>OY970820.1:41307138-41882138 GCA_963853835.1 Calendula officinalis
TTCAAAAGTTTATCTTAATGAAATCCCGTGATTTTTGGTGGTATATACGCAGGAGAGAAGTTTCGGAATTAGTAAATATGAAATCCCGTGAATTTTGTTTAACATTGGGAGTTGATTTTCTTTCCGTAAATGAAGGGATTTTTGTGAATAAATGCAGGAAAGAGAGACATGACATATTGGCCAATCCTAGAATTACACATGACATTGTTAGCGAATGGGATTGCTCCAAACTTCCTAGTTGGCAAACATAAATCAAATGTAGGCTCATATATAGGAGTAGATTAAAATTCAAGCTAACTTAATAACTTAATAAAAAAAATTAGAAAGTCTAAATTTTTATAAAAATCTTGTATTTAGGGGGTCCATTTTTATGTTTTCACACAGGCGGAGACGCCCCTGCTACCAGGGGCGGATGTAATATGTAGCACACGGTGACACGTGCTACTACTCGAAAAATATCGGTACGGTAAAATTTCAGAAATTTTTTTTGTTATTGTATTTTGAGTACATTAATATATATCCGAAAAGTCAAATAACACATGTATGTTGGGTAGCACAGCTGGCTAACACCTTGGGCATGTATAAGGGAGGTCTAGAGTTTGAATCTTGTCTTTCTTACATTTTTAAATTAATTTTTTTTCTTTCGTAGCCTCTATACTACAAGTGTTTTTTTTCTCAACCCATATATTTCAACTTTTTTCTTTTTAACTCTATATATTTCAAAAAAAATTCTTTATATCATCACAGTGCTACCACTGGTTGAATTTTCTAGTTCCGCCCCTGCTTGCTACTATATATCACCCGCTCATTGTACATGAGATAGTTTGTTTGTTTGTTATTTGGGGTTTTGTTTTATTTTATACCTTCCTAGCTTCTGGCTAGTCTCATTTTTGTAAAATTGTGTTTCCAGGTTCTCGGGGGTGAACATCAATTTTAGCTACAAATTTGATTTTTTTAAGACTTATCTACGAAAACAGTAAAACATAACCAATTACATTTACAATTGTGTGAGGAAGGCCGGTGAGACATAAACCAAACACAAACTGAAAACAACACTAAAATCTACATAATGAAGCACACATTTTAAATATTTTAATTATACATGTATATCTTCTAAAGTAATGTGAATTGAGCGGGTAAAAGACTACCGAGGGGAATTGAATAAAAGAGATAATGTTATTTTCTATTTCTTTTTCACTCATTTGTTCATTACAATTATATAAATCAAATTATATGACATTATAAACGAGAATTAACGTACGCAACATATCAATTATTTTATGTGTAATAAAATAAAATATGAAAATTCGTTATGAAAAATTCAATTTTCATTGATGACCTTTTTAGGTCTAAGGGGATGTTTGAGAAAGCTTATTTAGAGAGACTTATAGCTTATAAGCTTATATAAGCTTAAATTATCCCTTTTTAAAGAGATTATTTAAGCTTATATAAGCTTATAAACCATAAGCCTCTCTAAATAAGTTTTCCCAAACACACCCTAAGAGTTTGTGAATTATATATTTATATTCTTTTGAGAAAATTAACTTTGGGTGCCACCATGCACCTCCATTGAGACCATTTTACCCAAATCTTAAGGCTTTATGTAGTCATAATTGCAATATCATTGTTAACCCCTCATCACCAAAACCATACATGGTTTGACTTAAACTTTAAATTTGAATCAATGGGGCAATTTCTATGGTAATTAGAGACTTGTACGAACTTTCTTGCATGTGCACCCTTTTCTTTATTTTGCTTTATTACTTAATATTATTAACTATAACAAAAGGTATTCAAGAAATTAACTATGTTTGAATAATGAAATTCTTGTTAAGTAGTACTATATTATCAAAATATTTGTTTTTAATTTATAAAATAATTAGCAGGAATCCAAACGGAATAGCAACTTTGAAACACCCGACATCTTAAAATGGAAGAGAATTTGCACTTACTAGTCCATAAGATGATTGGTGAAACCATTGGCAATAACTTCATATAAGACTATAAGAGTAATGGCACAGAGTTCTACCATTCCTACTCATAGTTATACTCATTAGATGAAAACATGTGTCAAAATCAAAGATAACTATCTTCACATTTTTATATTTTTGTTATTTGCCTAATGTTTTTCCATATAATAGATTGAGAATGAAATTTGCCTAAAACTTTCTCGTAATTGAAAAACACATAAACATGGTAATAAACTCAGAATCCTTCTTTATCACCAATAAGACACAATTAAATGACTAATCAAATTGAATTTAACTTAAACAATTGTATTAAGATTTTAAACTATAGCAGCACATTATCATTACAATAACTATTATTTATAGTATATAAAACTATAAACGTAAGATGCAAGACAAAAAAAATAAGCAGAATTTAAGACAGACAACCACACTGTGTTTCATAAACAACCAATTTTGTGTATCATTTTAAGACGTAAAGAACAAATTGCTGCATCAAGAAACAGGAAAAAGTTTCGGAACTTATGTGCACTTTATAGGGGTAAGAGTCAAATTTAAAATTATTTTACTATGTTGGCAATAATTAATTTCAATTTATATGTTGGTGATTCAGATTTAATATTTTTTGAATCCATGTTTTCTGTTTCAACTTTATGAATAATATTCTATTGGAGTATAATGTATAGTTAAATAAACAGGGGCAAAAAGAAATATTTGTCTAAGTTCTACACTGAAATACTGGTGCCAATTTCACCTATTTAGGAGCAAATGAACCCATATAGTTCCATTTCATCAAAAATTGGGTGCGATATATTTTAGAAAGTGAGTTAAAATGGAAATGGGTTTAAAGTTATCCAAATGTTAAATGTAGTGTTTTCTTAAAGGTATTTCTGTTTATAATGGGTTCCATCGGATGGTCGATTTTTGTCTATGATGTACATAATCTAATCGTTGTTATGAGCGTTTCTGGAGATTCCCATGGTCATGGTAAATGTTTATCTAAGGAAGAGATCGGACTCGTGACTTTTAGGAGATAATTAATTTCGAGCATCTTTACCGATAAACTATCACCTAATATAAATTATTAACATACTCTTTTCTAATATACAAACACATTAAGTATTTATTAAAAGAGATATAAAATTAAAGAAGGAAAATGAATTTGTAATTTTGTATGTTTTCCACCCATATAAAAAGAACCATAATTCAACAACCTACACTATGAGAGAGTACAAGGTGTGGAAGGTTAGTTGTAAACATATTATACTCCATCTGTTCTTAAATAAAATTTCTATTCTCTTGGCACAACTTTTTAGGAGATAGTTAGTGGTGGTGTATTCGATATTACTTTTGATTAAAATATAAGGCTTGATTGGAGAGAGAAAGTGTTTTAGGAGATAGTTAGTGGTGAAAGTGTTAGTAATAATATTATTATATTAAGTGGACCCCTTAAGTTTGAGAAAATAGGAACTTTATTTAGGGACAAAACTTGAAGGATAAATGAGAACTTTATTTAGGGACGGAGGGAGTAATATTTTTAAGCTTATAACTTGTCTATAACTTGAGATAAAAAATGGCTCTCTGGTGTTATATTTAAAGTAGTGTTATAGAGGTCTCACATTTGTTAGTTGGTGTATATTGATTGGTGGACACCTCCCTTTTGGCGACCGTTGTGGCCACGGCGAGAGATATAACGGCAACGAAGGTGGCATCGGCGGATCCAAGGCCATTAAGGGGGGGTGCAAGACCCCCATTTGGTGGGACACATCCATGTGGAAAAAAAATTTGATAAAAGAAAATTAGTGTAAAAATTGTATATGATTCCCGGTTAAATTTTTGTGAAAGTCCTGGTTAACTTTAGTTCTGGATTCGCCACTGGAATGTGGTATGGTATAACCTCCAAAAGAAGTTTTTGTTTTTGTTTTTCTTTTTTTTTTTTTTCTGCTATAATTGAGCAATAAGGTGGGCCTTGGCGGCCCGTACCCGCTGCTCTGATGATTTTATACGTACCACTTAATAGTCTAAATAAGATTAATAAACATATTCGTTTTCTATATAACATAGCTATAATAGTAATTAGATCATGTCTAGTTGGATCTGTTAAATCATGCTATCGTTTCGTGATTTTGTGTAACACGATATGAATTTGTTTTTCTCAACATGAAAACGAACCACACGAAGTGGTGTTTTATATTGCTAATACAAACACAACTCAATTAAAAAACGATAAACACGACAAACATAACAACACGAGATAAATAACAAAAATATCATATTTCTTACTTAGTACATGCTAAAAAAACTGACAAATAAAGTATAATATAAAATTTCTAAATGTTCCCAAAATCATAACTATCATGTCAATTTCGTGTTAATCTCTGAGCCCAAACACGACACGACACGAATTCGTGTTTGTTTTACATGACACGAATTCAAATTTGATTTCGTCCCAATTTCAATTTATTTCGTGTATTTTTATCGTGAGTTGTGACGCTTTGACAACTCTATGTATAGTTATTGTTCATTTTGCTACTCTAACCCATACCTCATCAACCCTAACAACAATCATGTATAAAATCATTCCCTAAAGTGCATATATAATTATACAATTTTAGGTCTTTCCGTAAACATCAGGTGATATTCTAGCAGTAAGGCCAACTAAAATAATCTTCTAAAAGTCATGAGTTTGACCACTTTCATAGATAACATGTATCATATATATAGTAAAGACAATGGTTAAGTATCGTATATCACGAGAAAAGCTCACCCACCTAAAGAAGCTTGTAATAAACAAGAATACCCTTTGGAAGAGATTCAATGATAGCCCACACGATTCGACCCTTTTGCATTGCATGTATTGCATTCTCAGAGCATTGGGTGTGGCACGCCAAAGGCTCGCCAAAGCCCCTGTGGTGGCTACCAACCCAAAACACCTCTTTCGCCAATGCTCCGCGAAAGTGAGAATCGCCAAACAAATGGTGATCATTAAACGCCGAAAAGAAGAGAAGCAAGTGGCTCAAATGTGAGACCCATTTAACACTAATTTTGTCCTTAACACTAAGGAGGTAACAAATGACATAGATGTCAAACTTATTTTAAAATTAATACCAAAAAATTATAACTTGACACACCAACCATAACTAGTGCTATGGAGACATGCTCCTGGCCACTCTGTCAAATCAATAAATTTTTAAGAAGTCCTGAATTTGCTTACTCCAACAAAGCCACTATAACTGTTGAATTCTAATCAAATAGTGGAACACCATGCGCACCCCTATGAATTATTTGCAAAGTTTCCTTCATAAGAATATTGTTTAGTAACCACATTGAACTTAAAACATAAATATGTAAGTTACATAATAATAAATGTTAAAGATTAATTAAAATGGATCTTGTAAAGGTTCTTGTTCTTGATTTCTAGTTATTGAATCCCCGGAATTGAATGACATGATTGAAATAGACAAGAGAAACGCCAAAAAATGATGAAGAATTTACATGACTGGAATATAAATATGAGGGAAACTAATTAATATGGTGAAATATTCAATGAATCGCATGCAGACACTCCTAATCACGTGATAGTATACATGTGTTTATAGTTTACTAGGTTAAAACCCGCGCGATGCGTCGGGCTGCGAACTACATATTTCTGGCGATTAAAATTCCATTGGTTACATATTTTTATAACGAATACAGTACATAAGCATGATACCTGTGTATAAAATAAATGTAAAAAACAAGAATTAGCATTGGCATTGAAATGTTGCTCGATTACATGTTTTGAAGCATAATAACACAAATGATACATCTCCAAAGTTTCTTGTTATAAAACAATAAACCCGCGCAATGCAGCGGCGGATACAAATATAGTTTGTTAGTAATTAGTAGTAACTTACAAATCTGTCAAGCAGGAACAAATATAGTAAAAAAAATAATTAAGTCTTTATACCTACTTTCAAAATTAATTTGTCCTCTTTCATATAAAAACGTATAAAAACCATTAAATAATAGGGGTATTAAAGTACATTTAAATTGAAAAGACATAAGTTAATTTTGGACTAATAGCATTGACTGACCGTTTTTCTTACAATTTTGTATAAATAAGGGAATCTATAAAAGCATTAATTTTTTAACTGATATATATATAATCCTCTATTATGTAGTCAATACAATAACATTTAATTTTCATTAAGTTGGACGGTTACTATCTTACTATTGAACGCGTAAATTGGAACAAGAATTATTTTATGAAGATAAAAATCATACAAATTCCTTATTCAGTATCACACTAAGTTGAGTAGTTGTTTTCACGTTATATGATATTCTTATTTTAGTAGAATCGCTCGAAATCAGGGATTTTATAGTTATACTGAATCATAATTTGAATAGCAACAAGTCAATCTTCCCCTATATATGGCCCCTAATTTGACATGGGTTTGCCACCTTGGCACTTCCGAGCAATTTGATTCGTCCAAAATGCCACCTGTAATTCGGGTATTGGTCCACCTCATTCACACACAAATTCGTAACATATTAACTGCGGGCTTCCTGCATATAAGGAAACAGCCAACATAATAGGCCAATATTAAGGAAGTTATTTTGATGCTTTTAATTTAGAATATAATTATCACAATAGATATACCCGAATCAACCTCTATTCCGTGTTTATATACGGTATGCTTATGAAATTCCTTAAAAACCGTGATTCTGTGATTATCTTCCCTATTTGAATTTTTGTGATAATCAATCACCTTATACACTACCTTATGAAAGATTGAACAAGACACTTACAAACCCAAACCTCCATCGTATTCCCTGCATCAAAGCTGCACCACCAGGTATCAAAAATCACTTGATTATCGTATTTCTCTGTTTCTTAATATCAGAGCACCTCCTTTTTAATCTGCATTCATCGTTGTGCTTGACAATTATCGTCATTATCGGCCAATACTAATAAATATTGTGTTACATTACAGGAATCGAGGAAACGTCTTTGTAATTTCCAAGCATTCCTGTTCAAATACCAGGTTTTTCCCAAATAAAATTTTTCAACAATTTTTATCAATTGGTTTTACTGTTTCAATACTCTAATTTTACTGTTTTGATTAAATACATTTACTATATTTTTTTTCTTTCTATCAATTAAATTTTATACTCATGTATTGGCCGATTATGACTAATACATTTAAACACAGATCGAAAATACATAAAAAACAATTGAAGTCAGATAATTGTCAAACACAATTTATCAATTAATTTTGACTTTACCTATTTGATTGTTTCTAATATTGTTTCAGGATCGTAACTGAAACAGTTTACCAAATTACAAAGTAATTTTAAAATGAGTTCCTCAAACAGTTTGACTTTAAAAATCAAACTACTTTAATTTATAAAAGAGTATTAATAAATTGTAATATCTATCCTTTTAGAAAATTTAAATATATTTAGAAAACTGTAAAACTGTCCAATATGTTGTTCTTTAAATAGTGCTTTTGTTAATAAATGTATTTAAAAACATAACATTAAAACGGGTTCTTATACAGTTTGACTTTTTACAGTCAAACTGCTTTAATTTTTGAAAAAAAGCATGTTAAATAATAAATGGATTTATACAAAAACAGTAATATGAGGTTCTGAAACAGTAAAAAAAATCCAGCTAATAAACACATTATTAATTTTTTAAACCTTTTTTCCGTTACATATTTTTTAAAATATGTGTATATTTTTTTTAATGTTTCAGAACCGTTGTTAATGTTTTCGTATAAAACACATTTATTTTTTTATTTTTCATGAATTACTAATTCAAGCAGTTTGAATTTTAAAGTCAAACTGTTTCACATGCTTTTTTTTACAGTTTTAAATACATTTAAAAGTCAAATTTCTAATAAAATAATAACATCTTGGACAGTTTGACTTTAAAATTCAAACTGTCCAAGATGTTATTATTTTCATAAAAATTTGAAGGATGTTTCAGTTTTTTATTAATTAATTTTGCTACGTTTACTATCTTTAATATATTTATTGATCTGTTTCATAAAGTTTGAATAGAAAAGTCAACCTGCTTTAATTGTTAAAAACATAAAAAAAATTATTTAAACCTTCAACAGTAAAAACCGTTATGAAACAGTAAAATTAATATATTAACCACAAAATTGTATCAAAAATATTTTTATCAATTACAATTATTACACTTTGACTGTTAAAACGGTTTGACTTTTCACAATCAAACTGCTTTAATTTTGGAAAAAAATAAACACGTGTAAATAATAAATGGATTTACACGAAAACAGTAATATGCGGTTCTGAAACAGTATAATCAATTCAGCTAATAAACACATTTTTTATTTTTATAACATTTTTTCAATTAAATTTTTTTTTAAAATTTTTATCAATTTTTGAAGGATGTTTCAGAACCGTTTTTACTGTTTTCGTATAAAACACATTTATTTTTATTTTTTTCATGAATTACTAATTCAAGCACTTTGACTTTTAAAGTCAAACTGTTTCAGGACCTTTTTTTATAGTGTTTTGTTTGTTAAAACACAAATTTCTAATAAAAGAATAACATCTTGGGTCGTTTGACTTTGAAAGTCAAACTGTCCAAGATGTTATTATTTTCATAAAAATTTGATTTTTAAATGTTTTTTATTAATTAATTTTGCTACGTTTACTATCTTTAATATATTTATTTTACTGTTTCATAACCGTTTTTACTGTTTTTTTTAAATAATTTTTTTTTATGTTTTTAGAAATTAAACACAGTATTTAAAACTCTATTTAACCACAAAATTGTTTTCTAAGATTTTTATCGATTATAATTGTTACACTTTGACTTTTAAAATAATTTACAGTCAAACTGTCCAACATGTTATTATTTTATTAAAAATAATAGCGTTTATAAATAATAAAACGTGACCATTTTGTTAAATTTATATGCAATCATATATGAACCACAATCTTTTTAATTCTGCAGGATGAATACGAACAACGACAAGGGAAAAGGGAAGATGAATTACCAGAAAACACCAAATTCGTCCGGTAGCAAATTGAGGCCTTTGGCAAGTTCAGGTATATCTCTAGGTTCCCGAAGATTTCGTGCTGCTGAAAATACAAACCAGACTCCAGCTAACATGGAAACAAACAAAGTTAAATATATTTATATGCATTTGACTTTATTGAATATATACCATTACTAACTTCTACATGTTTATTTCAGAAAATATGAAACAAAAAACCATTACCCCAATAGGGAAAATAGATGCAGGCTTACGAAACGTATCTGTTCGGGGGAGATGTATTTCAATCTGGCATTCCCACCGTAAGAACGAGCCGCATAACCCTTATTCTCTAGACTTGGTGCTCCATGATGATCAGGTATTGATGTCAATACATCATAAAACACTTTTTTACCTTCATTATTTAATTAAAACATGGTTAAATTTTCAAATTTTCAGAATGATCGAATCCAAATTTGGATTAAGAAAGAGTTTATGTATAAGTTCGAGCCGCTATACGAGGAATGCCAGTGCTATGAAATTTCAAACTTCACAATTTATCAGAATACTGGAAATTAACCTTTATTACCACATAAGTATAAACTGCCCTTTCGATTCAACACAACTGTTACTCGAATTGAACAAATTGATGACAATTTGTATAGTTTATTGCTCGAACCTTATACTGAGATTAAGTCGGTAGATCGTACTTATGCTGAAAAAGACGTTGTTGGTACGTCCTATTTATATTATAAATTTAACTTTTATATACTATTTTATTGCATGGATATAAATTTAACTTTTATCGACTGTGAGGTTTGCCAAATGAAATATTTAATTTTTATTGCAAACAATTTTATAAAGAATATATGGCACATGTATATTTTTTGGTACATTCAAATTTTGTAATGTTCTTTATTTCAGATGTTATTGGCTCTGTTGTTGGGATTATGGAGATTGTAAAGGTACCGACGCAAAGTGGCATGAAATTTCGACGTACTGTTGTGGTCGAGGATAATAGGTACGTACTACTGACATACAGAGTTAATTAATTAACAATTATTATAAGAAATTTATAAGTATTAACAAATTTATAAAAACAAGGGAGAACAACTTGATCTAACATTTTGGGAAGACTGGGCCACGATGTGGAATGATTATGCAGCCGATCCTGAAAAATTTGGACATTTTGTCGCGTTACTATAGCTAGGCAAGGTTAAGTACTTTAAAGGTATGATTTAAAACATATATCACACCTAATCCTTTAATGTCATTTTATTCAATTTGATAATTTAAAATAATGAATTTAAGTATTACTGTTTTTAAGGATTTTAATGATATATGTAACAAAACCACTAATATGTACTCGAAGTATTTTTTTTTAATTTGTTTTTGTTAACCACACAATGCAGAGGCACCGGCGGTCCACAACGCTTTGTTTGGAACGAAAATAATTATTGATCAGAATCACCCCGCTATTCTTGCATTTAAATCAGAGTGAGTAAAATTTTTAATTTTCACAGAAAATTGTGACAATTACCATAATTATTAACAATTGTGCTTGGTTTATTATTGTATTTCAGGGCTGAAAATCAGGAGGATTATGATCCAAACCAATTCAAAATTGAGTTCTTCTCACCTGATGCTAAAGTGGTTACCGTATCAGATTTCTTTATGGGTGCTGTTAAAAGCACGGTGGGTCATATTCGTCAGATTCAACAGGTATGTAAAACCATTGTCCATTAACTGATACAACAATACATCTACCTATTTATAATTTCTTTTAATTTACTTTCGGTGTTAATTTAAAATATACATGATTCCCACTGCATCGTATATGCAACCATTCATTGTGTGCACGAACAAATGGGATGGGCTTATATAGCATGCAAGGGGTGCAACAAAAAAGTTAAAGTAAGATCAGCAAATAATCGCCATACTACTTACGAATGTGAAGACCGTGGGGCAGTACAGACCGTTTCAAGGTAAAATTTCCCTAAAATGACGAATTTTTGAAGCCCGTATTATAATGCTTCGTTTTCCCCCTTTTTGACTGTTTATATGTTTTTAATTTACAGGTTTAGGGTTGTTGTAACACTTATCGATGAGACTGGTATGACACAAGTTGTGTTTTTCAACAGCTCTATTAACAAATTGACCGGCCTTACCGTGTGGGACTTGATTGACAAATACGGAAAGGATCCGTCAAAGTACTACCCCGATGAGTTGAATAATATTCTTGGTAAAAAATTACTATTCAAACTGTGGTACTCTAAAGAGAACCATAACAAAAATAACCACACCTACCGATGTGATGGTATGTCCGAGGAGCCTGAACTAATCAAACATTTCAAATTTTTTTTATTGAAGACCGTGTAGTCGCTGATGTTGTGGATGAGGTAACCTTATGCTAATGTATATTTTATGGAAAAACATGAATTATAATCCAATTTGTGTTATTTTAGTAATTATTTGATTATATTTTTTCAGCCGGAGGATGAGCCGTTGGAGGATTTCAACACGCCTTCAAACATGATAAAGAAGGTTAGCATGGCTGATGATAGTGTTAAACGCGTTCTCGACATGCACACACCAACTTCATGTGAAGGTGCGTCTGGCAGCGGTGGTTCGAGCACTAAGAGACGCCGTGTGTTTATTAATCTTGATGATCTTGACACGGATTCTGAAGATGAAAACACTAACAAAAGCTCGGAGGGTTTGGTTCAGGTGAAGATCGAACTGGAAGATTGAGGTTGATTACATGGCCCAATGCTGTTTTTAGACAATTATATTAGCTTGATTATCTTATGATTTTGAGTATTTTTTAGACACAGTTGGTGGTGATGTTTTTATACTTTTCGTTTTGTCATACTTATTTGTATTGGGTTTTTCATTTGTTCATTTGATTCGTGTGGTAAAACGATTTTTGGGTTACACAATAAGTTTTTTTTATTAAATTATTTTGGTTTATAATATCATAACAGCCCATTAACCAATGTATTTAACCTAAACGCTGTAATTTATCCCCTATGCAGAAGATGGGTACCGTACTGATGTCTACCACCAAGGCGTGACTGATTATAATGAAAAAAATAAAGGCACGCGAGTATCAACGAGGGAGTGATTCTCTTACCGATTGCAAGACATGAGAAATCTGTAACATCCCAAAACCCGGCCTAGTAGTTTATTGACCTTAAGGTATCTTATTAAATGATTATCTGATTAAATGCTTAGTTAATTTAATTAGCTACTGTCTTTTGCGGTATTTTAACCAAGGGGTTAAAATACCCGACTTGTGATATATTTGGAATGAAACCGTGATTTTTATATTTTTAGATTCCTTTGTTGAATTTCATTTCGGAAATGCTTTCGTTTATAAAATTGGAGTCCGTTTACTATTTTAATTAAATTAATTGCGAAAGGGACTTTTCAGACATATACTGTATTTTTTTAAAAAGGACCAAGAGGGGCCCCACCCCCTCTTGTTTGATCGGCCACGAGAGAGAGGGAAACCTCCTCTCTTTTCTTTTCCCTTTCATTTGAACATTATCCTTAAGTTCACTATTTCATTGCTCCAACTTTCTCTACATCTCTTGTGCTTGTTTTGAGCTAGAACTTCTTGATTCTTGGTGCTAAGATCCGAAATTCTTACATAAGTTTGTGTAGAAGAACCCTAGAAGTAAGCTGCATCTTCTCCCTTACTTGTTCTTGTTGTTCTTGAGCTTTGTTATGAACTAGGGTTTGTGATCTTTAATGTTTTATGGATGAATCTTGTTATGGATGTTGTAGTAAGTGTTGTTACAAGCTTTTGTATGCAATGTATGGTTGATTGTTGGAAGAAAGCAAGTTTTGGTGGAAATCACCTTCAACCTCCATTAATGGTGGAAGTTGAAGGTGGGTTTTGACAAACCTTGGTTTTCTTGATGTTTGAATGGATGGAATTGGTTGTTAGGTTAAGAAAACATGTTTGTTAAGTTATGGATGTTAGAAACCTAGTATAGATGAATTTGGGAATTTACCAAGCTAGTGTTTGGATGTTTGGATCAAAATTGGTGAACTAGCAATTGTGAAAGTGATTACTTGCAAACTTGATAGTTATGAACTTGATGGACTTGCTAAATGTTGGTGAATTGTTAGTATAGAGGATATGTGCTAGTTGATGGAGATGTGTAAGTGTTATGGTCATTATGGGTTTTCGACCCGTTTGGGTCAATTCGTCATAAAATGGATTATAGGGGTATGAATGACTACTTGGTGCGTTATGTTTGTTAGACTAAGTAATCATGTCATAAAATGTGTATTTTATGAGCCTTGAGTGGTGAATTGTTAAATTGTCGATTTTGACATTTCGGTGGATCGATCACTAACTCGGTATGTTTGTTACAGGAACCGGGAAGGAGACTCAGTGATACTAGCTCACTGAGTTAAGGAATCGAAGGTTGAAAGGTGAGTGGATCTAACCTATAACTCGGGTTCCGGTTTATTCGGTTTGGAAATTGCATACTTGTGAAAATGCAGGATTTTGACAGGTCTGGGGAAGATAGCAACGCTATCTCTAGATAGCGACGCTGTCTTGGTAGGTTCGGGAAAGAGTAAAAACAGAAAACCGAAATAGCTAAGGCCAGGGAAATAGCGACGCGATTTCTCGGGAAATAGCGACGTGATTTCTCGGGAAATATCGTCGCTATCTCCTAGTTAGCGACGCGATTTCTGGGTTGAGCAGCTTTGGCATTCTTTTTCTTAGCTTGCTTGTTTGTTATGTATGCCTAGTGTTAGGGAATACCATACATGATTATGTGCACATTCGGGACGAGGTCAGTGTTGGATGGATAATGGCTGGGCAAAGTGTATCGACTAATAGGTATCCGACCTTACCTGTATGCGTTACATGGTTAAAGGGAGGGAGTTGCCCGGGGTGTTGGATACAAAACGCTATCGGTTACCGTGGTTTTGGCCGACCATGGTTTAAGGCCCGCAAAGCCGCTGATCCTCTCAATTAAGTGATTACCCAACCGAAGATGTTTTATAACTTCCGTGTTTAAGTGATTAGTGTAGTTGGTAGTGTTAGGAGTTCATTCACTTAGCTTTTGTGCTAATCCCTCCCTCACTGACACATTTCAGGTTGGAAGGCTTGAACGGGTCGGGCTTGGACGGGAAGTTTGACCATGCTTAAATTTATGTTTTTGTAAAATGAGCCGTGTTTAGTAATACCGTCTTTTTAACTAATTTTAGTTTGTAATATTTTGTGGGACCATGGTTTGTAAACCTAACTAAACTAGATGCTTCCGTAACTTAGATTAATACTTAATTGCCTCTTAAAAAAAATGTGGTGTTACAACTTGGTATCAGAGCTTCTGTTTGGCGATGGATACACGGGGTTGGTGTTCCATTCCCAAATCGTGGCTCGTATTTTGGTCAAACTTTCTGGTCAAGAGGGATTAGAGAAAGTGTGAATTGGGTTTAGTATTAGTAGATGTGTACTAACGAGTTGAACTAAGCCTTGGTGAGATGTTGTGTTTTGTAGCTGGAATGGCTACGGATGGAAACACGTTGGAGAATGTCCCACCGAACACGAACCTTGGGAATGACGGAGCAATGGGCTCGGGGGTTGATGAAATACCGAACGAAGAGTACATTGTGTTATTGGAGACCCGAAACATGGAACTCGAGGATACCTTAAGGGCTCTCCGTCAAAGCCAATCGACTGAGCCACGACCCGAGGCTCGGTCTACCGTACCCCCTATCACCCAAGCAAACCCACCCCCACAATTCACTCAAACTACTTACATTCCCGTCTTTCCCCGAAATGACTCCTCATCTCCAAATGCAAGCATACCGCAACCACCTCTCACCCACACCGTACCTATTGCCAATGCCCAACACCAACAATTCTTCTATCAACCTTTCCCGATAGAAAAGAAACCGTGTACTTACAAGAATTTTCTCGATTGTAAACCAACCGAGTACCGTGGTAGTACCGACCCGGCGGAAACTCTAACATGGCTTCGGGCCACCGAGAAGGAACTTATTGCTTGTAATTGTGAGGACCACTTGAAGGTCCGGTACGCATCCCAGATGTTGGGGGGACCGCCTATGGATTGGTGGGATGGGTTGACCGCAAATTTTAGTAATGAGATGATGGATGCGATCACATGTAAACAATTTAGGGATCAAGTGGAGGCTAGGTATTGTAGCCCGTTTGAGTTGGAAAAAATACGGAATGAGTTTATGATGTTGAAGATGAATGATAGGATGACGGTGGATGAGCTTATTCTCCAATTAAATGGTAAGCTCCGGTTTGTAACTCAATGGGTGCCCGATGAGTCCACCCAAATCAAACACTTTGTTGGATGTAACGAGGCTTGCGGGAACTCTCTTGCAAGCCTATGATCTTGCCAAATCGGCCGAAAGTGATGTTTTGGCACAAAAAGTCGCGAGTCGGGAGAAGGCCCCGTTTCATAAGGGAAAGTATGATCAATCAAACTCGAGCAACCACAAGAAATCCCAAGGGAATCATAAGTCGAACAATGATCGTCGAAAACAAATTCTTCAAGGTTCCAACCAAAGGAACCCGTGGTGCCTACCGTGTAAGTCCTCTCATGCCGGTCTGTGTCCGGCATAAACTCGAAGGTGTATTAAATGTGGGCAACACGGGCATGAGTCTTCGGAATGAAAGTTGGAAAATAGCGTTTGTTGGACTTGTTAGAAAGAGGGTCATCGGGCCATGCATTGTCCGACGAAGAAGGGTTCGGGTTCGGGTTCGGGCGAGGAAGCGGCTTCGTCGGGAGGCCAAAAGAGGAAGAGTCATCTGCCACCTACGGGTCGGGCATTCAAGATGACGGTGGAGGATGCCACCACCACCGACGATGTCATCACCGGTATGTTTCTAATAAACTCCATACCCGCTCGTGTATTATTTGATTCGGGTGCAAATTGTTCGTTTTCTCCAAAGAGTTTTTGTGACAAATTGAAATTGCCTACCTCTTTGATCGCGACACCTCTAGAGGTAGAGGTGGCCGATGGTGAAATGGTTCCGGTTACGACATCCGTGTCCGGGGCTAGTATAGATATTGATGGTGTGAAATTTTCGATTCTTTTACTTGTTATGCCGATATCCGGCTTTGATGTGGTTTTAGGTATGGATTGGTTAAGTACTAATAAGGCCAACATAAATTGTCACCAAAAGTTAATTACTTTTCTCTTACCCGACGGGTCACACGTCGTGGCCCGGGGAGACCGTGCGACCCCGACCATACCCATTATATCCATGATGAAAGCCCGTAAGTCCTTGACCAAGGGATGCGAATCATTTTTGGCCTATGTGATTGATGTGAAAAAGGAAAAGAAAGTGATTGGTGATCTCCGGGTGGTTTCGGAATACCCGGAGGTGTTTCCCGAAGACTTGCCTGGGTTGCCTCCCGTTCGGGAGGTAGAATTCAAAATTGATTTAATGTCGGGTGCCAATCCCGTGGCTAGGGCACCATATCGATTAGCACCGTTCGAGATCCGGGAAATGATGACACAAATCCAAGATTTATTGGATAAGGGTTTTATTCGATCGAGTTCCTCACCTTGGGGAGCTCCGGTTTTATTCATGAAAAAGAAAGATGGTGCACTTCGTATGTGTATTGATTATCGGGAATTGAATAAGAGAACGGTAAAGAATCGGTATCCTTTGCCACGTATTGACGATTTATTTGATCAACTCCAAGGGTCTTCTTATTTCTCAAAGATCGATTTGAGATCGGGTTATCATCAAGTACGGGTTCATGAAAACGATATTCATAAAACGGCGTTCCGAACTCGTTACGGTCATTATGAGTTCTTCGTTATGCCGTTTGGGTTGACGAATGCTCCCGTAATATTTATGGATTTGATGGACCGAGTTTGTCGGCCTTATCTCGACAAATTCGTAATTGTGTTCATCGACGATATTTTAATTTATTCCAAGACCGAAAAAGAACACGAGAACCACTTAAGGTAAGTGTTGGAAACGTTGAAGCGGGAACAATTGTATGCGAAATTCTCGAAGTGCGAATTTTAGCTTCGAGAAGTTCACTTTTTGAGTCACGTTATTTGTTCAAATGGGGTCAAGGTGGACCCGGCAAAGATCGAGGCGGTTATGAATTGGATTGCTCCAAAGAACCCAACCGAGATTAAGAGTTTCTTAGGTTTGGCGGGTTATTACGGCCGGTTTATTAAGGATTTTTCGAAGATAGCGGGTCCCATGACGAAGTTGACCCGTAAGGATGTACCGTTTCGGTGGGGTGATGTTCACGAGAAGTCCTTCCAAACTCTAAAACAATTATTGTGTCAAGCCTCAGTTCTTGCCTTACCCGAAGGCGCGGAGGATATTGTTTATTGTGACGCTTCGCTTGCGGGTTTGGGTTGCGTGTTGATGCAACGAGATCGGTTTATTGCTTATGCCTCGAGGCAATTAAAATATCACGAGAAGAATTATCCGACTCACGATTTGGAGTTGGCGGCGGTGGTTTTTGCATT
The DNA here is from genome assembly GCA_963853835.1 of Calendula officinalis. Classification (NCBI taxonomy): domain Eukaryota; kingdom Viridiplantae; phylum Streptophyta; class Magnoliopsida; order Asterales; family Asteraceae; genus Calendula; species Calendula officinalis. The sequence goes on from OY970820.1 coordinate 41,324,603, forward strand.
AAAATTATGGAGACACTATTTGTACGGTACTAAGTGCGTGATTTGTACGGATCATAAAAGTTTGCAACATGTGTTCACGCAAAAGGAGTTGAATATGCGTCAATGAAGATGGTTAGAGTTGGTTAAAGATTACGATTGTGAAATTCGATATCATCCCGGGAAGGCAAATGTGGTGGCCTATGCCTTAAGTAGGAAGGGAGGTTCGGGACGGATAGAATTTATGAGAATGGAAATTGTGTCGGATTTGGTGTCCCGGTTGAAGATTTCACAAATGGAAGCCTTGAATGTTGAACATTTGAAGACCGAGATATTGATAAAGTGGAAGGATGACTTGGAAGAAGATTCTCGGGGTTTGAAGACGTATCAATCCCGGGTTTGGGTACAGTTACTCGGGGGTTTGCGGGAATTGATTTTAGCCGAGGCTCACAATTCTCGGTTATCGGTTCACCCGGGTAGCACGGAAATGTATAATGATCTAAAAGCACTTTATTGGTGGCCAACAATGAATACCGACATTGCCCGTTTTGTGGGCCAATGTCATATTTGTGCTCAAGTAAAGGCCGAACACCAAAAGCCCTATGGAACTTTAACTCAATCACCGATTCCCGAGTGGAAGTGGGATCGGATCACTATGGATTTCGTGACCAAATTGGCGCGTACACAAAGGGGCCACGATATGATTTGGGTTATAGTTGACCGATTAACGAAGAGTGCTCACTTCTTGGCTACTAGTGAGACCGCCTCACTTAGTAGATTGGCGAAATTATACATTGATGAAGTGGTATCCCGTCATGGTATTCCGATTTCTATCGTGTCCGATAGGGATCCCCGTTTTGCTTCGAATTTTTGCAATAGCTTGCAACGAGAATTGGGGACGCGGGTGAATTTGAGTACCGCGTATCATCCCCAAACCGATGGGCAATCGGAGAGAACGATACAAACACTTGAAGATATGTTGCGGGCGTGTGTGTTAGAGTACGGTGGGTCGTGGGATTCCCACCTACCTTTGATCGAGTTTGCTTATAAAAACTCGTACCACTTAAGTATTAAGATGCCACCGTATGAGATGTTGTATGGCCGTCGGTGTCGAACCCCGACGTGTTGGTTGGAAGCGGGCGAGAAACAATATGCGGGACCCGATATTGTACAAATGACCGCGGATAAAGTTGCTATTGCTCGAGAGAAGTTGAAAGCCGCCCGTGACCGACAAAATATGTATGCCGATCCGAGACGTAGACCCGCTATGTTCTTGGAAAATGAGATGGTTTATTTGAAGGTTTCACCTTGGAAAGGTGTCATTCATTTTGGTAAACGAGGAAAGTTGGCCCTGAGGTTTATTGGGCCGTTTCGAATTAGCAAAGTGGTGAATTCTCAATCTGTAACACTCGAGTTGCCCCAGGAGTTATCAGCAATTCACAACACTTTCAACATTTGTTATTTGGGAAAGTGTAACATTGAAGATCCGAGCCAAATTCTCCCGGTGCAAGAGTTACGGGTTGATACGAAAAAGAGGTTGGTCGAGGAGCCGGTGGAGTTATTAGACCGAAAGGTGACGAAATTGAGAAAGAAACAAATTGCTATGGTTTTGGTAAAATGGAAGCATAGTTCAGGTGCAGATATGACATGGGAGACCGAGGCCGATATACGTGAACGTTATCCCTCCTTATTTGATCAAGATGGGATTCCGAGGACGGAATCGTCCTAAGTGGGGGAGAGTTGTAACATCCCAAAACCCGGCCTAGTAGTTTATTGACCTTAAGGTATCTTATTAAATGATTATCTGATTAAATGCTTAGTTAATTTAATTAGCTGCTGTCTTTTGCGGTATTTTAACCAAAGGGTTAAAATACCCGACTTGTGATATATTTGGAATGAAACCTTGATTTTTATATTTTTAGATTCCTTGTTGAATTTCATTTCCGGAAATGCTTTCCTTTTTAAAATTGGAGTCCGTTTACTATATTAATTAAATTAATTGCGAAAGGGACTTTTCAGACATATACTGTTTTTTAAAAAAAAAAGGACCAAGAGGGGCCCACCCCCTCTTGTTTGACCGGCCACGAGAGAGAGAGAGGGAAACCTCCTCTCTTTTCTTTTCCCTTTCATTTGAACATTATCCTTAAGTTCACTATTTCATTGCTCCAACTTTCTCTCCATCTATTGTGCTTGTTTTGAGCTAGAACTTCTTGATTCTTGGTGCTAAGATCCGAAATTCTTACATAAGTTTGTGTAGAAGAACCCTAGAAGTAAGCTGCATCTTCTCCCTTACTTGTTCTTGTTGTTCTTGAGCTTTGTTATGAACTAGGGTTTGTGATCTTTAATGTTTTATGGATGAATCTTGTTATGGATGTTGTAGTAAGTGTTGTTACAAGCTTTTGTATGCAATGTATGGTTGATTGTTGGAAGAAAGCAAGTTTTGGTGGAAATCACCTTCAACCTCCATTAATGGTGGAATTGAAGGTGGGTTTTGACAAACCTTGGTTTTCTTGATGTTTGAATGGATGGAATTGGTTGTTAGGTTAAGAAAACATGTTTGTTAAGTTATGGATGTTAGAAACCTAGTATAGATGAATTTGGGAATTTACCAAGCTAGTGTTTGGATGTTTGGATCAAAATTGGTGAACTAGTAATTGTGAAAGTGATTACTTGCAAACTTGATAGTTATGAACTTGATGGACTTGCTAAATGTTGGTGAATTGTTAGTATAGAGGATATGAGCTAGTTGATGGAGATGTGTAAGTGTTATGTTCATTTTGGGTTTTTTGGCCCGTTTGGGTCAATTCGTCATAAAATGGATTATAGGGGTATGAATGACTACTTGGTGAGTTATGTTTGTTAGACTAAGTAATCATGTCATAAAATGTGTATTTTATGAGCCTTGAGCGGTGAATTGTTAAATTGTCGATTTTGACATTTCGGTGGATCGATCACTAACTCGGTATGTTTGTTACAGGAACTGGGAAGGAGACTCAGTGATACTAGCTCACTGAGTTAAGGAATCGAAGGTTGAAAGGTGAGTGGATCTAACCTACAACGCGGGTTCCAGTTTATTCCGTTTGGAAATTGCATACTTGTGAAAATGCAGGATTTTGGCAGGTCTGGGGAAGATAGCGACGCTATCTCTAGATAGCGACGCTATGTTGGTAGGTTCGGGAAATAGTAAAAACAGAAAACCGAAATAGCTAAAGCCAGGGAAATAGCGACGCGATTTCTCGGGAGATAGCGTCGCTATCTCCTAGATAGCGACGTGATTTCTGGGTTGAGCAGCTTTGGCATTCTTTTTCTTAGCTTGCTTGTTTGTTATGTATGCCTAGTGTTAGGGAATACCATACATGATTATGTGCACATTCGGGACGAGGTCAGTGTCGGATGGATAACGGCTGGGCAAAGTGTATCGACTAATAGGGTATCCGACCTTACCTCTATGCGTTACATGGTTAAGGGGAGGGAGTTGCCCGGGGTGTTGGATACAAAACACTATCGGTTACCGTGGTTTTGGCCGACCATGGTTTAAGGCCCGCAAAGCCGCCGATCCTCTCAATTAAGTGATTACCCAACCAGAGATGTTTTATAACTTCCGTGTTTAAGTGATTAGTGTAGTTGGTAGTGTTAGGAATTCATTCACTTAGCTTTTGTGCTAATCCCTCCCTCATTGACACATTTCAGGTTGGAAGGCTTGAACGGGTCGGGCTTGGACGGGAAGTTTGACATGCTTAAATTTATGTTTTTGTAAAATGAGTCGTGTTTAGTAATACCGTCTTTTTAACTAATTTTGGTTTGTAATATTTTGTGGGACCATGGTTTGTAAACCTAACTAAACTAGATGCTTCCGTAACTCAGATTAATACTTAATTGCCTCTTAAAAAAAATGCGGTGTTACAAAATCAGTTCTCCATGATACTCAGTGGTAGGAGATTGTTACAGCAATTTTGTACTGACGTATACTCAATGGTTGAGGCGGAGAGGATGAGATACATAATTACGCAGCAAAAAGATTTAAGAACTGAGACTTATGCGAAATTGGCCATCTTGGCGCAAAATCAAGATAATGGTAATGTATTACGTGGTAAGAAGTACGTGCTACCGTCGTCATTCACCGGGAGTCCAAGGTATATGATGCAGAACTATTTGGACGTTATGACGATCTGTAAGTTTTACGCTTATCCTGACTTATTTATAACTTTCACGTCCAAGAAAGGTTTGAAATCTGAAGATCGTCCGGATATTATATCTAGAGTGTTTAAAATTAAGCTAGACTGCCTCCTGAAGGATTTCAAAGAAAATCATACTTTTGGTCACGTAAAAGGAGGTAAAAATCAAACACATTTTTAACTGTTCTCATTTAAATGTATGTTTCTTTTTATATATTTATTATCTTATTTTCTGTCTTTCTAAATCGCAGAGGTTTACACTATTGAGTTCCAAAAAAGGGGTCTTCCGCATTGCCACATATTATTGTGGCTTAAGGCATAAGACAAGATAACTGCAGAATCAAAAATAGATGAATTCATATCAGCAGAGATACCCGACAAAGAACAGTATCCTGAATTATACCAGATTGTCACCGATCATATGATGCATGGCCCGTGCGGTGCTGAAAATCCAAGATGCCCTTGCACTGTCAATTTCAAGTGTATAAAAAAATTTCCGAAACAATTTAACGAATCAACTTTAATCGATGAGACTAGATATGCAATCTACCGGAGGAGAAATGATGGAAATACTGTAAAGAAAAGTGGAATAGATTTGCACAATGGTTATGTCGTGCCATACAATCCAGGTTTGCTTAGAAAATACCAGTCTCATATAAACGTTGAATGGTGCAACCAGATTGGTTCCATAAAATATATGTTTAAGTATGTGAACAAATGACCGGACAGGGTTACTGTTGCTGTGGAGGGCGAAGAGATCGACGAAATAAAAGATCATTATGATTGTAGTTATCTTTCCGCCTGTGAGGCAACCTGGCGTATATTTCAGTTTGATATTCATAAAAGGACACCTTCAGTCGAAAGGTTGCCATTCCATTTAGAGGATGAACAGCCAGTAATCTTTGATGCAAAGGAAAGTACTGATTACGCGTTAGACAAGTCATCTGTGAACGAAACCAAGTTTATAGCATGGATGGAACTAAACGAAAGAGATCTAGATGCCCGTAAACTCCTGTATGTTGAGATCTACCAGTATTACGTTTGGAATCAGCAGCAACGTATTTGGCAGAAGAGAAAAAGAGGAGATACACTTGGGCGTATACATCATGTCCCGCCCTCATGGGGTGAACTTTATTATTTACGTGTATTACTGAACAAGGTAAAAGGTCCAAGAAACTGGGATGACCTCAAGGAATGGCGTGGTGATATTTATCCATCATACCGAGATGCGTGTTATGCCCGTGGGCTTCTACAGGACGACAAGGAATACATTGATGGGTTGTTGGAAGCAAGTTTTTGGGGCATGGATGATTATATGCGTTCTTTTTATGTCATGCTCCTCATGACTGATAGTATGTCTCGTCCCGAGTTTGTCTGGGAAAAAACTTGGCATGTTTTGGCGGAAGATGTGTTAAACGTTGAACGAAGGAAGCGTAACGATCCAGGTAATATATTTAAACAATTCATTCAATTTAATCATTATTTTTAGTTTCATATTTTTTTATATTATTTCATAACTTGTGCCGTTTATGAATGCAGATTTACAACTTTCTGACACACAAAGGATGAATATATGTCTTACGTATATTGAACACATGCTGCTTTGTAATATTAAGAGTTTGAAGTCTTTTTCAATCATGCCATATCCTGATGCAGAATACACGATGGAAAATTACAACCGATTAATATAAGACGAGGAATCCCACAACAGAGATGAACTCCGCGAGCAACATCAAACTCTTTATGCCAGCATTACATCAGAGCCAAAACGTATCTACAGAACAGTCATGGACGCCGTTAATAATGAAAAGGGTGGAATGTCTTCGTATATGGTTACGGTGGTACTGGAAAGACTTACCTGTACAAAACTATGTCTGCTGCATTACGTTCCCAAGGGTCAATAGTATTGAATGTTGCATCAAGTGGTATTGCGGCCCTTTTGTTGGATGGTGGTAGGACGGCTCATTCCAGGTTTGCACGTCATTATCATACTCGACCACAACATTATACTATTATCATCTATACTTTGTATGCTAATTTCTAATTATGTACTATTTCCAGGTTTGCAATTCCTATTAATGTGGTGGAAGATTCATTGTGCCACATATCAGCTGTCGGTGACCTTGCTGAGTTGATCCGAAAAGCAAAGCTAATTATCTGGGACGAGGCACTAATGATTAACCGATATTGTTTCGAGGCATTTGATAGAACTCTGAGAGACATATGCAGGGAGGACCCGTCTACACCATCAAAACATGTTTTTGGTGGAAAAGTTGTTTTGTTTGGTGGTGATTTTCGGCAAATTCTCCCTGTTATTCCAAACGGCTGTAGGCAAGACGTGGTTCATGCGACGATCAATGCTTCATATCTTTGGGACCACTGCACTGTCTTGAATTTAACAGTAAACATGAGGCTGGGTTCTGGATCATCTGATGTTGAAAGAAAAGAGATAAAGGAATTCGCAGATTGGATACTAGATATTGGAAACGGCACTATAGGTGTGTATTTAATTTATTTCTATTTAATAGTAAACCATTCCACTTTTTTTTTAATGATATCAATTTTTTTCTAATCACCTAAAAAACAGGTGGTGAAAATGATGATGAGTCGTCAATAGAGTTCCTAGACAACATGCTGATTCCAGCGTCTGATGATAATGTTGGGGCTATTATTCGAGAAACATACCCTCATTTGCTGGATAATCTATGGCAACGCAGTTTTTTTCAAGATAGAGCCATTCTTGCTCCCATTCACGAAATGGTTGACGTAATAAACGAGCGGATGCTGTCTTTAATTCCAGGAGAAGAAAAGACATACAAGTCATCGGACTCTGTTTCTGCTGCAGATGAAGATGATACTATGTTCAACCTTGATATTTACACTTCTGAATTCTTGAACAGTATCAAAATGTCAGGCGTCCCGCAGAATATCTTGAAGTTAAAGATCGGCATTCAAGTAATGTGTATGCAGAACATTGATCAGAAAGCTAGATTGTGCAACGGAACCAGACTTCAGATATTACGGATGCGGGTAAATATTATCGAGGGTAAAATCATATCTGGCGGCAAGGTGGGTACAATTTGCTCTATCCCTCGAATGGTCATAAGTCCTTCCGACAACAAGATGCCTTTCAAATTGAATCGGAGGCAATTCCCTGTTCAGGTACACTTTTCTATGACCATTAATAAAAGTCAAGGTCAGACGTTGTCTCAGGTTGGTTTGTTTCTGCAAAAACCGGTATTCTCACATGGCCAACTTTATGTAGCTGTATCTCGAGTTAAGAACAAGAAAGGATTGAAGGTCATTTGTTGTGACAGAGATGACAATTACTCTAATTCAACAGCAAATGTCGTTTACAAAGAAGTCTTATTTCGTTTGTAAATTATATGTAACATTTCTTCATGTATCGAATTTTTGTACAAAATCATCATGACATCTATCGATTATTATGTCATTTTTAAAATTATTAATCTTTGTTGGTATTTTTCTATATACTAAATTTTGAAGCATACCCGCCCATCGGGCGGGTTTTATAGCTAGTATCTTTATATGGTAAATCTAAATTGCCAGTATTAAGGACGTTTTTGTTAATTCGCATTAGTCACTATACTTTCGTCCAAACAACGATTTTCAATTGCTTGTGGTTAATGTTGACGAAGTATCATTTTGGAGGGTGATTCAATATAGGTGTTATTTTGTATATAATTTTTTTAAAGATGTAATTACCATTTATTATGGTTACCATTTAGATAGAAATGGAGTACCCTTTAAACGTCATTAAAATACTTTCTCATGATTTTTCAATTATTATGACACATTAAGAGATAAAAAAATAAGTAATAGGGTGTGACAAAATGAGATATTCACACTTCACAATATATAATTTGTGTAGTTGCACTAAATTAATTCGTATAACAAAAACAATTATTGGGAAAGTGAGTAATTTATATAATTAAGCTAAACCATGATATTAAAAAAAAGAAGCACCATTTGTGTCACAGAAACGTTATGTATGATACAATTAATTATTGTTGTTCCATCCGTAGGGGTCTGTTTAAACGTTTTGTGGGTAAGTCGAGAGACGCTTATTTCCAGAGAGGGGAGTTCTTAAGCGTGTGAAATAACTTTTTGGTTGCGTGTCGGGTGGGACTTCGGGTTCTTCATCACATAAAACAACGGCGTCATCATATTGTACTATCGGATGGATGCGTTGAAGTGCATATGCTTCTGGCATTTCCGGGTTGAACTCAATGTTTGTAACGTCAGTAGAAACAAGATATTTGACTGAAATGTAACCAGATCAAAAAGAGATATCAATATTCTTTAAAATAAAAAGTCTGTTAGGTAAGTGAGTATGCCCAATTATGGAAAGTAAAATGAAAATCGAAAATACTGGAATTAACATGTTGGTGTTCTAATCAGTTTCATGCGAGCTGCGTAGACGGTTATGTTTTCAGAAGCAGATCTCCCAATCATTGTGGTCGTGGCTGCCGGTATATGATACAAGACGATCTTGATCTGGTTGCCCCTGTCGGAGATTACATTTTAAATGGGTTATTTCCTAGGTGTGGTGATCATGTATATCAGGTATAAAGAATTACCGGCAGTCATGCAGCAGCATTGCACACGATATCTGACCGGATGTAAACAAAAGCAACCGTTCGACATGTTTCCAGCAACATCTGTGACAGGGTTAGTAATTACGCCAAAACGTTAAATAATAATATTTTTAAGTAAAACATTTAAAAATGTAACGTAGACGTACCAATCAACATTTGTCGAGTTGTTTGATCCTCCAATAGCCATGTCTTTGCAGTTTTCAATGTGGATTCCAGAGGTCTTCGAAGTTTTCAATCGGTTCATATCCATCAGATTCCTTTGAAAGAGATATAGAAAAATATTAGTTAACACCGAATTTATGATTTTAAAGTAAGAAATTGAAATTCTGAATTTAGTCAAATAGAGGTTACCTCTACTTCTTCAACTGGTCGTGGCAGTGGCTGCAGCACTGAAGCACCATTTGGGCGATTAAAGCCATGAAAAAAGGTTAATATGATTGTAAGTTTTCACCTCGTTTGTAGGTTGCACAACAACTCCATCGTAAGTTGATGGAGTATATATATAGCTTACAAAAAAACGTTACGTTCAATATATCTCTACTTAAAAAATAAACGTTACATTCAATATATATAATTGAAAAAACGCATGCTATTCAATGATGTAAATGTTAATATCCCGAAACAGTTAGTATAGTCAAACGAATGAATTAAAAACGTTTGACTATGTTTTTAATATCCCGAATCTATATTCCTTTAAAATTGTTGTTTATAATTGAAAAAAAATGTTACATTCAATATATATAATTGAAAAAACGCATGCTATTCAATGATTTAAATTAGGGGTGGCAATTCCTGATACGACCCGCGACCCAACACAAACCCAACACGGAAAAGGTCGGGTTTGGGTTGACCATAAACGGGTTCGGGTCAAAAACAAGTCGACCCATCCAACCTGTTTGTAAATCAGGTTGGGTTCGGGTTATCTTGTGTAAACTCAGGTCGACCCGCCAACCCGTTTAATATTTAAATACTTTTCAAAAAAAATATGTACATAGTAAATACGATAAATAATATAATACACCCTTTAAATTAGTTATCCTACCTAATTATTTCCATTTATTTTTTACCTTTTAAATTTGAATTTCTCCTTCAAATCTCACGCAATTAAGTTTTGACATATTTTCCCTAACTAAAAGCTTGTACATTTGGGAGGTGAAGAATTTCCTATTATACAGTCTAATTTTTTGCATAATTTCTCTATATTTTCTCCAACCTGTTAAGCTTATGGGTTACACGGGTTGGGTCTGGGTTACCTTGGTTTAAATGAGTCCGGGTTAGGGTTGCTTTTTTGACCCAAAATTTTAACAGGTCGGGTTTGGGTTTAGTGATTCCAACCCGTCAACCCGCCACCCGAACCCGCCAACCCAAACCCAACCCAATTGCCACCCCTAATTTAAATGTTAATACCCCGAAACAGTTAGTATAGTCAAACGAAGGAATTATAAAGGAAAGAATTAATTAGGTAAACGTTTTTATTTAATATAGTCAAACGCGTTTCCGTACAGTTAATATATTTAGTGTACGAAACATAGTCACCAAGTTGCTTATAGCCTAGTGGTAAGCTTCCTGGCCTAGGGTAACTGCCCACCTGGGTTCGAATCTTGGCAAACGCGAGTTTTAAATTTTTAATTTTAACGTCGAACGGGTTCGGGACAGTTAGTATATTTATTGTACGAAACATAATCACCAAGTTGCTTATAGCCTAGTGGTAAGCTTCCTGCCTAGGGTAACTGCCCACCTGGGTTCGAATCTTGGCAAGCGTGGGATTTAAATTTTTAATTTTAACGTCGAATGGGTTAGGGACAGTTAGTATATTTAGTGTACGAAACATAGTTACCAAGTTGCTTATAGCCTAGTGGTAAGCTTCCTGCCTGGGGTACTTGCCCACCCGGGTTCGAATCTCAGTAGCAACAATTTTAAAATTTTGATTTTAAAGTGGGTTTGGGCATTGCTAAAAATGGAATGGTTGAAATTCAGACTTCCTGTTTTAGAAATGTTCATTCTTCATTTTAAAGTAGTATATATTATTTCAAAAGAGATTATATTTATTCCTTCCATTTGGTCATACCCATAGTCCTACCCACTTGTTATGATGATATATGTACTCCATTAATTCTCTCTCTTAATATTATTCATTGATGTTGACACATGACATCATTAAATGAGTAGGAATATGGGTAGGACCAAATGATATGACTAAATACCATAACTCTTATTTCAATTAAGTAGTTAACAGTTAGCGTAGATCAAACGGTCATCACGAGTAATTTTGAGATATTTTCCTTCACAAGTCTCGGGTTAGTACTTTTCCTCGGGCGGAAAAACAATCGAGGTGGGGTTTATACTCTTAAGGCGTAGTTTTAAAAACCACATACAAATCGCTTGGATGTTAATGTCAGTCTCAAACCACTAACTAAATCGTAAATAGTCGTTTATAAAAATTATTCAAAATAAGTGCTACACTTTTACCTTCACGTTTTTTGATGCAAAATATTGTAATAGAGTTTATGATAGATTAAAGAGGATAATTAGTGAAGAGGGGCCCACTATAATCTTGGCTTTATTGAAGAAAGAGAAAGAAGAAAATAATTAATGAAGTTTAATAAAATTAAGTAGGGATAAAATGATAATTTTATATATAAAATTTTACCAAATAAGAAAAGTGTAGCACTTATTTTGAATCACTTATATTAAGAAAAGTGTAGCACTTATTTTGAATCGGAGGAAGTATTAACAACAATTAGTTAAATAATGTAAAATTGTCGCTTGTAACGAAATAATATTCACGGGATTTTTGGCTTTGTAGCAGCAAAGCACGTCCCTTCAAATTTTGCTCTTAGTTACAGTTCAGACAAACCCATGTTCATCTGAAACTATTACATCCAGACATGTCGAAAATGAGAAAAAACAAACATCTAATTAAATTGATTCCTATTAAATTCATGGAAAATGATAATAACAGTCAATAAAATTTAGTGATACATATATAAAACTTGTATAATAATAAATAAATAAATGCTATTGCATTCTAGAAATAAATCACCATCAATAAAAGTACAAACGTTTTATGGATGTAACTGCCTCTTAATAACAACCCTTAAAAATGTCATTAACAAAACTCCAAATTCTTTTACTTAACCTCATTTGATAATACAATTGTGCAATCAAAAGATGAAATTAAAAAATAAAAATTAGTGAATTATATATATAATAACAAGATTTACTAGAAAATAATACTATTTTTTATTATGTATGTACAAAAAATAAATTAAGTTGGATTATGTTCATTTACTGATTGTACTTTTTGTTACAAAAGCAACTAAAATGAATATTTGAAAACAAAAATTAAGATTGGTAATTTTTAATTACTACAACTATTATCTCTCCTTAAATTTTGTCTTAAAACATTCTCATTCTTACTTAAGATCCAGTCACTAACTATGTCATTAAATTATTTTTTTTCTCAAAACTAACTTTATATTTTAATTAAAATTATAACCAAAGATTCAACCAATATTTATCTCTTAAAAATTTATGTCAAAGAGAACTGAAAACTTTTTTAAATGATAGAGGAAGTATATTGTGGGGATTGTTTGAAAGTTTGAAGTGTTGTACACTCTCCGTCTCATAAAAAAGTTCTCATTTCTCCTTATAATTTTGTCCTACAAAAAAATTCTCATTTTCTCAAATTTGGGGGACCCACCCAATAAAATATTATTATTACCAATGATTCTATCACTAAAACACTTTTCTCTCCCAATCTAACCTTATATTTTAATCAAAAGTATAACCAATGACCCCACCACTAACTATCTCCTAAAATCCTGTGTCCAAATGAAATGAGAACTTTTTTGTGGGACGGAGGGAGTATATGCTAAAAAGATTCAATAGAACCCAAGGCTTGTAGTGACATTGGTGTAAGGTGTTGTTCATATCCTATCGTTTATGGATTCAAGTTTTGTCATGTACAAATTGGAGTAAATTAGATGTCGTTAAAAATATATCAATAGAACGGAGTTTTATATTAACTACAAACAGCTACATAAATTTCTATGTTGATTATATTGGTACGCTTTTGGACAGCAGTCTTTTTACTTCATATGTATTAATTTATAAGTATTGATATAGTAAAAATGATAGAAGTAAAGAAAATAACATCGCAGAAAGATTAGGTTTAAAAAAAAAAAAAGAACATTTCATGGAAAAAACAAAATACAAGGTCGACATGAAAACGAAATATTTGTGGAGGAAGATAGGGCGTTGACCGAAGAAGAGAAAGAAACAATCCAACAAGTATATCGACTGCAAATGATGTCTAGCCTAGCTAGATTGATGCATGGGTTTTACTCCCATATAAGGCGTGAGGTCGGGAGTTCGATTCCTGTAAACACCTCTTGTGGTGCCAAGTATGAGAGATTTTCCCCTGGAAATCCCTATGGGGGCTGAGTTTGCCCTGTAAATGAGCTCGAACCTGGGGGTGCTCGTTGAAATATTGCGAGTAGGCTTCCGTTGATATTATCTGCCGTTTCCAAAAAACAAGTATATCGACTTTCTTGATTTGTTATTTCAATTAGTGTACTTTTATTATTTATATATTTTTAAAAAATAATGTATTTTATGTCCCGTACTTTTAATATAACATATATTAACTTTTTTCATTGAAAATATGTTGAGCAAAAAAAAAAAAAGCAAAATGAAAAAAATGTGGGACCCATTAAACCTGTTTTTTTTTTTTTTTGAACGGCTAGTTAGTAAGTTAGTGGTTCGAGCCTAGACAGTGACATCCACGAGAGGCAGTATGTCTTCCCTCGAACCTTCCATCTATGGGGAATAAACCCACGTCCACGACGGGACTTGAACCCATGACCTTGGGCATGAGCAACACCTTATCTTTTTCACCATACCACTAGGCTAGAAGCCTTGGGTGATTTTAAACCTATTACATTGTGTTATAAAATGGAGAGTGAATTTAAGTTAAATATAAAATATCTATAACATAATATAGATATTTTATAAATTTGAGATTAATGTTATAGAAATATTACTTGGTAAAGATAAAAAATAATAATAATAAGAGAAGATAATGACCTTACTAACAAATTTTGCTTTTTGATCAATGAGATTCTTTGTTGGAATGTTCGGACAAAGTTGACCATGTCTTCCAATTGCAGGGTAAACGAACCTTTAACTACCCCTTTGATTTGAGATAATATGATTTGGGGCTTTGGGCCCATATTATGCCTATGATTGTAATATTGTACTTGTATAAACCCTCAGTGTTTGAGGTTCCATTGAATCAAATCTTTATCTATAATAAGCAAAAGATTTTTTGAATTCTTTAAAGCCACATGGCACCAATAAATGCTACATCTAATGCCATGTTAGTCCATATAGATATGTTGTCCACGTCATCTCTGCCCTTTGACAAGATTGTGATTTAGAAAAGAAGATTCAAAATTGAAACGTTTTCGTCTTAACCACTATATACCAATAATTAAATTCTCAAACTAAACGGTTTGAAGTCATAACCACCTGATGGGTAGACATTTATGGTCTTACTAATTGCTTATTATAATGACGAAATTAAGCCAAAATTTTAGGACCATTGAACCTCGCAATTGATGCATTCAAATCAAATTTTTGTATTTGCTGTAAATTTTTGTATTTGTTGTAAATTTTTGTATTTGCGGTAGGATGTGGTAGAATACCAAATGTCACTTCTTTGCAAGATCAAGGCACGATTAAAGTCTAAATTCGATGAGTTATCTTATGCTTTTATAGATAACTGAAAATAAATTTTAATCCTGATTATTTGGTGCATGTTGTTTGGATACAAATTTTTCCAGGTTGCTACATTTACTTAAGGGCATATATAATGATTCTTCTAGAGGTATGCAATCTATTTTTAAATCATGTTTTAAAATTGCAATTAAAATTTAAGAGGGGGTGACATTGCAGGCTGGTTCTATGTAACCACCACTAATATATTTTAATTGAAAACTTTAAGTGAAGAACAATAAGGGGGTATTTAAATTTGCAGCTCAATTTCGCTTATTCACTAATGAAATATTATGTGTTTTGGGGTAAAATATGGCAGTTAAATGTTGTTTATATGCAGTGGTTGTTAGAGATTAAAATGGGAGCCGGGTGTTCAATAGAGATTATGAAAGTTGATATGGGCGGGTCAATATGACTAACATATGGTTTTAACATGTGAATAGAATTTGTTACCTGTAAGTTTCTCTAGCGATTTGTTTCAATTTTTACTTTGTTTAAACCATTTTTATTCTGGTCCATTTGTCATGATCATAGAAGAATTATCAGTGGATTTGTATAATGAATATGTTGTTCAATTTGAGCTTTGGGAGGTAAAATTTTATAACTTTTTCTGAAACTCTCTCTAATTTTCTAGAAAAGTTTCACATATATTAATTTTAATATATAGATATGTTTGGAAATGCTATATTTTGCAAGTTATTCTGGTGATACTGATAACAGTATTGTAAGAGATATGTGGGCCCGCCTCATCGACCATGCCCTCTCAAAAGGTGGGAATGCTGAAGCGTGTTTGGTATTAAGAAGAATCGGTTCACATGTTTATCCTAGAGATATTGCGGTTTTCACATAGATACATTATGTTTACATCTTGAGAAAGCTACATTGGACAATTTATTATTTAAGATAAGTTGGTGAAAATTCCAAATGATGACATGGCAGTTGACGTGGTGGTAACTTTGACTGTTATTTTTTTATTTTTTATTTTTTGCAGGAGTGATTGGTTTCACGGGTAGAAGCTGTTGGTGATGAAGATGTTGCAAGAGTTATTTTAGCATCTTGTAAGGGTGCAGTTGAGCCCGTTTTAAACACATCGATCAATTATAGTCAAGTGGTGCTGTCACCGGGCCTGAAATTAGGGCTTTTGATGTCTATATTAATACTTCTTTGTATATGGGATGTTTCTGTGCCTGCACCGGGAATGGGTACAAGCCCGATTGGGCCTTCTTTAACTCTTCGTGGAACCAATCAAAAATGTGTTAATAATCATGGGCTTCGTGATAAGAGAGCAAGGGTTGCAATCAGGTAAGCTTTAAAGTCAAATGGTTAGGATCAGGACCTCTACTTTAGTTAACTTAAATGTAAAAGTCTTTAAAGTTAAAATATTAATTTATGTATGGGTTTTTTAGGTAAATCTTCAGGATCAGGTGCGTGCAGGGATGACGAGCAGAGATGCTGCAGCTCGAGCCATGTTGTTACTATACAGATTAGGTTTTTCATCGAATGAGATGAAAAGATGAAAAAGTTAAAGCTCACAGAAGCATTAAAAATATTAAATACAAGTCAACAACAATACTACTTAGTTTGGTTGACTCGATCAGGTATTTCAGCTCCAGTCATTTGTGTTAGTCTATTTGCAATTCTGGTACTGATACACCCCTATTCTGGAGCTAATGATCCACCCATATTTGGAGATTTTGAAGCACAAAGACATTGGATGGAAATTACGATAAAATATTAGAGTTAATGAAGGGTATCACATCACTACTACAAATGATCTTACTTATCGGGGACTTGATTATCCACCATTAACTGCTTATCATACTTGTATTCAAAGCCTTGAAAAAAAAGCCTGGAATTTAAGTCTCCAAAGTTTTATGGACAACCTTTACACAACTTATTTTTACTTCGTATATGAAATTTATGTGACAGTATTTGTGTTGAAAAACTTTTTAGGCGCATATCATTTTTATTAATATTTTGTATGGTAAACAAGAATATTTAGTTAAAAAAAGGACTCCATCTTGATATAACTTATGAACTTAAAAGCTTTAAACTTTTTTTTCTTTTACATAATTGCATGATTCTATTTTTATTACTTTGAGCTTAAAAGGAATTTTTACGAGAAGTGAAAACAAAAAATTGGATTTTCCTAATCAAAATGTAACCAACTAATTTTGTATCCTTAAATGCCAGATTTTAGTGATTTTTATGTTTTATTTTTCTATTTTTTCCATAATTTTTTATGGTATCGCATCTCACGAAGCAAAATATTATGAAAATTTTATACGCCGCTCATGATCTATCACGGATTATAGGCTGGTAATTCTTAAAAGCACGTATGAATCAAATAAAGTTTTGTTTTTGTTCATGTATTTTTTAGTGTTATTAAATTTCATATGAAATTATTGTCAAACCATCATTTCAACAATAAATTTGAAATAATAAACCTTTAAGTTACAAAAGGCTAAATTAATAAGAAGCTAACAAAGAAATTAATAATATAGAAAATGGAACTGCAAAAAGAATGTAATTCTTCGTTTCAAAATAAGTGATACACTTTTATTTTTTGGTATATCAAAAAAAGTTATACACTATGAAAACTTTCTTTATTTGGTAAAAAGTAGTAGGCCTCACACCCACTAACTATCTCATCTAATAAAGTGAAATGACACATTTACCATTACTTTTAAATATTATTAAATTCACTTTAACTAAATTTTGTGGGACCCAACATCCAGTAAATATTCAATTTAATATAATGTAACTTTCATTATGATATTTTCCCTCAAAAACGTATAATCCAAGTTGTATCACTTATTTTGAAACGAATGAAGTATAACATTTATTCATTTATTCTTTGAATATGACTTTTCGCTAGTCGTTACGAGTTTAGTATTGGATGAATTTGTATCATTGATAAAATGTGTGTATAACTAATTCTCAAAAAACAAAATAGCTTGAATGAATAGAGTAATAGACGACATGTAGACGACTTCTCGATTTATATGCTATCATTCAATCCATATTTTAGCTGATGTAGGATCATTATATCAACCGAATCTATATAATTGATTAATTCCAATAAACACTTTCAAATTCATACTTTCAAAAGTCAAAACAACGCAACAAATATCATCGGGTCGGTTTTTTAAACCAGAAAAGGTAACAAGTATTTGTGGGTCATCGGATTTTTGTGGGTTCCGTTAGGTTTATCCAATCGTAATTTAATAAAATATCCGGTGGGGACAGAGCAAAGCAATAATTATTTAATCACGCGTTTAAAGCTGTGGGTCTTGGGCTGATTAGTGGCCAGATTAAGGTGTAATCAGGTGATCCATTTTAATGTTAATTGGGTTGGTCGGGATAGGTGATGACAATGTCGAAGCTTATTCTTATTAACCTTTGTCTTTGCTGTTAAAAAAAAAAAAGTGGCCAGATTAAGGAGCCCCTTTCCTTTTTTTCACCTTTATATTTGATTAAAATATTTAATTAACAATATTTACACTTAATTTTAATTAATTCGTTTAGTAGGCACGTAGCTTCACACTTTAGGCCCGTAACTTCCGCAACAGTAAAATATTTCCCTTGCAATTTGATTAAATGTTCACAATTTTCTTTAGAACTTTTTTTTTTGTTTGAAATGGCTTTTGAATTAAACTTAAAAAACTAGTGAGAAGATATAAAAAAAAAACAATTCAAGAGTTACAAGGGAGAATAAGCCATTCAGAATAGCTAACTCGATATTTGCTATTCCTATTACAAATCCAATAATAAGAAATGTCCTTATTCGAGTCCACTAGCAAACACTTCCGAATATCGCCGTTATTGAACACGAGTACATTCCTATACTGTCACACCCCGCCAAAAATGAGTTTTACTTCATTTATAATGTTTTGCAGAAGAACGGAGGTGTAACGTTCATGATTACATAGCAAAAATTAAGTAAACAAACAACCACGTAAATAACATAATGAAAGTGGTTTACCTTCTAAAAATGGAAAGTTTCCAAAAATAGTAGTTACTAAAGATAGTAAGTTTTGGAAATGAAGTGGTTATTCGTAAACTTAAATGTTCATTCATGGCTCACGACAAATCCACTGCTCATATCCTCCAGTCTCACTGTGCACCTAATCACCTGGAAAAACATAAGTAAAAGGGGGTCAACAATAATGTTGAGTGAATCCACATGGTTAATGTTGTATGAAAAGTAAAGTAAAGTGTTTTGCTACTCAAAATGTTTGTTATGAAAATGGTTTATGACTGAAAATGTATAAGGTTCAACACTCATATGATATGAGAAGTAAATATGAAAAGTGAAGTGTAATTGTAGAATATCTACAATTACTAGTTATGTTTATGAAAATGTGTTGAACAAGTTGTTATGTTTGACATCGCATGAACTGTTATCCCCAACAGGTAGCTAGTCTATTGAGTTAATATACCAACCCCTAAGTCCACAATCAACACTTCAACTCCAGTATGTTGTCGTTCTTTTATGGATATACACTCCCGAAAGATGTCTTGGTTATACCAAGTAGTGATCAAATAATGTTGGGAGGATGAGTGTCAGCTGTTCGAGCAACGATTGTCAAACACAAAGACCAAGCGACGTCAACCTTGGATCTCCTGTGATGATCACAGTGCAAACCCAACAAGCTCTTGGCGAACCTAGGGTGATCGAGGTTGAGTGCGAAGGTGAAAGTGAGAGTATGTTATCTCTGTGTTTTAGGCTTCTTAATCTGTCTCAGTGTCAGTATCAGTGTATGAGTCTCTCCAGGACAATGAGTTAGGCCATGTATTTATATGGCCGTATATGGAACGTTGGCCCATGACTGCAATAAAGCAATCATGAAGCGTCATTATGACAGCATCAATGATCGTGTAACGCCTTACTATTATGACTGCAACGAAGCGCCATTATGTTAGCACGATTCCAATGACAGGCGATGATAACTTGACAGGCGGTGACAGGCGCTGACAATCTTGACAGGCGATGACAATCTTTAACAGGCGGTCATGATCTTTAACCGGCGGTCATGATTTGACAGGCGCTCATTAGTGGCGGAGTTGCGGGCCATCCTCATTAGTGACGTGGGCGATCTTCATGTTTAGGGATTTGGGGATTTACCTATATATACATAGTTAATCCCTACTAACCTCATCATGCCCCCGAGTTACGATTTGCCAAAACATCGGTTTGCAAGTCGTAACTATCAGTACCGTAAGTTCTCTGTCTTTGTCGCCATTATTATTATTATTACTATTATTGTTATTATTATTTTTTTTTGCGAGTAAAGGCCGCTCAAACCGGCGGAGACCGGCGGTGACGAGGTGCTGGACCGGCTGCCCAAGGCAGACCGGCGGTCGCCTTTTTTGTACATTAGCGGCGGTTTTTTAGGTTTGCCGACGGTTTAAGGCTACGACCGGCGGTTTATGCGGCGAGTAGGTTAGGCGACGCAGGCCGCGCAATGTGACCGGCTGTTTAGACTTTTGACCGGCGGCGGCGGCAAATCCGGCAGCGCAGGCGCAAGTTGGACCGGTAACGCAGAACAATCCGACGCAAAGGCAATCGGCAGGAGCGAAGGGACCGGCGGTACAAGCTTTGTGAAACCGGCGGTACAAGCTTGACGAGACCGGCGGTACATGCGGCAGCTGACCGGCGGTACAGCATACCGGCGGTACAAGCGGGCGGCAGCTGACCGGCGGTACAAGCAGTTACAGGCGGTGGCGTCGATGCAGGACAGCTGTGGAAGGTGACCGACTGCTGCTTTGCCCGGCGGAGTAGGCGAGCCCAGCGGTTTAGGGTTTAAACCGATGTTTAGGGTTAGCTAAGGAGACCGGCGGTTTTAGGGTGTAGGAGTGGACCGGTGGTTTAGCTCCTTTACCCTTGCAATTTAGTACACGCAAGCTTTGGTTGTTATCTATGTTAAGGATTGTGTGTTTTATTCAGGCTGAACACTCAAATTCGGTTATTGCTAGAATTAGTTATTTGAGATAAGGTTTATGTAGCCCTTGACTGGCGACTAGCCTCTGACCGGCAGATTATTTTGTTCTTCCTAACTGTTATTGTATGTCGTTTGCTGCAGGCTTTAGCTGAGTTGCTCGCTACCTTACAGTACGTACTTGCTTGCCCATTGCTTTGGTTTGAAAAATAATGTTTTATTGGATGATCAAGCCAATAACACATTTTTGTTTTTATCTTTTTATTATGGATGTTGTGTCTATGACACCGTCTTGGGTGTGCATGACAGTGTGTATATTTGATTGTTCGTATGACACTTTCTTGAGAGCCCATGATGCCTTTGTATGCTAATGACCTGGGTAGATTTGGGTATCTCTGATGTATGCTTCATATTGTGCCTGTGACACTGTGCCAATGGCACTTTTGTTGGTTAACCTTTACTTTGTTTACTCGCGAGGATTGTCGCTTCCCAGTGAGAAGTGCTTATCTTTTATCAAGTAGATTAAAAGACGAGTATGATTGTATATTATTTGGCAAGACAAGGTTGTCTTTCTTGGCTTCATACATGTTGTATTGAACTATGTTCTTAGTTGTGTACATGCACATGCGTGCTCAAGTTGTAACATTGTACGTAATGAAAGTGCATGTTTGGCTTTAGACTAAGATGTCTATTGTGGCCATATGCTTTTTGTATTGAATCCTTACTTCAATATTTATTTGTTTATGCAAAAACTATAGAAAAATGATATTGTGAGATAATATTGGGATACAAGATCAGACCAAATGTTATTATCGCCAGTTTCATGCATGACCATGACATTCCATGTGCTTGGAAACATGTATTGAAAACATAAAGGGAAAAAATGACAGTAAAGACTATCGCACCTTGATAGGTCAGTTAATATTGGCTCCCTCATGTATCATGAGGATATGGCCATCAGGTGGTCCAGGATGTTCTGTGTCCTCCCCCTTCTTTTGCCAAGCATAACTCTTCTTAAGTGGAGGTTTATTTGCTTGCTGCTTAGCGCCAGAGACAAGGTGTTCTAGTTTGCCTTCTTCCAAAGCCCGCCTGATTTCCCTTTTTAGCTCTCTACAGACATTCGTGTCGTGTCCATGATCTTCATGGAAATCACAGTATTTATTCATGTTCTTCGTACCTGACCTATGCTCCATCTGGGGTGGAGGTGTGAAGGTAGCGCACACCTGCTCTGTTATCAAGATTTCTTTTGGTGTTTTGCTGAGAGCACGCTCAGACGGATGTTTATCGTATGGGCCAAACCTCCGGTTGCTCCTTTCATCTCGTTGATGGTCACCAGTTAGAGCATCATGCCTGCGATCTGACGCGTCGGTCCATGACTTGCCGCCTACCTCTCTTGTCAGGGAGACAGTTTCTTTTGACCTTAGATAGTCATATGCCCTGTCCGTGGCTTCTTTGAAAGTAATTGGAGTTCTCTTGATTAACTTTTCTTGCAGTTGTCCTGGAAGCAGGGAGAGAGTAAAGCCCGAAATTTGCTGACTTTCGGGTAAGGCGACAATTTTCTGGCACTCCTGCGTATAACGCTGAATGAAGTCGCGTAACCCCTCGCCTTCCCTTTGTCGCAGTAAATGTGCTTCGATATGAGTTCTCTGCTGCTTCTTTTGCTGGACAAAGTGAGTTACAAATTTAGCCTTTAGATCTGCAAAGTCTTGAATACTCCTCTCCGGTAAGTCAGCAAACCAATCACGGGCGAAACCCTGCAACGTGCCAGGGAACATGTGACAAGCGACTGGGTCTAGCCATTTCTCTGTCATAATGGCCTGTTCAAAAAGAGCAAGGTGGTCATCAGGATCCCGTGTACCGTCGTAAGTACCAACGATGGACGGAATTTTTTGTTTGTCAGGAAGTGGAAATCTGGCCACCCAGTCACAGAACTTCGAACTAACCACCGACAAAGGCATAGTGGCCGTTCGGGGTGGTACGGCTGCGGACACGAGTGCTTGCAACACGCGCATCATGTCATTAGATGTGTCCTGTGGTGGATGTGGTGGTGGGGTGTGAATGGGTGGTTGTCTTAACTGCTCCAATAATTGTGACAACGGATCTACTGGTTGAACAACCGTTGGCTGCGGTGCTGGGCGCAACGCCGCCACCAACTGAGAGAACAGGTCCGATGAAGTAGGTGGTGGGGGAGGTGGTGGCGGCTGAGTACTCTGAGTCAACCTGCGGAGTAACTCCACAATTGGATCCTCCCGAACCCCTGGCGTAGCGGCCTGCGGAAAGTTGGAAGCAGGCTGTCTGACCGGATCCGTGCCATCCTCTTGAGAGCTTGTCCCGTGGGACAAAAGAGGCTGAACTGAAGGGATGGGCGTCACTGGCTGTGGTGAGGTAAACGAACTTGATCCAACGAGCCTTGTGGAGAAAAGTGGACTTGTTAAAGAGGGATACCCTCGTGTCGTCCTGACATCCGACACTGTCCACTCAGAGTCGACGTATGGCTCCATGATACGACTAGGCGAGGTTATCACCGCCTCGGGTATAGTGGTAATCACGGTAGTGGTTATTAATGGCGATGAAGAAGTGACCAACGATGGCTGTGTATCCGCCATAGGAACGGTTTGATTATTGAGGAAAAAAGTTTGGAAAAGTGAAACGCCGTTTAAAAACGTGTCCCACGGATGGCGCCAATGTTCGAGCAACGATTGTCAAACACAAAGACCAAGCGACGTCAACCTTGGATCTCCTGTGATGATCACAGTGCAAACCCAACAAGCTCTTGGCGAACCTAGGGTGATCGAGGTTGAGTGCGAAGGTGAAAGTGAGAGTATGTTATCTCTGTGTTTTAGGCTTCTTAATCTGTCTCAGTGTCAGTATCAGTGTATGAGTCTCTCCAGGACAATGAGTTAGGCCATGTATTTATATGGCCGTATATGGAACGTTGGCCCATGACTGCAATAAAGCAATCATGAAGCGTCATTATGACAGCATCAATGATCGTGTAACGCCTTACTATTATGACTGCAATGAAGCGCCATTATGTTAGCACGATTCCAATGACAGACGATGATAACTTGACAGGGGGTGACAGGCGCTGACAATCTTAACAGGCGATGACAATCTTTAACAGGCGGTCATGATCTTTAACAGGCGGTCATGATTTGACAGGCGCTCATTAGTGGCGGAGTTGCGGGCCATCCTCATTAGTGACGTGGGCGATCTTCATGTTTAGGGATTTGGGGATTTACCTATATATATACATAGTTAATCCCTACTAACCTCATCATCAGCCAATAGTACTATCTGCATATCCATGGTCTAGATCCACTAGTTAATGATTGCTGGCAACCTTACTCCAGTATAATAATTGTTTGTCATGCCAATGCGATAATGAAAATGTAAAGTTGTTGTACAGTCATAGTAAAACAGTAGCAATTTATGTTTATGCTTTCCACCCCAAAGTTTATAAAACAGTTAAAAGAGTAAAAGGGGTCTGTGGACTCACCTGGGCAAAGCTTAGCGACAAGTACTTAAGACAGAGGAATCCTTTGGAGACTCCTAGCTTCCTAAATGATTTAACTAATGATTAGACTAAGCTAACACAGGCGATTCTATACACGATATAAGTTAAGCATTTTGTATTTCATGTTATGTTTTATGTTTTGTGACATCGAATGAATTTGGGTTATTGGACCTTAATAGGTCGAAATGAAATGAAATGAAATGAAATGGACTTCGAAATGAAATGAAATTAAATGGGCTTGGGTTAGGCTTAATGGGCCTAGATTGGGCCTATTGGGCCTAATGGGCTTAATGGGCCTAGATGGGCTTAATGGGCCACTAGGTTGGGCCTCTTTGGGCCATGGATTTGGGCTTGGGCCCAATTGGGTTCGGTTTGGGTATAAGTGGGCCAAAGGTTTGGGCTTTGGTCCAAATGGGCTTGAATACTAATGGGCCAACTAAAGTTTGGGCCCGATAGACTAAGGTAGATCGATATGGGCCAAGTACGGGCCTTGGCCCGATTAGGTATTCGGGTTTGGGTTGATCGGTTGGGTCAAGATCCGGCCTTGACCCGGTTTGACTTATTGGTCATAATTGGTCAAATAGTCAACAAAAGTCAACATTGGGTTTCTAGATTTCGACTAGGTCTTGGTGTTCGGATCTAGGGTTTAGTCTAGCATAGGTTTCGGTCAACAAAAGTCCAATCTAGTCCATCTAGGTCAACAAGTCAAACACACAAGTCAACTAGGGTTAGGGTTCGGCTAGGGTTAGATCTAGGGTTGGCCGAAGGCCAAAACCCTTCGGGTTTGGGGTCTAGATCGGGCAAGATCGGCTAGGTTAGTCTAGATCTAGGGTTTAACGAGTCTACGGTTCTAGATCTAGGGTATTCGGTCATTAGATCAAACAAGGAACACAATGGATCAATCAATTAATCAAACTAATCTAGAACAATACCGAAATAATACACACGCACATGAACCCGATCGAATGAGGACATGCATGTGTGTTCGGCTTCGGGAAACAATGTATAACCAAGACCATATGGCCTAGGCCATGGTCTCGTGTTCTAGCCACTACCGAAACAAGGAAAGGAAACAACAAAAGGGATCTAGATATACCTTGCTATGGATGATCAAAGGAGAACCGAACAAGAAAACAAGTGGAGATGCTTGCGGATTGCTTGATCGACGAACAAGGGTTCGGGATCGGTTTGGGGCTGCCTTTGGACGAAATCAACAAAGAAGAATAAGGGGTTTAAGGTGTGGTATTTATAAGGGTAGATAATTAGGGTTTAAGAGGAGTTTGAGTAGGATTAGAACTCTTTTAAATCGAGGATAGAGAAAAGGTGTAATCAAGAGAGGATAGGGATCAAAGTTTAAGCTTTCAAAAGAGGATAATCACATCCTAAAGAGACTTGGACGAAATCTTAAGAGGAGGGGACTAGGGTTCGGCCACAATGGGCTCGGGCAACACTACGATGTGTCGGTTTTGGATAAAATTCGTTATGAGTCACATTTCGTTAATTATTTTGATTTATTAATTAAATACTACTTAAATATCATTATTAGAAATGTTTTGGAGTAAAAATGTCACCACAAGTAATATAAGATGTTGTGTTGACTAAAATAGTCAAACACTGATGTATGGTGAAAATGTTAGATGTTCGGTGAAGTAGTTATATGTTTGGATGCCAAAAGTAGAAATGAAACCAAATGTGGAAAGTTTCTAAACATAGAACTTCCTAATATTAGAAATGATACGAAATGTGAAAGTTTCTAAAAATAGAAACTTTCTAAATATAGAAATAAGAAATGAAAAATAGTAACATACCCAAAATGTCGAGTTGTCACATTCTCCCCTGGTTGAAGAAATTTCGTCCCGAAATTTAAGACAAAGAACGAACAGGAGAGACAACGAGAAATAGATGTGGATGATAAGCAGTACTCATATTGAGGCGAGTACAGAGAGAGTTTTGCAACGATTGCAAAAAACAAGTAGTGAAACGAATGACACGATTAGATATGACCGATATTGGCACTCCATGCCGAGATACGACTTCTTTTAAGTAGATGCTTATGAGTTTTCCCATTTGATCGGTTTCCTTGATTAGGATAATATGAGCTGATTTGGTTAAACGATAGACAATTACGCGAATTGTATCATGACCACTAGACGTTCGAGGTAACTTGGTTATGAAATCCATTGAGATGTGTTCTCATTTCCATTCAGGGATCTCTTTTTGTGGTAGTCAAACGGACAGTTTCTAATTCTCTACTTTCATTTTTGAACATGTTAAACATTTGCTGACGTACACTGCAATCTCTTTCTTCATATTAGACCACCAATAAAGTTCTTTGACGTCTTTGTACATCTTGTCAGCACCGAGAGGAATAGAATAGTTGGATTTGTGAGCTTTATTTAGGATGATATTGTGAACACTTCCATGATTATGGACCCCATATACGATCCATAAAGTATAGGGTTCCATCCACCTTTGCTTCTAGTTGCTTCTCCATAACACGTACGACTTCCTTCTTCATGTTCTCTATCTCTAAGGCTTCAATTTGGAATTTATGAATTTGGGAGGATAGATTAGAAAGAATGGAAATTGGCAGGGCTCGAATACGACGAGGTTTGAGTTGCTCTTTCCGACTTAAGGCATCAGCTAAGACGTTAGCTTTACCAGAATGATATTTGATCTCGCAGTCGTAATCATTCATCAACTCTACCCATCTGCGTTGTCTCATGTTGAGCTCTTTTTGATTGAATATGTGTTGCAGAGTCTTGTGGTCGGTGAATATCATGCACTTGGAACCGTAGAAGTAATGTCTCCAAATCTTCAACGCGAACACAACGGCACCTAACTTGAGATCATGCGTTGTGTAGTTCTTCTCGTGAATCTTCAATTATCGAGAGGCGTAGGCGATCACCTTGGTGCGAAGCATCACAGAAAACTACGAAATTGTCGGTTCCTTCGGGAAGAGATAGAATTTGCGCGGAAAATATTATGGAATTTTGGGTTTGGAAGGCCGATTCTTGTTTTTCGCCCCAGACAAATTTCTCATCTTTTTGTGTCAACGCCTCTAAATCTTTAGCTATCTTCGCCCTCATCCCAAACCCATCTATCCGGCGCATCTACCCTCGTACAATTAAGCACCAAATTTTGAATCTCCGCAACTTTTTCTTCCTTTCTCCCACCCCTTATCACCCGAGCCCAATTCCAAGACATGGAATTATTCCGAACTCTATCCGCAACCGAGCGCAAACCCTCCACCTCCAACCGGAAAATCCTTGGATATACCAAGGCAAGAGGAGCTAAACCCACCCAATGATCCTTCCAAAAAGCCATGGATCTACCATCACCCACTCTTTTATACAAATGAGACAATAAATCCATCCCACTCTCCTTAAATTTATTCACCATTTTAATAATATTTACCCAAGGAGCAAACCCTAAGCCCTGAACATTTGGACCATTAATACCTCCATCATTCCCATGAAAATCATTGATCACTTTAGACCACAACAAATTTTTATTAGTGACATATCTCCAAACCCATTTCAGCACAAGAGAAATGTTAAAAGCCATGAGACTACCAACATTAAGACCTCTGTTTTGATAACTCGCCAAAACCGAAGACCACTTAAGCCAGTGAATTTTCCGATGGGTATTCAAGCCACCCCAAAAAAATGTTGACCGCAACATCTCTAGACTAACATCCACCGATTTTGGCATAATAAACATTGACAAATAATACGTGCCTAACCCACCTAACACCGATTTTAAGATAGTTAATCTTCCACCCACCGAAAGAGAATTCGCCTTCCAAACCGACAATTTTATTTTAAATCTATCAAGCAAAAACTCTCAATTCTTCTTTCTAGACATACATGCCCCTACCGGTAACCCCAAGGTACATAAAAGGAAGCTTACCACTACACACCCCAAGCATACCCGCCATACGATTAACCTCTCCCTCCGCCACCCCAACCCCATACAAATTAGATTTTTGAAGATTTAACTTCAACCCCGACGCCATATGAAAAAACTGAAGAATAATAAGCAGATTTTGCATATTTCGAATAGACCATTGACCAAAAAAGATAGCGTCATCCGCGTACAACAAATGCGAAACAGCAAAGTCATTATTTACCTCAATCCCTCGAAACAAATGATGTGAAATAGCTTCTTCCATGGCCACGTGGAGGCCTTCCATAGATATAATAATTAAAAACGGCGACAGGGGATCACCTTGGCGAAGACCTCTCTCCAAAACCAAATTAATTTAAACGTTACCATTTAAAATAACATACGCCTTGGAAGAATTAAGAATCGCCTTAATCCACTTCCGCCACCTTTACGGAAAATTCATAAACTCCATCATCTGGTCTAAAACTTCCCAGCTAATCGAATCATACGCCTTCTCAAAATCAATTTTTATAACCATTGCTCCTTTCTTCATCTTCTTATACCGAGCAATCACTTCATTAACAATCATGGGCCATCTAAATTTGCCGGCCTTGATTAAAGGCCCACTGCTCACAACTAACCACTGAATCCACCACTAAAGCTAACCGCAGATCCAACACTTTAGCAATAATTTTATACTGAACACCAATAAGACTAATAGGTCTATAATCTTTAACAGAAAGAGGATTAATAACCTTCGGAATCAAAGTAATAAATGACGAATTACACCCGGACGTAAGATAACCCGAACCAAAAAACTCGTTCACAAAGTTAAAAACATCATCTTTAATTATAAGCCAATATTTTTTAACAAACACAAACGTAAACCCGTCCGGCCCCGGGGCCTTGTCTAAACCGCAACTCCACACCGCCTTTTTGAGCTCATCCATATAAATATTGCTCACCAACATACTCGCATTACCTTCGGAAAGCTGCTTATATTTATCACTTCTCGTCATAATTTTAATTGCCGGGACACATTTAAATTTCTGCGAATAATAATTAAAGAACACCTCCTTAACCTCCAAAGGCGAATGAATCCAATTTCCTTCATGCTTCACACCACGAATCAAGGATTGCCGCCTCTTACTATTAATAATACCATGAAAATACTTAGTATTTTCATCTCCTTCAATACACCATTTGACCTTAGCTTTCTGAGCACGATCCTTCCATTCTTTTTTATCCACCTTGTATAACATTTGTTTTAGATTCTGCCTCATATTAAGCTCATCATTTGTAACCGTCTTCCCTTCCATCTTGGATTCAATTAACGCTACCTGCTCGATCAACTGCCTTCGCTGCCCATATTGATGCGCACTTTTTTCTTTCCACCAAGCTCTACATTTTCCTTTTAAGGCCTTCAACTTATTTTTAAACCTTATACAATGATTGCTACTAACAACCTCTCCATGCGCAGCCCATGAAACTGCCACCATATCATCAAACGTGTCTTCATCCGTCCAAGAATTAAAAAACCGAAATACCCGAGGACCATAGTCTACCGCCTGCTGCGTGAAAATAATTGGTCTATGGTCCGAAATAATATCCAGCAAGACATTCGCTACAAGGTCCGAACAACCTACATTAACCCCTTCACTAACAAAAAACGATCGAGTTTACTCATTTTCCGGCCATCCCGACTCAAACGAGTAAAAGCCGAATCCCCCATCGCAATTTCATCAATGCTAACCGAATCAACGAACCCATTAAAATCAAGAATCTCTCTATCATTCTTGTCACAACCCCACCTTTCACCCTCCTCGCGCACCGCATTAAAATCACCGAACAAAACATAATTCCCTTCATTGACATGCATATAATTAGCAATAAACTCCCAAAGAGTTCTAATATAATGCAAAAGATAGAATTTTTAATAACCTCTAATATAATAAACGCTAAAAGCCAATGGTAGACTTCAGTTGGAAGTGAAGAGCTTCAGTTTACTGACACCATTGGCACAATGGTGTTGGTTGCGATTTCGATGAAATAGCTTTAGTCAGGCGATGTATAAAGAGAAGAGAGAAATGAGATATTTTGTGGATATTAATATTTTCTTTGTATGTTTATTTTATATATAAAATATTAAGTGGATGATATTGTTGGTATGAATGTCAATTGAAATATTAATTGATGAAGCGCTAATTTAAAAAAAAAAAGTATTAGTGATGGTCATGTTTGATAGCAGTTTTATTAAGTATAAAAAATCAATTTAGGAGAGAATATGAATAAGAGAAATGATATTTAGTCCTATCATTTAGTCCTACTCATAGGTCTATCCACTTGATAGGAAGACATGTGTATTCCACTAATTCCTTCACTTAATATTATCCATTGATTTTGACACATGTCTTCATTTAATGAGTAGGCCTATGTGTAGATATAAATGGTAGGTCTAAATATCATTACTCTATGAATAAATCAACAAAATATTGTTAAAAGTTAGAAACATATAATTCAAATTTTAGATAAATAATTTTAGTAACAAATAAATAAACACACCTTGTTTAGTAATACAAAGGTTGAACTCATATCTTATGTATGGAAACTTTTCGGTTATGATTCTCTATAGTGCCGTCCATCTGCTTTTTCTTTTCTCCGGTTCTTTTTTCTTTTTAATTATATATTAGAAAGTAATTTCATTTAAAAAATAAAATAAAGGTGATGTTATGTTGTACAAACTTCTCCTTTTCAACTAACTTGTTGTAATCGTTCTTTTAATATCTTTATTTCGGTTTGAGTATCCATTTTTTGTGGCTTTGATATAGCAAACTATGACTTACGAAATATCAGTGACAAATCTAGTTATCAAAATAAGGTATCTACCAAACACTTTATGAAGTAAAAGACTGAGTATCCATTTTTCGTGGCTTTGATATAGCAAACTATGACTTAATCAGTGGCAAATCTAGTTATTAAAACTAAGGTATCTACCAAACACTTTATGAAGTAAAAAATAGTAACAAATATTAATCTGCTTATTCTAAGAATAATCAGATAATTTAAAACAAAAATCATATTGATTCAAAAATATAGTTTATTTGGATTTTCGAAAGTTATTCAACACAAACAATACAAATTAATTTGATAGAAAAACTCAAATTTTCATAAAACTAAAATTGTCTTTTGCAATCGCACAAACACACCTTAAATAAGGTCTAAAATTTTGAATGAGCCAAAATAGACAAACAAACTAAAACAAAGTCTAATATAATAAGCACAAAAACCTAAAAATGCAAATAAAAGAATCCGCTCCTCTACATATGAGCATGCATCAAGTTTTCTTTCAATTCCTTTTTCAATTTTGTCACATACGCGCCACATCGTCACTTTTTCACTGACAAAAAATAACACATATGCCAACAATACTCTTCAATCCATTTCTTTGATTTTGTCACATCAATTCTGTATCATCAATTTTTTTTAATTAGAAACAAATCTGAATGTATTAAGAAAATGAAATAATTTTTTTAATTTTATTAAATTATATTAAAAAAGAAAAAGAAATAGAAACATAAGGCGATTCACGCGATTTAATAAAAGGAGGTGATTTTCTTACCACAACTTTTAATGTATATACCATAATCAATGTTTTAAATACTTGTACAGTTGTTAGTGTAAAATATGTAATGTATGGTATAATCATTAAAAGTTGTGGTATCATTATCAATTCTCTTTAATGGACCGGATCCAAAATGATGTGCTGGACCGTAACTTATCTAATCATAAGCCCAAATGTTATTAATAAAACAGTCAAAAAACTATGGCCCAAAACTCTTTAAAATGTTCGATTTTTTAGATGAAGAATGATGCTTTCTCTGAGATTGTAAATTGTAACAACTGAAATACGAACCCCCTCATGGTTGTGTCGACAAGGGTCGCTTAAAAACTATAAAATCAGTTATTCAGGCCCGGAACAAAAACTATAAATTAAAGTTTGCTCTATCTTTAGGTTTTATGGAGCTTTTAAAACTCACATATTTGATTAAAAAAACCCCAATAAAGGTTGCTATGAAACCAAATTGTTCTTGTTAATTTTATTGGATTATGAATAGGAGAAAAAGGACCAATCTAAATTAGACCATTTAGTTATGCAGCCCCAATTTGGTCACACAATTCTTTGTAATCGTTATCTCTTTAACTTCTAACTAGGACGCCTTTCTTATTGAAGTGTTTGTTTAAAAAAAGAATTATCCGCAAGAATAATCTCTGTTCATTTCATCTTTGCTTATTAGAGGGAAACTTACAGCAAATTTTAGACGGTATATTAAAAGTTATCAAATACTCCCTCCGTCTCTAAATAAAGTTCTCATTTCTTTTGGACACAACTTTTTAGGAGATAGTTAGTGGTGGGGTATTTGATATTACTTTTGATTAAAATATAAGGTTTAATTGGAGAGAGAAAGTGTTTTAGGAGATAGTCAGTGATGAAAGAATTGGAAATAATATTATTATATTAAGTGAACCCCTTAAGTATGAGAAATGAGAACTTTATTTATGGACAAAACTTGAAGGGGAAATGAGAACTTTATTTAAGGACGGAGGGAGTTCAAAGGATTTCCTACTCCCAAGGGAGAAATCCTAGTCAATGGATCAAGATGGTGAAGATCAAATCCCCCACCTACAGCCACATACAGCCACCGCCCGCCGTCGCCGACCACCGCCGATCGCCGTCGTCCGCCGCCGGTGGCCGGCGACGGTGGTGGTGGCTGACAATGAAGGTGCTGGTGGTAATGGGGGTGGTGGTGGTGGTATTGATGTATTGAAACACACGTGCTTCACTAAAACACAGCATATTTTCGAAGCACATGTGCTTCAGGTCACGAAACACATGTGTTTCAAGTCACTAAAAACATGAGTTTCTAAACACACAAGGGAGCATACGAAGCACATGTGCTTGACGTTATGAAACACATGTGCTTCACTACACAAGAAAAAAAATCAAAACAAGTGACGAACATATCATTATGAAGCACATGTGCTTCATAAAGCCAAGCACATGTGTTTTTGTTCCCGAACACATATAACTTACAAGCAAGTCATTTGTGTTTGAATCACGAAGCACATATGCTTGACGTTATGAAACACATGTGCTTCACTACACAAGAAAAAAAAATCAAAACAAGTGACGGACATATCATTATGAAGCACATGTGCTTCATAAAGCCAAGCGCATGTGTTTTTGTTCCTGAACACATGTAACTTACAAGCAATTCATTTGTCTTTAAATCACGAAGCACATGTGCTTAACATTATGAAACACATGTGCTTCGTTACTTGAAACACATGTGTTTGGCTGTACGTATACACTCATTTATTTTCAAAACTCATGTGCTTCAAACACATGTGCTTCCAGTCACGACCACCACCACCGGTCACCACCGCCGGCAGCCACCTCAGGCCGCCGTCCGCCGTCGCCTGCGGCCGTCTCCGGCCACCGGAGAAGCACATTGTAGTGGTGGTGGTGGTTTGAATCTTGATCTTGACCATTGATTTTTCTTGATCTAAAGGCTAATAATTATCCCTTACGACTAGATAAAATTAATGAAGAACATTTACTATAATATATATAGTTAAGTTTTATTCGTATTTTAAAATAGGTGGATACTATTGTTATGTCACATTCATTGTGCATTCATTATCTTCAATAAGTCAAATACATACTGATTTTTGTATAGAAAAAAAAAAAAGAAATTGCCTTTGGGAAGCCGCCTGAAGTTAATCACAGACATCATTTCGTGTGGCTGATAAGCTTTCACTTTCTCAAGCAAAATGCATTAAAAATAATATGTTACTTTAATTATATTATAAATAAAGTAATCTCAATTTCAAAATAAGACATTCTTTTCCAAAATAATTTCCATTTGTAGCATAAATAACTATACGTCTTAATCAACTTATGCTGATTGCTGACTAATTGAATTAGTCAAATAAATTATATTAAGCCTGCAACACTTTTCAAATGCCTGTTTATTCCTATCAATTAACTTATATTAATTAATCATCTTAATTATATTATATGTAATCTAACTGTTTCAGGTTGTGATTTCTTGAATTCATCAACAGGTTTCAAGAAGAAACACATTCAAGTCATTAAACTTCTTGGTTAATTCATCCCAACTTCCTGGAAGCTGTAACATGTACAGAAAAATGTGTACTTATTAGGATTTCTTGGAGCAATTAACAAGAAACAATCAAAACCAAACATATTGTTCAAAGTTGTACTAATTCATGGATTAGGGTTCTTCTAGACAGTTTTAAATTTGACAAACATTTCTACGTGTAAAAAGCGTAGAATAGGACATTGATGTGTCCTGGTTTTTTAAGACCGTATTTCTGGCAAATGGAAGGAGATACGCAAGAAAAGCCATGAACATGAAGACAATTTGCTGTGTAACTTTCATGATCTACTTCTAATATTTTTATAATTACTGTTGCACAAAAGTATTTTAATTCGAGTTTAAAAGTGAAAAAGTGTGAATAATCACTTAGAAGTGAATTATTTTATGCATGTCAGGATCGAATAACTCAAACAAGTTATTGAATCACAGATCTACTAACAAAGAGAAGTTACAGCGGATTAACACGCTTGTTATTAGAATAAGAACAATATAAACTGTAATCGAGTAAGAAAGATTAAGAACACAGTTTATCACAAAAAGCTTCAATGTATATTAATGATCGATCAATACACACGTACGTTTACAATTCGTAAGGAACTATATATAATAGTCCTTGAAGCCTAAACATTAACCTAGTTATTCTAGGATATGATTACAATTAAATTTACAAAAAGATATGCGTTCTAAACTAACTCTACGAAGATCTCGGATACGATCTGCACCATATATGAATATCAGTAGTATTCGCACCCATCAGTAGTAGATCACTCGTCAGTAGTATTTTTGCTTTTCTGCCCCATCAGTACTAACTTGGGTATCTTCATTAAGTCTTCGTCAGTACTAACTGCAGCCTCAGTAATAGAATGCTTATATCCCAACAATCTCCCCCTAAACTTATTAATTCATTTTGAATTAATCAAGTTTCTTTTCTTCTTCCTCTTTCTTCTTTTTCTCTTCTAACAATTTAGCTCTTCTTTTATCACCTTCTATTGTCTGTTGGTTTTGTTGTTTCCTTTGTGCAATTATGCATTTGTTGTTTCTTTTCACAAAGTAGTTGTACTTTTCTTGAAACATTGCAAGATCACGAGGTTTCATAAATGAACAAGTGGTGATTTGAAACATAGTTTCTTTTGAGTGAGGATATTCTCTTTCATACAGATATAATTCACACTTTTTACTTGTTCTTTCAAAGAAGTACATGCTCACAGTAGGAAGTACATTCCAAGCATAAACATTTTATGTACTTGTGAACCTCTCAGGATAGTTATCTGGATAGAATGCATCATCTATCATTTTTGTTAAATATCTAGCTCCTGAGTTTCTCCATGACTTCTTTGTCATTCTTGGTTTACCAATAATTAGAACTTTAATTAAGTCACTTCTGGTACAAGACATAACCATTGGTTTCCAAGCACTGAACTTCTGAGTTGTTTTGTCTTCTCTTATTACTTCTATTACATCATTAACAACTCTCCAATTGATAATTAGATTATCTTGTAGAGGAGCTATTGGAAGATCAAATATTTGTATGTCTTGTTTGGTTTTCTTTCTTGATTCTTGTTCTGCTTCTATTTCTTTCCTCTTTTTATTGACAGAAGGTTTTGATGATTCACCAGTCATTGGTTTTCTGGTAATCACTAGTTGGGGATCAATATCAACTAACACTTTGTCTTTCACTTCTTCTTCAACATGTTTGTCCTCTGAATCTGCAAATTCTTTCTTTTTCTCAATGCAATATCTTTCAATAATGGTGATTAACTTCATTCTTCCAAAAGACTTTGCATTGTGACCTCTTGATTTTAAGTATGAGATCATGTCTTCTTTCTTCTCTGCAAACTGTTCAGGCATGTCTTCTTTCAGGCGTTTGCATTCTTTTACTTGTGCTTCAAGGAGATCAATACTTTCTTGTTCAATTTGTTTATTTTATTTAGTTCCTCCTGTTGATCTCCTTCTAAGAACTCTTCAATCTCTTGAATGGCTGCATTTTTAAGTCTTTCTTTTTAAGCTATTATTTTATCTTCAAGAGCTTGAGTCTTAGCAACCTTTCTAAGATTCCTCATCCTCTTTACCTTCCACTTATCTTGCTTTGCAGGTCTGACACAATTTATTTTGTTTACCATAAAGTGACCTAAAGCTCTGTGTGGGTAGTCATCATCAAACTTTTCTTTACCTACATTCACACTTTGATAGTGGGTTATATTTCATGTCAATAACTGGGTTGATCACGATTGATGGTGAAAATGTATGGATTTTATCCACAGATAATATTTTGGGGTGAGGAGGTAGAGCACATTCATCAACATCATCCCAATTCACATTATCATCAATGTCTGGTATGATAAGTGGTTTTAATTCTGGAGTTGGAGGCCTAGGGATGATTACACCTGGTACAAGTAATTCTGGTATTTCTTCTTCAGATTCAGCAGTAACTAAGGTAGTTACTACTGGTGTTTCAACATTTGTATGCACTACCAGGTGTTGTGAGGAGGTTACTACTGGTGAGGTTGTTTATGTGGTTACTACTGCTAGGGCATCAGTAGTAACTGGAGTAGCTATTTTTACTACTAATATTGTGTCTTCATCAATGGGATCAGTAGTAACAACCTCTGCTTGTTCTTTTACTTCAGTAATATCCATGGGATCAGTAGTTTCAATGACCTCAGTAGTAACCGGAGAATGTATTTGCTCTGCTGTTGGGGATTGATTTGCAGATACAAACACATCTTCGTCCATACTCATTACTCCTCTATTCAGGTCTTCACCAAAACTTTGATCTGTTACACCATGAGCTTCTCTAAGGTTTAGAAGGGAGGTTGCTGCTGCTGCAATTGAATGATCAATCATACCCTGTATGTGATCTTTCTCCCCCTTAGTGATCTCAACTTGTTGAGCCTCACTATCTGCAATCTTCTTCTGTAATTTTCTAGATGAGATTGGATTGCCTTTGAAGCCTATAATCGAACCTCTTCTGCCTTGTGTTCGATGTATTGATATAATGCTTCTTGTAGCTCATGGTCTTTCCTTGAGAGTTTAAAAGTTCCAGGCAATGTTGTACAGTGGTTTTAAGGTTTTCCTTCCTATCGGTCAATTGAGTTTGTTTAATACTGCCCTCACTCCTTCTAGGTGGATCATTGGGCTTGTTTGGTACATTGGTTTTAAGGTTTTCCATCCTATCCGTCAATTCAGTTCTGTTCAATCTACCCTCATCACTGCTTGGTGATGAAATGGGTTGTTTAGATACTCTCTTCTTCCTAGAAGAAGCAGAAGTACCTCCCCCTGTGGTTTCTTGGCACCGGGGTCCTTTAAGTGCTACCTCAAATGATGAGTCATCACTTCAAGTTGCCGAGGTCTGGGTCCTATTTATGTTCTCACTAGCCTGTGCACCAACCTTTGGTGCATCAGTAGTGAGAGCCCTTTCCTCATGTCCTCTCTCCTCCTTGGAGGACAACTCTTGGAGTCCGGGGTGTGACTCAGTGGGTCCCCTGGTGTCCTTTAAGGAAGTTTTCTTCCTTTTGTAGATTTTAGAGATTTGTTTGGCTAAAGGATGGTCTTCCTCAGAGTGAAGAGTAGCACTCTGTGGATTATCTTTCATGTACCTGGGACACATTCAGGAAATTGTTTTGTGTAGGTGATTGAGTGGACTTTTGGGATTGTGTTTGGGCTGTTGTGAGTGGTGTAGTGGGTTGAGGTTCAATTGGGTGACTTGAACCATCTCCAGTTAGGGGATGATCATAGATCATGTTTGCAAATATTGGTGTTTCTTTACCAGAAAAATTGAACTTCTTGTTCATGTTTGAGAAAACCTTTTTATTGAGTTCTGGAATTGGAAAAATATTTGTAGTATTAATGAGAACAGGAATCTCACAATAAAAAATGTGGGCAAGGAATCTTGGATACATTAAAATTTTTGAGACTGATAGGTTTCCAAGCATCCCTTCAAAAATTATTTTTGAAAAATTGAATACTTGATCTGTGCTTAGACAAACAACAGCAGATGCTATTGATTTGTTGAACTCATTCCAAGTGCTCTTCTTAGGTGACATACAATGTTGAATTGTATGGACCAAGAACTTCCATTGGGGAGAAAGAAGACCCTTTTGAAAGGTTTGAATTTCGGTTCTTCCTTCATATCCCATTTTTAAAACATTTTCAATCAAATCAGATTTAGAAAGTAGAGATATACCTGACTCATCATTTAGTCTGAGATGTTGTCTAATGGATTGTTCTGAGATAGTAATAGTCTTTCCATCAATGTTAGACTTGATTTTGGTAATGCCATGTTCTTCTATCTTTTCTGCCTTTTCCCAAAATTGAACAATGTGTTGAACACAAAGTTTAGGTTGTACAGTCAAGGCAAAGCGTATATAAGAGTTTTTCAAGAACATAACTATTGGCCTAAAGCTTCTTGTTCCATCTGGATTTCTGAGAAATGCTAACATATTGTGAAATTCTGAGGACATAAGATCGGTTTCAACAGCCAAAGGTTTCTTCATTGCCATTGTGAGGATTTGGAGTTTGAAGTTTCACAGAAAATGGTTAATTTTGGAAGTGGATTGATTTGTTACTGGTTCAAGATTTTGATCGTATTTGAAGAGATTAGGGTTTATCGTAGGGTTTATCGGATCAAGGATTGGATAATGCTAAACTAATCTCATTCAGCTATTTATATTTTTCGAATTAACCTTCAAAAGGACCAAAATACCCTTGGAATCATAACCCAACGGCTATTTTCATGGGGGTTAGTATGGTAAAATATCGTATTTTACAGATAACGGTCGATCAATAGTAACTAAGTATCAGTAATAGAAACGTCAGTAGTAACTGTTGTTTTTATACTTAACCTAATTCTAAGAAAGACCCTATCAGTACTAAATTACAAGTGCAATTCATAGTCAGTAATAATGAATAACCAGTAGTGAAACATACTTTTAAATATAGATATTGTACAAAAACTTTACATATGACTTTAATAGTGAAATTAATTTATTAAAATCATTCCAATACTGCTAACCAAAAAGCTGAATCTTCCTACATCAAATGATTTTGTAAAGAGATCTGCTAATTGATTGTTAGGATGGATTTTCTCTACTTTAATTAATTTCTTTTCATTACAATCCCTTATAAAATGAAATCTTATTTCAATATGTTTGGTTTTTGAGTGTTTTACTGGATTACTCACAATACAAATAGCAATTTGATTATCAATAAAAATGGGAGTTTTAAGGATATAGATACCAAAGTCTAGGAGTTGATTTTGAATCCATAGAACTTGAGCACATCAAGCAGATGCAGCTACAAACTCTGCTTTAGCAGTTGATGTTGAGACATGGTTTGTTTCTTGCATTGCCATGACATCAGTCTTGATCCAAAGAATTGACATCCACCAGTAGTAGATTTTCTATCTTGACATTCACCTCCATAGTCACTATCTGTGTAGGCTATGAGTTCAAATGGTGAGTCATGTGGATACCAAAGACCAAGAGAAGGTTTTCCCTTCAAGTATCTGAAGATTCTTTTGATAGCTTGCAAGTGTAGCTCCTTAGGTCTTGCTTGATACCTGGCACATACACAAACACTATACATAATGTCAGGTCTTGATGCAGTTAAATACATTAAGGAACCTATCATTGATCTATATAGTGTTCATCTACATCTTCCCCCTCAACATCAGGATGTAGGTGTTTGTGTGTTTCCATTGGTGTGCTTGCACTTTTGCAGTCTTTCATTGCAAACTTTTCTAAGATGTCTCTTACATATTTTGATTGATTAATCAAAACACCCTCTGATCTTTGATTGATTTGGAGACCAAGAAAGAAGTTCATTGGACCCATTGAGCTCATCTTGAATTTGATCTGCATTAATTCTTGAAACTCTTTGCATAGTTGATCATTTGATGAACCAAAGATGATATCATCTACATATATCTGGACCAGTAGTATAGCATCTTTGACTTTTCTTGTGAACAGAGTTTTATCTATTGCACCTCTTTTGAAGTTGTTCTTCAATAAGTATGATGATAATGTATCATACCAAGCTCTCGGTGCCTGATGAAGGCCATATAAAGCTTTGTCTAATTTGTACACATAATCATTATTATCTGGATCTTAAAATCCTGGAGGTTGACAAACATAGACTTCTTCTTCAATTTTCACATAGAGGAATGCACTTTTCATATCCATTTGATGGACTTTAATTTTCTTGAATGAAGCATATGCCAGAAAGATCCTTATTGCTTCAATTATTGCAACAGGAGCATATACTTCATCATAGTCTATTCCTTCTTCTTGAGTGTATCCTTGGGCTACAAGTCTGGCTTTGTTTTTTTATCACTATACCCCTTTATCTTTCTTGTTTCTGAAAATCCATCTTGTTCCAATGGCCCTTTTTCCTTTTGGTAGAGGTACAAGTGTCCATACAGCTTGTAATTTGAATTGGAGAAGTTCTTCTTACATTTCTATAATCCAATTTGAATCTTTCATTGCTTGTTGAATCTTTTTTGGTTCCTCATGTGACAGAAAACATTTATACATACATTCATTAGAGATTAGACTTAATTACAAATGTTTGTAATTAATGATGAATTAAATTTGCTTCTTGTCTGCATGTTTGAGTTGACATCACTTAGGACTTGGTCCAAAGGATGATTCTTTTCAGTTCTGGAACTGGGAACTTTGTCAACAAGTAATTGACTATCAAGGTTTGACTCATTGGATTCAGGTATTTGAGCATCTGTCCATGTTTCTTCTTGATTTTCTGGATTTTGTTGAGATTCTTCATTGCTGCTGGTATTAGTAGTAACATGATTTTCATTTAGTTCATGAGGTTCATTGTTAGTATTGACATCAGTATTGTTTGGTTCATCAACATTTGTTTGAGTTTCTGAATTACTACCGGGATCAGTAGTGTCGCTATTTGAGTTGTTACTGGTATCAAGATTGCTAGGGTTTTCTGTGTTGCTACTGTCCTCAGTATTAACTGTGGATCAGTATTAACTAGGATATATTTCATTATGTCTTGACTACCATTGAATGATGATGATCCTCCTTGTTGACTTTGATTGTTTGAATCTCCTGTATTACAATCATAATTAACATCAAAGGATTTGGTTAGATTATCAATGTTGAATAACCAATCTGGACCATTTCATTGTTCATTCATTAGGTTTTCACTAAAGGATACATTCACACTTTCTTCAATGATCCTTAGCCTTTTGTTGAATACTCTGTATGATTTGCTTTGAGTTGAGTATCTTACAAAGATTCCATCATCTGATTTGCAGTCAAATTTACCAATTTGTTCTCTTGTAATTAAAATTGTACAAGGACAACCAAATGATTTTAAGAAACTTATTGAAGGTTTTCTTTTATTAAAAAGTTCATAAGGAGTTTTAAAATGAGGCTTAACTATTAATACTCTGTTTTGAACATAACAAGCAGTATTAACAGCTTCAGCCCAAAAAGTTATTGGTAATTTTGAATCTGCAAGCATGGATCTGGCTGCTTCAATGATTGTTCTATTTCTTCTTTCAGCTACACCATTTTGTTGTGGAGTTCTTGGTGAGTTGTACTGCCTGTCAATACCCTTAAGATCACAAAAAGTAATTAAGTTAGCATTTTTAACTCTGTGCCATTATCGCATCTAAGGGCTTTCACTTTGAGATCTCTTGTATTTTTCAGTTTGACTATCAGATTCTTTATGATCTCACTTGTTTCATCTTTGGTCCTAAGAAAGAAAACCCAAGTATATCTGGAAAAATCATCAGTAATAACAAGAGAGTATTGTTTCTTTCCAATACTCATTACATTTGTAGGTCCAAATAGGTCCATATGTAAGAGCTG
This sequence comes from Calendula officinalis, assembly GCA_963853835.1. NCBI lineage: Eukaryota > Viridiplantae > Streptophyta > Magnoliopsida > Asterales > Asteraceae > Calendula > Calendula officinalis. The sequence continues at coordinate 41,366,518 of OY970820.1, forward strand.
CAAAGGGTTAGAAATAGAATTAATTGGTTTCGTCTTATGAGAAGTCTTGTGTTGCTTACCTTTTAGGCATGCAACACAGTGATGATCACACATAAATTCTTTTTGAGGTAAGCCAACTACCAAATCCTTTTTGACTAAGTTATTCATATTTTTATAATTTGTGTGACACATCCTTCTATGCCAAAGTTCTGATTCATTTATGTTTGCCTTAGATATAAAACAGTTGATCTCATTTGAGGAAATGAGTTCTCCCCCTATATCCAGGCAATACACATTGTTTTCTCCTTGGTGTTCGTAAAACAACAAATTTTTCATTTAAAATAAACTCAGGAGAAAGAATGATGCACTTTGTATCTGTAAAAAGAATTTTGTTCTTTTTATCACATACTTGTGAGACAATAACCAGATTATACTTAAGCTCAGCAACATAAAATACATCATCAAAAGTAATCTTACCATTTGATACTGTACCTTTACCTGTAATCCTACCACATCTTGGATTTTCACCATAAGCAACATATCCACCTTCAAAGGACTTGAAATCTCTAAGAATTTGAAGATTTCCACTCATGTGCCTAGAGCATTCACTATCAATGTGCCGTGTTCTTCCTTCTTCAGGGATCTGGATACTCTGCACAATAAGTAAATGGATTAGTTAATTTTGGGAACCCAAACTTGTTTTGTCTTGGGTTCATCCTTTGAAGAGTAAGATTTACGAATTGGATGAGCTTTTAATGCAGGTTTGGTTTTCATTTGTTGTTTATTAGTGCTGTTTTGTTTTACTACTGACTTAGGTTTATACCCATTGGTTTTGGCTTTTGAGTATTTTACTACTGATGGACCAGTAGTATTTGGGTAATATGAGTTTTTAGCATAATCAGTAGTATTATGGTAATTGTATCCGACAACATTGTAATTAGGGTTTTTACCAGTAGTAAACCTAGAATAGTTTCTACTGATGTTTGAAAACTTTGAGTATCTTGGAAATTGGTTTTGTTTTCCATTATTTTTGAAATAATAACTCCTTTTAGGACTTCCATGTCTGATATTTTGCACAAATCTTTGTGCAGTGCTTCCAAATTTAGGGACTTCAACATGTGGATTTTTAATTTCTTTAGCTTATGCAGTTTGTTTTAATTTCAATTCTTTTAAATTTTCCTTGTTTTCTTTGAATTCTTTAAATTGTTTGCAGTTGATTGGATTGAAGTGACAATCATTTGCTAAGTGATTAACTTTGTTGCAGATTAAACATGATAATTTTGTTGTTTTAGCACTTTCAGGCTTTCTTTGTTCTTTTAACTGATTTAAATTTCTTTGATTTCCCCTTCTAAAAATAGTTGGTATGTTTTCTGAATTATATTTAGGGGATTCAATTTGACTTTGTGTGGTATGAAAACTTGTATCAGTGGATTTAATTGTTTGATCATCATCAGATGAATCATTATCTGTTTCAGTTTGACTTTATAATTTTAATTCGTTTAATATTCTTTCTGAGCTTGACTTAAGAGGAGGAATAAAATTAGTTGGAGGTGGAACTGCATGATATCCAACCCCATGAACAACTTTCAGAGTGGTTTGATTGCTGGTTAATTCATCAATTATTTTAGAACTTCTTTCAAATTTTTTAATAGTTAATTTATTTTGTTCTAATTCCAATTGACATTCTTCTAATTTGATTAAAGTTTCTTTTAATTTTAACTCAGCATGTTCTTTATCATAAGTTGTTTGTAATAGTTCATATTTTATCTTTTGATCTGTTACTTTATAGATTTTGATTTGATTTTCAAGATCAACTATACAACCATTAGATTCAATTCTTCTATTTCTGTTTAAAATCATCTCATCAAGAGTTTCTTTATTAAGTTTTTCTAATTCTTTATATGCTTTAATGCATTTAGGAGTGCATGATTTAGAATGTACCTCAGTAGTAAAATCAGTAAAAGCCATGAGAGCTTGGTTTGGAGCATGTTCCTCTGCTTGAAAGCTCCAGTCATACCCTTGACCCTCTTGAGATACCAATGCAGTTGAGTTTGAAGTGATGTTTTTGTTATAATTTGATCTTTGATCTTTGCTAGGACATTCTCTAGCAAAGTGACCAAAATTATTGCAGTTCTAGCATTTGACTTTGGTTTTGTCAAATCCAGCACGATCACCTTTATTGAAGGTCAGATTTTGTCTACCAGTTCTTTTGAGAAATCTTTTAGTTCTCAAACTCAGCATTGCCATCTGCCATTTGATGTCCATCTCTTCCAGATCATCAGGATTGAGTTGTTCCAGATCTTCACTAATCAATGCAGTGTGTACATGACTAATAAAGAAGGATTCTCTTGCTACATCTTCAATTTCTACATTCTTTCCAGTTGCAGCATCATGTCCTGTTCCTATACTAGACACAAAAGCAGCATTGTTTGAAGGTAAAGTAGGAGTTTTATTACTTACCTCAGATTCAAACACTCTTAGTTCATTGTACAGTTCATCTAGCTCTTTCTCTTCTAGTGCATCTCCTTGTCTATATATAACGGTATACATAGACCATTCTTCACCTGAGGAACTTCCTGTTGACATCATCATTGTCTGGTTTAACACCAACTTGATTGAGTTCACCAATAAGTTTATTGAATCGATCAAAAACTTGTGACAATGATTCATTCTTCTGTCTTTTGAAGTTTCCAAAGTCTTGCTTCAAAACAGACTTCATGTTCCTTTTAGTGCTTTTGGTGCCAACAAACCTTTTCTCCAATGCCTGCCACAGTTTCTTAGCATCATCATATTCAACAAATAAATGTTGATAGTCATTGGGGATAGCAAGCAAAAGAGTGCTTAAGGCTTTTAGTTCTATTCCTCTGTCTTTCTTTTCTTTGTGACTCTTGAGTTTGTCAGATTCGGTTGATGAGCTTGTGATTTGAGTCTGAATGGTTTTGTTTCCTTCAAGAACAATTTCCCACATGGAATAATCAGTAATAAGCATGTACTGCTTGATTATGTTTTTCCACATCCCAAAGTTGTTGGGAGTGAGGATTGGAATTTTGTTTGCCTGTGTGCTTTCATTGTTATCAGACATGATTAACAATTTTTGTTTCGTAAGTATGAAATTTTTTGATGTTCTTAATTCGTAGATCTAGAACATTAACGCTCTGATACCACTTGTCAGGATCGAATAACTCAAACAAGTTATTGAGTCACAGATCTACTAACAAAGAGAAGTTACAGCGGATTAACACTCTTGTTATTAGAATAAGAACAATATAAACTGTAATCGAGTAAGAAAGATTAAGAACACAGTTTATCACAAAAAGCTTCAATGTATATTAATGATCGATCAATACACACGTACGTTTACAATTCGTAAGGAACTATATATAATAGTCATTGAAGCCTAAACATTAACCTAGTTATTCTAGGATATGATTACAATTAAATTTACAAAAAGATATGCATTCTAAACTAACTCTACGAAGATCTCGGATACGATCTGCACCATATATGAATATCAGTAGTATTCGCACCCGTCAGTAGTAGATCACTCGTCAGTAGTATTTTTTCGTTTCTGCCCCATCAGTACTAACTTGTGTATCTTCATTAAGTCTTCATCAGTACTAACTGCAGCTCAGTAATAGAATGCTTATATCCCAACAATGCACATGGGCGGTTTTGGGCACGAGTCATCTATATGGGCCCCACAAAATTTAGGTACATATTTTAAAAAATTAGTGAATTATATATGTATAAGATCACTTGAATTAAGGTAAGACCCAATCAAACATAGAAATTGGACGGACTAAAAGACCCAAAAGAAAAAACCGAACATATAACTTAGGGTGTATTAATTTAGTAGAAAAAGATTACTTATATCTAGATAATATATTTTGCTTTGGATGCTCTCTTATTATGATTTTGCTAAGAGCTCAAAAATTGTTTGGACCGACAACACAATTAGTTGAAAAATTCATTACCATTAGATATAGCCTTAATTGTTTATTCCTACTACTTTGGAGCCACTCTTTTGTTTTGATTGTGGGTTGTATACATCAGTGTCTGTTTATACTAGAAAAAGACAACAAAAATGGACGAGATCAGTTTTGATTTTGACAATAATTGTCACGTAGAATGCTTCAAACTAATGCTTGGAGGAACGTACCACTCTCTGTTTTAGGTGATGAATGGTTGGAGCGTTGGACGAGTTGTTTTTTTGAATGGATTCTATGTCCTTCAAATGTTAAAACAACTAACAAAATATCTTTATTTTATTGTATGTAATACATTTAGAACCTTTTTAAATGGTTAAGTCTTAATTTTCAATCAACATTTTTGTTATTTCAGGATAAATTGATGTTTTTATCACAAATATGCGTTATGCTAGACTTGAACTAGTGACCTCTGCGTTATTAATACCCTAACTAACAAAACTATTAGACCATATATTCATTATTTGCTATAATTATTATTACTAATTACTTAAACTTTAAAATTTTGAATTTATCACAACCACTAGCACCACCACCTAGACGTGGCAAATGGGTCGTGTTGTGTCGGGTTCGTGTCGTGTCGAGACCTTAAACATGTTGAGACCCCTAAACCCAAACCCGACCCGTTTAATAAACGGGTTCAAAATGTTGACCCAAACCCGACACGGTTAATTTCGTGTCAACCCACAACCCAACCCGTTTAACCGTAAAAATTCGCGTATAGCGATTAAATATAATAAAATTCCAACAAAAATGTAATAGAAATTCAAAAAAACTTAAAAAAAATACAACAAAAACGTAACATAAGTAGATATTAATCTAAATATGAAACAAAAGCCCAACGTTTTCTACTACAACTACTATATATTTAAAAAAATAAAATATATTAAAATATATACACACTTAAACGGGTGATTCGGGTTACCTTCGAGTTGAAAATGTTGACACAAACCCAACGCGTTTAACTTTCGTGTCGTGTCGAGTCAACCCATTTACTTAAACGTGTCGAAACCTCTAACCCAAACCCACTAATTTCGGGTCGGGTTCGTGTCGAGTTGTCGTGTCGTATCTGATTTTACCAGGTCTACTGACACCACCACCGACCATCACTACCACCATCATCTGCGAACATCACCACCACCGTCCACCACCGACCATCATCACTATCATTATTGTTCAATAATGTCTCACATTTAGACAAACAATGAATCTATAACGTGTTTATAAGGATCACATGCTACTTCTCTTACAATTAATTAGTATTAAGATGGAACCTCACGGAAAGTTACAAGCTTACAACTATCATCACCTATCAATGGGTCATCACCACCATGTGGTGATCAAAGAGGAAGACGCATCTTCCATCCATTTTCCGTGTGAGTTTAGAGGCGACTATATTTTTGTGAAAGAGGTGTTTGTGTAATAAGGTGTTGTACTTTACGTTTTGATGATAAATTTATGTGAGTTTCATCACAACCGAAATTAGCAAATCAATAATTGATTGAGTAATATGTTAAGTTGACTTAATCAAAACAATCGAGAATATTGTGTTTACGCTTTTTAGCACTTATGAACAAATATAATTAAGTTGCAAAACCAACAAGGCAGCATGCAACTTCGTACGCAAAATTATTTAATGGAATTAACTATGAATTTATTAACTTTGAATTTTATGTACAATATATAAGTTGACAGCTGAGCAAAAAGGTAAGCTTTAATTAATTTTCCCTTGTAAAGTTCGTTGGTCTTGTTACTATTTGGTTTATCATTTATGTCGTTTACTTTTTTTGATTTTGCACATAGATACCTTTAAAATACATGCAAGTTGGAGCATACTTAATTATAATGGATGATTTAGTTGTTCAATCTTTTTTTTTTAACGTAAAGTTAGTAAGCTAGTATTTCGAGTCTAGATAATGACATCCGTAAGGGGTAGAATGACTTCCTTCGAACCCTGCACCTATTGGGAATAAACCATACCACCTATTTACCTGAAGAAAAGCATTCAACAAGACTCGATCAAACCCGAAACCTTGTGAAGGAAAACCCTCCAAGATTTCCGTTGATGGCCAGTTAATCAACACCAACTGATTTTTAGTTGTTCAGTGACTTCAATCTAGAATCAACGTCCAAGTTGCTGACTTATTGTCGATTTTAGAACTCAGGACATGTTCAACTCGAAGAAGCCTAATAAGAACAATCGATCTTGTGGTCCAAATCATTCGTGTATCTTTTAATTGGATATCTAAGCGGTATAAACATGTCATTTTTAATTAGAACTACTGATTATTATTATATAATCACAGCTCTGATAGTCTTTTTTTCTTCTTCTATGAAGTTTTATAATGAATTTTTTGTTAAAACAAATCAACGTCCATGTATTGTTTTTAATTGCAAGATTGTTCCTAAATTTATGCCCATGATTTTATTCGAGATTTGAAATCGCACACAGTTTGGATTTCATGATTTTGTAAAATTTGTTTTTGTAGTTCAGAAACAAGGTTATGTGAACACGTACACGTTGAAAAGGTAGTCGTTTTAGTTACAATTATATTTTAACAAGTGGTGGAGCTAGTAGGTGCACGAGGGTGCTCGACATCTATCAATTACAAACGACTACAGAATACGATTTATTTTTAAAAAGAAAGAGTACTTTTTTTTTTTTTTACCAAAGGGCCTTTGATCTAGCGGTATGATGTATGACTCACATCCTTGAAATCTGGAGTTCGAGTCCCGTCGTGGACATAGGTGGTAATTAATAGTAGATTAGATTTGCCGTTTAAAAAAAGGAAAAAAAGAAAAAGAGAGTACTTTTTGGTTAAATTGAATAAATACATGAAAAATGAAAATAACGAGCCCGAAAAGCCCAAATTTTTTTTTTTTTACTATAGGTATTGTATTTATTATCTTTTTAAATTAGTAAAATTTAATTTTTAGTCAACACACTTATTTTTTCATAACTGATTTATATTTATAAAAATATATGCATAATTATAGAACCAACCAACTGAGTTACTATACCATATGTTTATTACTTGACTATATCTTTATTAAAAATTTAAAAAGTTTAAAATACTACCATCGTCACCCACCACTATCATCAATACCACCACCACCCACCATCAGCGACCAACACCATCATTAGCCACCATCATTACCGCCATCAAACTCATCGATTAGTCGCAACAAAATATAGTTCCATGATACATATAGCCACATTGCACGGATACACTTCTGATACTTTATAAACAATCTTGATTAATGCCTTAATAACTTCTATAATTTCATTAACGTGTGTTTGTTATTTATAGAACTAAAATAATGTTGTTCATTTCCAATTTCGACATATGTTACAGAACCAACCAACAATGTTCCGTTTTAATTTGTTAGTCAACATGTCGATTCATTCCCTATATCTTATCTGTCAATGTAGCATCAATCTCATCTATTGATTTCAAAATCTACCGTGTATTACATCCATTTGTGGACTAAAAAAAACTAAGGAATATTACTAGTGTATATTTTTTTCTTAGGGGTATAACTTACACCAAGAATATTTTGAATTTCTTAGCGCCATTCAAGGAGTTTCACGCGTTACCCCATCTACACAATCCGTCGGTCCATTCATGATTTCATGGCGTGTTTTTTTCGTTATATTTATCTTTAATGTCACCTATACAAATAATAGATGCTATGTTTATACAAACAATAGATGCTATATTTATACAAACAAAAACACCAACCATTGTGTCAATATTGATTCCTGGCCTAAGGAGTTTCACGCATTACCCCATCTACACAATCCGTCTGTCCATGGTTTCATGGCGTGTTTTTTTTTTTTACAAAAATCTTTAATGTCACGTATTCAAACTATAGATGCTATATTCATACAAACAAAAACACCAACCATTATGTCAATTTTTTTCTGGCTTAAGGTTACTTCGTTGACTTGCTTTACTTCGATCAATCGCAACCTCTCATTTACTTCACATGCTTTTGTCAGGATCGATTAACTATGAACGAGTTAATTAACACCTTAGATCTAATTGATAATAGAAGTTGCAGCGGATCAACACTATATCAATATATTAAGAACAATAAACTGTAAAACAATATGCGAAAATATTAAGAACACAGTTTCACAAAAAGCTTCAATGTATATTATCGATTAACAATACACACGTACGTTTACAATTCGTAAGGAACTATTTATAATAGTCCTTGAAGCTAAACTATTTACCCTAGTTATTCTAGGACTTGATTTACATTCAAATTATAAAGATATACATTGAAATACATTCTATAACTATCTCTACGAAGATCTCGGACTCGATATTCTCCATAACAGCTCATCAGTAGTAAAACTAATCACCAGTAGTAAATAAGCAACATCAGTAGTATATCTGGTGATCAGTAGTAAGTCCATATACATCGTCAGTAGTAACTACTAATGATCAGTAGTATCTTCAATATGCCTTGATCAGTAGTAATTAAGTTATAGTCTTTACCAGTATCAACTTCATCAGTACTAAGTAATTCTGCCCCATCAGTACTAAGCATGATCAGTACTAACTGCAGCATCAGTATTAAGTTGATCTGTGATTTTGTTCCAACAATCTCCCCCTAAACTTATTGATTCTCTTTCAATCACATAAGTTTCTTTTGTTCATCTTCTTCTTTCTTTCTTTTCTCCAACGTCCTTTGATTCTGTTGAAGTCTTTGCTCAATGATGTATTTGCTGTTTCTCTTTGTGAAATAATTCAATTTGTTTTGGAACATAACAGCATCATAAGGTTTCATCATTGTATTTGTGAATATCTGATACATAGTTCTTTCAGAATGAGGATATTCTTTTTCATATAAATATAGCTCACATACTTTGCCTGACTTTTCAAAGAAGTACATGTTGGCAGTTGGAATCACATTCCAAGCATAAACATTTCCTTGATCTGAAAATTGTTCTGGGTAGTTGTCTGGATAAAAAGCAGCATCATTCATTTTTGTTAAGTATCCAGCACCAGATTCTCTCCATGTTTTCTTTGTCATCCTTGGTTTTCCAATGATCAGTAGTTTGATGACATCACTTCTTGAACAGGACATGATCAAAGGTAACCATCCAGTAAATCTTTGTAATACTTTATCTTCCCTTATAATTTCTATGACATTATTAGGCATAACCCTCCAATTGATGATTGGATTGTTCTGCAAGGGAGCAATAGGCACTTCAAAAACAGGAATGATTTGTGTTTTTGACTTCTTTTGAATACTCTGTTCTTGAGTAACAGCCTTTCTCTTCTTTGATTGGGGAGTTGAAGAATCACCAGTAGTTGATACACTACCAGCTTTGATTAATGTTGGACTGATTGGAATTAGGGCTTTAGATTTCTTTGCTTCGTTTGCTTCTTGTTCAGCCAAATCCTTCTTCTTGGCAGCACAATATTTTTCAATAATTGTCATCATCTTCATTCTGCCAAAGGACTTTGCACTATGCCCTTTTGTTTTCAAATAATCAATCATATTAGCTTTCTGTTCAAATACATCATCTGTTAACTCACTTTTTGTTCTTTTGCCTTCAGAAACCAATTCTTCAAGACAGTTAATGTGTTCTTCTTCAACTTTTCTAAACCTCTTGAATTCTGCTTTTTGAGCTTCTATCTGAATGTCTTCTATTTGAACAGGTACTTGAACAGGAATTTTAGTTTCTTGAGTTTTCTTCTTTTTATTCTCCTCAAGAGCTTGATACATTTCCACTTTCTCCAAGAATTTCTTGTGTTTTACCCTCCATCTAGACTGCTTTTCTGATCTGACATGATTAATTTTGTTCACCATTTGGTGACCTAAGGCTCTGTTTGGATAATCATCATCATATATTTCCTTTCCTTTTTCAATACAGGCAGATGGTGGAGGTGGAGTGTATTTCATATCAGGTACACCCAAAATCAGAAGTTTTGGATAAAACAAGTGCAGTTGATCTTCTGATAAGATTTTAGGGTGTGGAGGAAGTGTACATTCATCTACCTCAAACCAATTCACATTATCATCAATGTCAGATATGATAAGTGGTTGATTAGGAGTTGGTGGTTTGGAGATAATGACATGTCTTTCCCTTTCAATTAACTCTGGGAGCTGCATTTCTTCCTCTTCAGTAGTAACCAAAGTAGTTACTACTGGTGTGACTTCAGGAGTTACTACTGATAGGGCATCAGTAGTATTTGTTGCTTTTATTTCCTCTTCCTTATTTACTACTGCTATTATATCAGTAGTAGGAGTTACTACTGATACTTCTTTTTCAGCTTGTTCTTCCATGGGAGCAGTAGTAATTGGCTCCTCATGAACATCCATCTTTTCTTGGTCTTCATCAACAGTTGTTTCTTTTAGATTTAGGAGAGAGGATGCTGCTGCTGCAATTGAATCATCAATCATACTCTGAATGTTGTCCTTCTCCCCCTTAGTGAGCTCAACTGGTGGAGCCTCACTATCATCAATCTTCTTTTTCAATCTTCTTATAATCTTTGTTTGTTGATGAAGCCTGTGCTCATATAACCTCATTCTTTTGTTGATGGTGTTCATGTGCCTTTTGTAACGCCCTGAAATTTCAGAGAATTAAATAATATTTTTAAATTAAATTTAAATTTCGTTTTCTTGGATTATGAGTTGGCCATACAATAATTATGTGACTTTTGGCGATCATGCGTATTAATTTAATTGTGTTACGTTTTGTTTAAGCGTTAATGTGTCCCATAATTGTGATGTGTTGATGAATTTGTCGTGTAACATAATTATTTATATATCGTAAAATATATGATATAATTTCGTTACGTCTGAAATCCCGAGTATGTCCGCCTTTATCATTGGTCCGGTTTATTAGTTGATGTACGAATTACTTCTGGGCCAGTTTATAAATCATGTGACTTGTCTGGGCTAAATTCTAAATCATGGGCTATAGACTAAAAGGCCCGAAAGTCCCTTGGTAGCTTAATTCCGTTTTAATACCCTAGCCGACACATAACCTTCCCCTAACTTTCCTTTTTCCCAAGAAAGAGCTTCCATCGCAGCCTCTCTCCCCTCCAGCCGTCGAGTGTAGAAATGAAACCATTTTGTTTCCGGTGAGTGTCACCATTCCATTTCTGTTTAGCCACCCCGCTCCTGTTTGCCGCCGGCGATCACCGCCGTAAACCCCATTTTCATTTCTACGTTTTTCCACCGGAGAATCATATCCCGTTTGTTTTAGTTTCCGCCGGTGACCACCCTTCATCATCGTTTCTGCTTTATCCCACCTTTATTTCTGTTTTGCCGGTGAAGTTCTACCATCGAAATGAACTGAGTTTCATTGTTATTAACACCTGGAGCTTCGCGTTGCTTCTACTTTTTTCCGCCGGATTACAAACTGTTTCTGTTGGCAGTCGTGAGCCTTCTCCGGCCATCTCCAGCCGCGGGCGAATAACTTCATTTCCGTTTTCCTCCGAGCAGCTCTCCCGATCGAAGACAATTCTGTGATATTCCCGGTGAGTTACCGTCTCCATTTCCGTTTCTTTTTAGCCGACGGAATCAATATTAACCATTAACGTTTCTGTTTCATGCGGTAGCCTTGAGCAGCTGACATCTGCGAGTGTTGTAGCTAGCTCGGTCGGAGTTTGGAGAAGGATTCGAGTCAAGCAGCTTGGTAGTAGAAACCTTTCTTTTTCTGCTCGTTGCTTGTTGGAATAAGGTGGGTGTAGGAGTTATATTTTTGTAGGAGAGAAAATCCACTTCTATTGCTTTTATTATTATTTTATCATTATTTTATTAAGAAAAATATTTTTAATAGCTGTTGAATTTGTGTGAGGGTTTTTTAAGCAAGTAAAAAATTCATAGATAGTTTTTATTACTCAGATGAAAAGATTCTTCATTATTAGAAATGATTTTTATTAAAATTCCTAAACAAACATGATTTATTTAAACTGAAGGGTCAAGTAAGTGGTTTTGGGAAATAAGTCCTATCTCGAATTAGTTTGTGGTTTGTGTTAACGAAAAACATTTTTATTTGACTAGCTTATATAATTAAGTGGAAGTATAATTAATTTCCTCTGTTCGGTGGGACTTAGAATGTTAAGGAAATCGTTATTTCAAATTATTAAATTTAGGGTTAATTGTTTTTCCCCGATCGAGAAACTTTACATTTTGAAACAAGTTTCGATCTGGGTTTAATTAAGCTCATGTTTCGTGTTTTAGGATCGTCTAGACGTTAGCCGGTCAGTACCATAGAGTGTCGGGAGATCTTCAGAGCATACGTTATCGAGGTGAGTATTCTCACCGTGTATTCAGTTTTAACGTTATACATGCATGACTTACGTGTTATATTACTTGCACCTTAATTGTTATCTGAGCTTGATCTGTTATCTGAGTTTGATCTGTTATCTGAGTATCTGAGCAGATGTTTACTTATTCATGATCTGAGACATTGTGCCTGGGTAACTGAGCTCGGCACAGAGTCATTCTGTGTTATTACTTGCTAGGGCAATCTGAGATAATTATGTTAAAGAGATAATAAAAGATAATAACACACATCTGAGTTTTGGGATCACCTCCCGTCTGAGTTTTTGGGATTATTCCCATCTGAGTTTATATCTGACTTGACACCGAAGAGCACTGGTGTCAGACATTTTGACTTGGCACCGAAGAGTACTGGTGCCAGGCCTTTTTGACTCAACACCGAAGAGTACAGGTGTTGAGGTGGTGTGAGGCGGGTCGAGGTTGATCTCTCGGCCCAAGTCACACTAGCGCGCTATATAAATTAAAATCTGAGTAATAAAATCTGAGAAAATAAATCTGAGTAATTAATCGAATAGATTCTGAGTAGGAGTACACCGATGTGCCCTCATGTGTTGTATGTTACGATTGTTTGCATTTTGAGAATTATTTACTCAGCTTCCCCAGCTGACCCAAACTTTCCCCCACATTGTTTCAGGTACCAGCAAAGGAAAGGAGAAGGTGGACGGTTGACCGCTGTATCTTTTCACTACTGATGTGGACATCATTTAATATTTTAAAACACTTTACTTTATCTTAACTATTTCCGCAATAAATACGTTTTAAATGTTAAATATTAATATCTGAGATTTATCTATGGGACCTTTTGATTATAATTTTGTTTTCAAAAATTTTAAAAATCTTGTAAATTTTAGGGTGTTACAAGTTGGTATCAGAGCTCTGACTTGAGGGATTTGGATTCGCAAGGGGCGAATACGAACTCAAGTTTGAGTATCGAGTTTTTAAAACGAGAAAAGAGTAAAATATTTTCTGAGAAAAGTTCCACATCAAACATACAGCATGTCACGTCGACCTCTCGCTTTTTCCTGCTGCCGGTAATATTTAAGAGCTTTTATTTATTTTGGAATTTCGTTGTATTTCTGAGTTTTGAGAAATGACAAATATGAGAATTGCTGTTATTATTTCGAGTATAATTCTGATTTAACTCTGAGTGTATTTCGCGACGAGGATCGCTCTTCTGAGTATATTTTTGTGTGTAATTCTGAGTGCATCTGCGTTATGCACGCTAAAAATTTTAATTACAAAAAAAAAAAAAAAAAAAAAAAAAAAACTGTGAGATTTTATAGTTTTGCGAAATTTTAACCAAAAGGGGTAATAAAATGGATATGAAATTATGATATAAATTCCATAAATGATTTAATGAGAACATGCTTTGGGTAAATAAGAAATGAGGAGCAATAATTTTTTTTCATATTGAGAAATATTAAAATCTTTCGTTTTGGGAAAGCACTTAATAAAAAGAGTTATTGAAACGAGTAAACTGTGTAACGAGTAAACTGTGTAACGAGTAAATAAAATATATTACCAACTAATTTAAAGATTATTTTTTATGATAATTTATTAAGTGGAGTAAAGTGAAAATACCGAGAACATATTTTTGTTGTGTTAAAACTTCGGTTGGATTAAACATGTTTTTTTTTAAATGTTAAATTATCATTTGAGATTTTATTTAGTGAAACTTTTGAAGTCATTCATCAAATTTAGAAATTGTGAAATTTTTTCGGGTGTTATAAAATCTTGGGACAATTAGAAAGGAAAATGTTTTTATGAAGAGATGAAACACGAGTATTGAGGAAAAATTATGCTAGGAAATAATAAACTGAGATTTATTAAATTGAGATCAAATAAGAAAACCTTTAAAGTATGTGATTTAAAAAGCTGAACATGAAAATCCTTCAATTTTTCTTTATGTGATTAATGAGTTCAATGAAGAATTATTAAATTAACGCAAAGATATTGAATAAACTATATAAGTATGTTATATTAACTCATCGAGGATTTCCGAGCTGAATTAAAGATAAGTTATTCAAGCTTATCTTAAACGGTATTTTTAAAAGTGAACTAAAGGGAAACTATCATCATTAATTCGGTGGTGATCTATTTAAAATGAAATTAAAAGAGTTTATGAGCTATATTATGTTCTGAGTTAACTGTTGAAAACATAATAAAATATTTTGGCTGAGTGCCTTTTGCTGAGTGCCTTTTGCTGAGTGCCTTTTGCTGAGTGCATTTCTGAGTAATGTTTATAAGATTTTGAGTACATACCACTGAGTGCGAATTTGTATTTATTAGATATGGAAAATAAATTTTTCTTTTTCTGAGTGTGATTTGCTGGTTGAATTTTTGTGTGGGAAGTCGTGAACTTTGGGATTGACTCGTGACCAAACAAAGGTAGGTGTCGAAAGTAATAGATGGCCCCTATTACTTTCCACACATGACTTTTGGTTGGTTACGGGAAGATTTTGAGGGGAACGATGGACCAATGCTTGTTGCTATGAAATTAGTATGGGTATTCTAATTGTTTGTGTGTTGATATGCTTGCTTGTTTGAATATGATAGAGAATGCAGTTTCCAAACTCGTGGACGAGTTTATCTCCAAGTGGAGTTGAGTAGGGTAAAAAGGGAAATTGCCAAGAAATAATTATCGTTAACTATTATTTATAAATATTATGGGCATGATGCTTATGCATGGAAGTTTTATTTTTCTGAGATACATATACATGGTTAAGGAATTTATTAAAGTTTTTATTGAACTGAGTAACTAAAAGTGATTAAATTCATTTTATAGAGTAACCATCAAATCGAGTAGTTGTGAATAATTAAATGTATTCTATGGGGTAATTATAGAGTTTATAACAAATTGATAAATCAAAATTAATTGAGAAATTAATAAATCAAGTTAATTGAGGTGAGTGCAATCGTGAAAAGAGAAGTAGTAAATACTATAATTATATACAAAATAAAATAAGTATACTTAATCATGTGTGATTATAATGGAATCATGATGAATCATTAAATTAAAGTTATAAAAATTTATTAATGAGTCGGATATGAGAAAACTGCTACAATGAAATTTCGAGGAAATGAGTTAAAATTAGGTCGTTAAATTGAAGTGATAACGAATTGTTATAACAAATGAGAAAATTTTATTTTTATTGATTATTGAGTAAATTTTTGAGCTTATAAGAAATTTATAAATCAAGTTAAGGGAGAATGTTACTAAAGTGAGTTAAAAGAGAAAAGTTTTAAATTAACGGGAAGTTTACTTAAAATTTTGACTTAGTGGGTAGAACCTCCCTAAGGCAAGCCATAAAATAAAAAGGGGTTTTGAGGTGGTATAAAGTTTTTATGATTTGTGTGTAATATATTTTATTTGAAATTATCGAATAATATAGTTTATTATTAATTACTGAATATTTAAAATTTTTGGAGGTATTATAAATTTTTATGAGAAAATAAATAGTTTTATTTAGAGTTATTAAACAGTATATATTATTCTTAATTAAAAATTTGAGGTGCTATAAAATAATATGTTTGTGAGTATATAGTTTATCAAATAATATATTTTATTATTAAATTATTGAATAAAGGGTATTTGAATATTAAGTAAGTAAAAGTTAATGAATTAGTTCACAAGTTGAGTGATGAGAAATCATTATGATAAGCGTATGATGTTTAATTGATATTTTTATATATATATAAAGTGGGTAATCAGAGTTAATGAGTAAATGTGTGGTCGAAATAATCTAGAGAAAATTTAAAAATTTATTAATGAGAAGTTATTAATCGAGGTTTGAAATAATTTGTATGGAAATTTTAATCAAGTGTAATTGGATTATATGAAATTGAGTAATTTGGAAGATTATATTTAATAGTGAAATAATTTGTTCTGATTATTGGTTCATATATCGTAATTATTAATCGGAGGTGACCTAATATACATAAAGTAATAGATGGGAGATGAATCAGATGTGCGTAATTATGTCTTTACATGATTATGTATGAGATTTATTTGTGGTAGGTAACGCTATTACTGATAAATATTACTACATTCTGAGTTACATTTCTGGGTTTATTTCCGAGTTAAAATTTTCCGAGTTACGTTTCTGGGTTTATGTCTGAGTTAAAATTTCTGAGTTACAACTATGAGTTTATTTCTGAGTTACAATTTCTAAGATTAGATTTATGGGTTACACTTCTGAGATATATTCTGAGCTAGACTTATGAGTTACATTCCTGAGTGACAATTCTGAGTAAATTGCATGAGTTGCTTACTGTTAATACGAATTTTTTTTTTCTTTGCATTATCTATGTATATGAGATTTCTGTGTGATAAGCACATTCCTTATGAATGATGTGCCTGCTTTTGTACTGTTTGACAGTGCAGCAACCCACTCATTTGTTTCCTTACGCCTTTATCAAATTATTGTCACATATAGTAGAGGACCATTCTGAGCTATTATTGATAGAGATTTCTAATGATAAATGGTTATCAGATGCTTAAGTGTATCGCGGGTGTTAGATTAAACTTTGTGGAAAGAAATTTTCCCATAAAACTTGTTGTTATTGCCATAAGAGAGCCGAGTGTCTCTATGAAAATGGTTTGGATGACCTAGTACTACGCCGAGATCATTTGACATCATCAACAAATCGGTAGTAAATTTCCAAGTGGAGTTGAATCAGAGAATTAACACGACGTTAATCGCTGGATGCAGGGACCGTGACCGGATGTGCGAGCAAGAAAACGTCTTCAGCATGGTGCCGTGGGTTATTTCGCGTATGTATTGACACTATTTTCGACAAGAAACCGAGATCTTTAGATAACGTTCCGATTTTAACCCTTGTCGTCTTGCGCCACCATATTCGACACAGATGAAAGTTTTCTATGAGCAGCTGCGAGAGTCGGAGACTCATTTTGATCGAGTAGGTAACCCTGAAGAACTTCTTATATTCATAACTGTTTTTTTTTTGTGTCTCCTCATTTCGGGATGTGTGCCGTTGGCGAGCCTGAGTCTGAGATGGGAGATCGCTACCCTGAGCTTCTTCCAAGCGTTGACTTCGAGGACGAAGTCTATTTCAAGTGGAGTTGAGTTGTAACGCCCTGAAATTTCAGAGAATTAAATAATATTTTTAAATTAAATTTAAATTTCGTTTTCTTGGATTATGAGTTGGCCATACAATAATTATGTGACTTTTGGCGATCATGCGTATTAATTTAATTGTGTTACGTTTTGTTTAAGCGTTAATGTGTCCCATAATTGTGATGTGTTGATGAATTTGTCATGTAACATAATTATTTATATATCGTAAAATATATGATATAATTTCGTTACGTCTGAAATCCCGAGTATGTCCGCCTTTATCATTGGTCCGGTTTATTAGTTGATGTACGAATTACTTCTGGGCCAGTTTATAAATCATGTGACTTGTCTGGGCTAAATTCTAAATCATGGGCTATAGACTAAAAGGCCCGAAAGTCCCTTGGTAGCTTAATTCCGTTTTAATACCCTAGCCGACAAATAACCTTCCCCTAACTTTCCTTTTTCCCAAGAAAGAGCTTCCATCGCAGCCTCTCTCCCCTCCAGCCGTCGAGTGTAGAAATGAAACCATTTTGTTTCCGGTGAGTGTCACCATTCCATTTCTGTTTAGCCACCCCGCTCCTGTTTGCCGCCGGCGATCACCGCCGTAAACCCCATTTTCATTTCTACGTTTTTCCACCGGAGAATCATATCCCGTTTGTTTTAGTTTCCGCCGGTGACCACCCTTCATCATCGTTTCTGCTTTATCCCACCTTTATTTCTGTTTTGCCGGTGAAGTTCTACCATCGAAATGAACTGAGTTTCATTGTTATTAACACCTGGAGCTTCGCGTTGCTTCTACTTTTTTCCGCCGGATTACAAACTGTTTCTGTTGGCAGTCGTGAGCCTTCTCCGGCCATCTCCAGCCGCGGGCGAATAACTTCATTTCCGTTTTCCTCCGAGCAGCTCTCCCGATCGAAGACAATTCTGTGATATTCCCGGTGAGTTACCGTCTCCATTTCCGTTTCTTTTTAGCCGACGGAATCAATATTAACCATTAACGTTTCTGTTTCATGCGGTAGCCTTGAGCAGCTGACATCTGCGAGTGTTGTAGCTAGCTCGGTCGGAGTTTGGAGAAGGATTCGAGTCAAGCAGCTTGGTAGTAGAAACCTTTCTTTTTCTGCTCGTTGCTTGTTGGAATAAGGTGGGAGTAGGAGTTATATTTTTGTAGGAGAGAAAATCCACTTCTATTGCTTTTATTATTATTTTATCATTATTTTATTAAGAAAAATATTTTTAATAGCTGTTGAATTTGTGTGAGGGTTTTTTAAGCAAGTAAAAAATTCATAGATAGTTTTTATTACTCAGATGAAAAGATTCTTCATTATTAGAAAATGATTTTTATTAAAATTCCTAAACAAACATGATTTATTTAAACTGAAGGGTCAAGTAAGTGGTTTTGGGAAATAAGTCCTATCTCGAATTAGTTTGTGGTTTGTGTTAACGAAAAACATTTTTATTTGACTAGCTTATATAATTAAGTGGAAGTATAATTAATTTCCTCTGTTCGGTGGGACTTAGAATGTTAAGGAAATCGTTATTTCAAATTATTAAATTTAGGGTTAATTGTTTTTCCCCGATCGAGAAACTTTACATTTTGAAACAAGTTTTGATCTGGGTTTAATTAAGCTCATGTTTCGTGTTTTAGGATCGTCTAGACGTTAGCCGGTCAGTACCATAGAGTGTCGGGAGATCTTCAGAGCATACGTTATCGAGGTGAGTATTCTCACCGTGTATTCAGTTTTAACGTTATACATGCATGACTTACGTGTTATATTACTTGCACCTTAATTGTTATCTGAGCTTGATCTGTTATCTGAGTTTGATCTGTTATCTGAGTATCTGAGCAGCTGTTTACTTATTCATGATCTGAGACATTGTGCCTGGGTAACTGAGCTCGGCACAGAGTCATTCTGTGCTATTACTTGCTAGGGCAATCTGAGATAATTATGTTAAAGAGATAATAAAAGATAATAACACACATCTGAGTTTTGGGATCACCTCCCGTCTGAGTTTTTGGGATTATTCCCGTCTGAGTTTATATCTGACTTGACACCGAAGAGCACTGGTGTCAGACGTTTTGACTTGGCACCGAAGAGTACTGGTGCCAGGCCTTTTTGACTCAACACCGAAGAGTACAGGTGTTGAGGTGGTGTGAGGCGGGTCGAGGTTGATCTCTCGGCCCAAGTCACACTAGCGCGCTATATAAATTAAAATCTGAGTAATAAAATCTGAGAAAATAAATCTGAGTAATTAATCGAGTAGATTCTGAGTAGGAGTACACCGATGTGCCCTCATGTGTTCTATGTTACGATTGTTTGCATTTTGAGAATTATTCACTCAGCTTCCCCAGCTGACCCAAACTTTCCCCCACATTGTTTCAGGTACCAGCAAAGGAAAGGAGAAGGTGGACGGTTGACCGCTGTATCTTTTCACTACTGATGTGGACATCATTTAATATTTTAGAACACTTTACTTTATCTTAACTATTTCCGCAATAAATACATTTTAAATGTTAAATATTAATATCTGAGATTTATCTATGGGACCTTTTGATTATAATTTTTTTTTTAAAAATTTTAAAAATCTTGTAAATTTTAGGGTGTTACACCTTTTCATTGCAGCCATTGTTTTTCCTTGGTTTGAAAGATACTTAAGACAATCTTGTATAGTGGATTCAAGAGAATCCACTTTATCCGTCAATTGTTTGGTTTTAATACTGACCTCACTCCATCTAGCAAGATCATTAATATTTATTATTGATTTGATGTGTCAAAACTTATAAAGTACAAGGACCTAAATTGAAGATATGGAAGTCAATATTTGAATAAAGATTTAGGAGATAATCATTAATGTAAAAAGATATAATATATCTTTATTAGTTTAAAAGATTTAGTCATTATCTTTTCCTTGTAAGTCTTAGGTTTTCTAGTATATAAAGAAACCTAATGACATAGAATTAGATATTCTTGGAACCCACGTTTTAACGTGTTTGTGTGTAAAACCTAAGCCTCAAGATCGTTTGATCCTGTTTAACGAAGAACCGTTCTATGTATTTATATATAGAATTGAGACTTTTAATGATGAAAACTTGTTTAGCTATACATATATGTTCAACTAATTACGCAATTTTGTTATTTGTATATGCTTATTCCAGATCAAGAACTAACTATTCTTGAGCCTAAAGATCTACGTTTATGAAGAGTTATTCGATCTTCACAATTGGTATCAGAGCACGGTGGCTCAGATCTGGAATGAAACAAGGATCAAGATATTGCAATTGCTGTTACCTATTATATACGGTGTTATAGAAACCATTGTTTTATCGCAAAATTACGTTCGTACCCTTGTGGGAATAGCTGTTCGGTTCATCCAAGAACCATCTCCACAAGATCATCTGGATTCAATTGTTCCAGATCATCACTAATCAGTGCAGTATGCACATGACTAGTGAAGAAGGATTCTCTTGCAGCATCTTCACAATCTGCAGCCTTTCCTGTGGCAGTTTCTTGACCTTGACCTGTACTAGATACAAATGCAGCATTATTAGAAGAAATAGAAGGGTTCTTTTGATTTACCTCAGTTTCAAATACTCTGAGATCATTGTAGAGTTCATCCAACTCCTTTTCTTCTAGTGCATCTCTTTGTCTATATACCACTGTATACATGGCCCATTCTTCACTAAGAGACCTTAGGAACTTCATGTTGACATCTTCTTGATCCATCTTAACCCCAACTTGGTTAAGTTCACCAATTAGCTTATTGAATATGTCAAACACTTGAGTGAGTGTCTCATTGGGCTTTCCTTTGAAGTTTTCAAAGTCTTGCTTGAGAACAGACTTCATGTTCCTCTTGGTGCTCTTGGTCCCAACGAATCTCTTCTCCAGTGCTTCCCACAGCACCTTTGCATCATCATACTCAACGAAGAGATGTTGATAGTCGTTAGGAATGGCCAGTAGGAGAGTGCTTAGAGCTTTAAGTTCGATTCCTTTGTCTTTCTTCTCCTTTTCACATTTAAGTTTGTCTGCTTCAGTTGCAGAGCTGCTTGCTTGACCAGGACCAGTTTTGTTTCCTTCAAGGACAACTTCCCACATGGAATAATCAGTAATAAGCATATATTGCTTAATACGATTCTTCCACATCCCAAAGTTATTGGGAGTGAGTATAGGGATTTTGTTGGCTTGAGTGCTTTCATTATTATCAGTCATGATTAATAATGTGTGTGTTTTAAAGATTAAAACTTTTTGTTGTTCTTGTAAATAAAATTCGTAGATCTAGAACCAATAAGCTCTGATACCACTTGTCAGGATCGATTAACTATGAACGAGTTAATTAACACCTTAGATCTAATTGATAATAGAAGTTGCAGCGGATCAACACTATATCAATATATTAAGAACAATAAACTGTAAAACAATATGCGAAAATATTAAGAACACAGTTTCACAAAAAGCTTCAATGTATATTATCGATTAACAATACACACGTACGTTTACAATTCGTAAGGAACTATTTATAATAGTCCTTGAAGCTAAACTATTTACCCTAGTTATTCTAGGACTTGATTTACATTCAAATTATAAAGATATACATTGAAATACATTCTATAACTATCTCTACGAAGATCTCGGACTCGATATTCTCCATAACAGCTCATCAGTAGTAAAACTAATCACCAGTAGTAAATAAGCAACATCAGTAGTATATCTGGTGATCAGTAGTAAGTCCAGATACATCGTCAGTAGTAACTAC
The DNA here is from genome assembly GCA_963853835.1 of Calendula officinalis. Classification (NCBI taxonomy): domain Eukaryota; kingdom Viridiplantae; phylum Streptophyta; class Magnoliopsida; order Asterales; family Asteraceae; genus Calendula; species Calendula officinalis. Next base: position 41,388,623 of record OY970820.1, read on the forward strand.
TAATGATCAGTAGTATCTTTAATATGCCTTGATCAGTAGTAATTAAGTTATAGTCTTTACCAGTATCAACTTCATCAGTACTAAGTAATTCTGCCCCATCAGTACTAAGCATGATCAGTACTAACTGCAGCATCAATATTAAGTTGATCTGTGATTTTGTTCCAACAGCTTTAAATTAGAAATAGAAGTCGAAACGTTGCATGTGACACCACCGCGTTTTTCACCTTTTTGGCCACAATGTACCAAGTCAAACCCTTTGACCAATTCAATTATTCCCCCACTTTGTTGGCCAACTTTTTCCTCTATAAATACCCCCAAATCCTTATTCACTAGATCAGTTCAAAATTCACATTCTCTATTTCTATTGTTCTCTCAATCTCATAAACTCAATTTTTTCTCAAACAAAATCAAATTGTTTTCAAAAGTATTTAAAAAAAAAAAACTGAAATCATGAGAAGTAAGCTTTTTAATTCATCGAAAGCTTCATCACCATCACATTCATATACTCAATCCCTATCACGAACACCGTTTTCTCCGATGAGCACTCCTTCTCATCATCGAACATTTTCTGCTTCGATCATGGAAGAAGATTTGTTATACGCCGAAGAAATTATCAAACGGTGGGATCTGAGTTCACCGTTTTACACAAAAATGGACAATTTGTTCACCGGAGATAAACGTGAAGCTCGGCAGTTCATAAAATCGGTTAACAATTTGCAATCGGCGATGCATTTTTTTGTGTCAGAGAGTGCAAACTCCGAGAAGATCATTCATGCTCAGAAGTTGATGCAAGTTGCAATGAAGAGATTAGAGAAGGAGTTTTATCAGATTTTATCATGGAATAGAGATGTTCTCGATTCGGAATCGGTTTCGGTTTCTAACCGATCTTCACGAGCTAGATTGAGTGTTTCTGATGATGGTGATGATGTTTCTGAAGAAGATGATCGGATTTCATCGGTGTCTGATGGCGAAAGAGTTTCGATTTCAGAAATGGTTATGGCAGATTTGAAATTGATTGCGGATTGTATGATTTCTTCTGGTTATGCGAAAGAGTGTGTGAAGATTTACAAACTTATAAGGAAATCGATTGTGGATGAAACGATGTATAATCTCGGAGTTGAGAAGTACAGTTTTAATCAAATTAACAAAATGGATTGGGAGACAATTGAACCTAAAATCAAAACCTGGTTATACGCAGAAAAAATTGCACTTAAATCGCTCTTCTACGGTGAACGAATTCTCTGCGATTATGTGTTTTCATCGTCCGATAAGATCAGAGAATCGTGTTTTTCAGATATTTGTACAGAAAGAGCAACCGCATTGTTCGAATTCCCGGAGTTAATTGCAAAATCGAAGAAATCAATGGAGAGAATGTTTAGAACACTCGATCTGTACAACGCGATTTCCGATCAGTGGCCGGAGATCGAAATGATCTTCTCGTTTGAATCAATGGCGGTTGTTCGCACACAGGCGGTGACGTCACTAGTAAAACTCGGTGATTCCGTCAGAGCTATTTTAACGGATTTCGAGACGGCAATACAAAAGGAAACATTAAAAACTCCGATACACGGCGGAGGAATCCATCCGTTAACACGTTACGTTATGAATTATTTAGTTTTTTTAAGTGATTACAGTCCGGCACTGTCGGATATCGTTGCTGACTGGCCGCTACAGGTACAATCGCCGTTGCCGGAATCTTACTTTCCTAGCTCCGCCGCAGCCGAACCGTCGTCGATCTCCGCCCGTTTCGCGTGGCTGGTGCTCGTTTTGCTATGTAAGATCGATGCCGGAGCTGAGCTGTACAAAGACGTAGCTCAATCGTACCTGTTTTTGGTTAATAACTTAAACTACGTCGTTTCAAAGGTTAGTAACTCAAATTTGGTCCTCCTGATCGGAGACGATTGGGTTGTGAAACATGACCAAAAAGTTAAACAATACGCCGGAAATTACGAACGTATGGCATGGAGTAAAGTGGTCTCATCGCTGCCGGAGAATCCAACGGCTGATAATTTATCCATTGAAGCAGCCAGAAATTGTTTCCGTCGGTTTAATCTGGAGTTTGATGATGCCTACCGGAAACAGTCCACATGGATCATTTCCGACCATAAAATCCGAGACGAAATTAAAATCTCCGTTGCGAAAACGATCTTGCCGGCTTACCGGAAGTTTTACATGAGACACCGAGATGTTTTCAGAGATGTTGATTCTGTGGTCAGATATGCACCTGATGATTTGGGTAATTACTTGTCGGATTTGTTCCACGGTACCGGAGCTCCGGGAAGCAACAATGCCTCGACGCATTCATCTTCATCTTCTAGCTCCCGATCAAGAAGCCGTTGAGTATTTTGTAAAAATATTATTTTATTGATTGATTTAAATGTAAAAACAATATAATTGATAAAATCGAAATAAGATCTATTTCGATTATTTGGCAAACGAATATATAACTTTGTCTAGGTTCATTTTTCAGTTATTTGAATAAATCTTTCAATTTAAAATTTAAAACCTAGGAGAAACGTTCAAAAGTATTATCTTTATGAAGTCCCAAAGAAAAAATTCAACCATTGATCAATAGAATCCAATTGTCAAGATTAATCACATATTTTATATATTGAGGGGTATTTTGGTCATTTTAAAAAATAAAAATATTTTTTTATTTTTTTTATTTTTTATTTTAGAATTTTTATTTTTTTTTATTTTTTAAAATGAAGGGGTATTTTGGTCATTTGGCACTTAAAATAATTTTCGATTTTTTTATTTTTTATTTAAAATTTTATTATAATTTTTTTTAATTAAAAAAATAATATTTATTTGATAATTACGTGTATAACTTAATCACGTGTGATTTTAGTGTAATCACATGTGATTTTAGTGTAAAATCATATGTGATTTTAGTGTAAAACCACATGTGATTTTTGTGTAAAATCAAATGTGATTATATATTTAATCACATATGATGTTTTAGTTCAATCACATGTGATTCAGAATGCAATCACATATAATTCATTATTCACATATACTCCCTCCGTCCCACAAAAAAGTTCTCATTTCTCCCAAAATTTTTGTTCCACAAAAAAAGTTCTCATTTCTCATATTTGATAGGTCCCACATAATAAAATATTATTATTACTAAGTGCCCAACCATTAATATCCACTAATTATCTTTCTCTCTCCAAACCAACTTTATATTTTAATCAAATTTATTACCAATTACCCCACCACTAACTATCACCTAAAAACTTGTGCCACACACAAATGGTAACTTTTTTATGGGACGGAGGGAGTAATTTATTATGCAATCACATGTGATTCATTATACAATCACATTATGTGTTTTTAATGAAAAATTAATAATTTCTTAAGAAATGATAATAAATAAATAATTTAAAAAAATAAAAATAAAAAATAATTTTTTTTTCAAACTGACCAAAATACCCCTCAATTAAAAATTTAAAAAATTAAAAAAAATTTAGAATAAAAAATAAAATAAAATAAAATAAATATTTTTTAGTGCCAAATGACCAAAATACCCCTCCATGTATAAAGTATGTGATTAATCTTGACCATTAAATCATATTGACCAATGGTTGAGATTTGTTCCTTGGGACTTTGTAAAAATCATGGAACTCCTTGAACGCAACTCTAGCACATAAATATAGAATGCTTAACTGTAAGTTGAATAAAATTTTTTACATATAATACTTTTTCTTGTTATACTATATAAAAGTCAGAGTAAATTACAGAAATTGTCCTTGTAGTATTCCTGATTCTGTGTTTTTCTCATCATAACTTTTTTTCGTTTTTTTTTGTCCTGTGCTTTTTTGTTTTCTGTGTTTTTGTCCTTCCATCTAATTTTGACGGTTAACTAACCTAAAATGCAAAAAATAGGGTATTTTTGTCTTTTACCTTAATTCTTCATGATCTTCATCTTTATTCATTATCTACAAAACATAACCCCCAATTAATGGACCCTGATATTTAATCACAAAAACCCTAATTCTTTATCCTTGGATTTTGCTAGGTAACTTTTCTCAACATCGTCTTTTGTGTTCTTCATCTTCGTATCCTATGTTCTTCCCCATTATCCAACTTTTCTCAACTTTTCAGCCATGAATTATCATCTTCGTCTTCTGTGTTCTTCATCTCTATATTGCAACTTCTGAAATTTCAGCCATGGCAGAATCATATTTGCAACTTCTGAAATTACAGATCTTGAGCTACGTTCTTTACTCGCAACACCACTACCACCATTGTGCTCGGAATCATATTCCGACCTAGTCACCCATTCTTCTTCTCCACCAGATCTATGCACGAGCTACAAAACCCAAAAACCGGGTCTCTCGCCATCTCCTTCAAAACCCCCAATTTTAAATGGGACGACCTTCACCTCGCCATCTCCTACAAACTCGACCATCTCCAGCTCCAACGACCTTCAAAATCGACTTGCAGGTAAGTGAATAAATTGATTTGCAGGTTAGTGAAGAAATCGATTTCTCGGTAGTAGTGTGTACGGTTCTAGGATAGTTCTTTAAATATTAGTTTAGAAATGAAATCATTTGGTTATGTCAAAGTCCATCTTTAAATTGATCTGGTTTTGGTGATGATTCTGTCGAACTCAAGCTAAATTGGTGAAGATGAAGTCAAAGATGTTTGAGAAGTACAACTATTAAATCATAGGGTACAATTAAATGAGGAAAATGACCAAAATACACTCACATGTTTGGCATGTGAGGTTACTTAACGGTAGATTTTGGACGGAATGACAAAAACGCAGAAAACAAAAAAGCACATGGACAAAAAAAAATAAAAAAAAAGTATAGTGATAAAAACGCAGAATCGGGAATACCACAGGGACAATTTCCGTAATTTACTCTAAAAATTAAGTTAAAAGGTTTTAGGAATTGGCGTTTGGAATAGGCCTGTGCAGAATTAAAAAACCGGACCGGACCGAGGACCGGAAAAAGTATATTCGAGAGACCGAGGACCGGACCGGTGGTCGACGGTCGGTTTCGGTTAACTTCCGGTTTCATTCGGTTTTGAACCGGTTTGGACCGGTTTGGACCGGTTAGAACCGGTTGTTTCTGCCAAGGTTCTAAAAGGTGCGCCATGACGGCGCCAAGGCGTGAGGCGCGGCGTCGACGTTACGAAACAGACCATGGCGACTGGGCTAGGCGTGGCGTGAGATAAGGCGTGATAAGGCGCGATAAGGCGCGCCTTATAACGAGTTTTTTTGAAGGCGGCTGTGAAAAATGATTTTTTTTAAAAAAAATGGTAAAATATATAATTATAAATTTAGATGTAATATGTTTTATGAGTTTTGTATATGAATTGTTGTATAAATCAATAGATCTATACAAAAAATTTAATTTAATATACGTATATATATAAATTATATAAAAAATTTGCCGCCTTAAATCACGCCTTGAAAAACGCCATGGCTAGCCATGACTCGCCTTGGCTGAGGCTTGATGTGCCGCAACGCCACGCCTTACGCTTTCTAGAACCTTGGTTTCTGCACTATAAATGTTATAAATGTTTATCTCGATCACATACATGTTTATGCACTATTCCCTCTGGTTACTCTCGATCATATACATAGTTTATCTCTTCTTATTAAACATGCCTATAAATATTATACGTGTATCACGATTAAACAACTAACTTCATAAACAACTAGTATCGATCAATTCTTGCTAACTTCATAAACAGCTAGTGTCGTTCGTGTATCACTATTAAACATGCCTATAAGAATTAAGACATGTTATACATTCATACCTGGAATTGAGACTCACTATTATCGGATCCCGACCTCGACATAATATTGATCGATTGGTGAAGAGGAGAAGACGAATGAAGAAGTTGAAGAGGAGAAACGAATTGAAGAAAGAAACGGATGGTCGTAGTGTCGTACTTCCGGTTTTTCCGATTTAAGACCGGACCAAACCTGTCGGTTCTCAAAGAATACGGACCGAGGACCGGACCGGAAGTTACGGTTCGGCGCCAGTTCGGTTCGGTTCTTCCGGTCCCGGTTGATTTTAGCCGGTCCCGGTTCAAACTGCACAGCCCTAGTTTGGAATGTGGACAAAACTTCTTGTTATACTTAATTAATCTAGAGTACTCATTTATATATTTAAATCTTTGCTTAGCTATTCGTTAATCCTTATGTGATTATTTTAATTATGTGTGCGCTCATGTATAACCAAAAACCTTACGCACTAGTAAATAATAAAATGACAAGTATTAACTATTAAGACGTGAACGCCAATTCTATTGTTTTCTTAATTTAATTTTCCGCAAATATAAAATGGTTTTATAAGTATTCGATCCTTTCAAGATAAGATAAACGTGTCAAGTCATTTATAACTTCAGCTAAAGAAATTTCTTTTCTAATAATTGTTGGAAATAGTGTCCAACACATCAAATAAACCGGTATTTCGGTTCGTGTATTTTAGAGTCCTATTTGGATTGCCCTCGAGGAATCAATGAACACGAGAAATGACGTAGTTTTTAATTAATAGTTTAATTAAATGGACTTACGGGCTAGACGAGCTAAACTAGTTAATGGGTAATTAACTAGTTATCGGTATCCGGCCAAGTATTAATTAATGGTTTAGTTAATTACTTGCGGGCTTAATTAAAGAGTTAATTAATAACGGGCTTCGACCAATTGTGGTGTTACCATAATTGTGTTTAAGGAAAGTATATATTAAGGTTAAGGGTTTAACCTAATAATAACTTTCAATACTTCCTCCCTTGCCTCTCTCCCTATTCGGCTGAGCATCTCGACCGAACACCACCACCGTCGCCACACCACCGCCGGACCACCATCGCCGCCGCGCCGCCGCCGAGCTCCGCCGCCGTCGATCGAACCGAAAGAGTTTTCGGGTTCGGGTTTTGGTGCTTGTTTCTCAACGTGCTTTGTACTACCTCGTGGTACATCGTCCTGTTCGTGATAACCCTTGGGTGTGAACCAATAGAGGGATTCTTTCTTGAATCCTAGGTTTTGTGTGATAACCTGGCAAGAACGAGATCACAAGGTTTGTCCAATTCGCCAAACCGCAATCAAGTAAGATTTCGGATCTGTCCATTTAATTATATTAAATCGATCTAGTTGCTTTAGAGTTGTAAACCAAACGGTCCAAAAGTTTTATCGGATCGGTGTTCTAACCAAGTTACTCTTGATTTCCGCCTTGAGTAAATTGTGTCTAGATGCATAGAAAACCCAACAGTGGTATCAGAGCGTCATTGGTTTACAAGTCTAATAGTGCTAGATGAAAATTCGAAATCCATAAATTGTTTAGATTTTCGGTAATACCGAAAATTGTTTTGGGTATTCCGAAAATTAGAAAAACCCATTAAAAATTGTTTTAATAATTTTCGGTAATTATAAAATTGTTTTTTTAATTTCGAAAAATATTTTTGGGTATTTCCGAAAATTCAGAAATATTTATTTAATATTTAAAACGTTTTTATTATTAAATAAATTAAAGAGTTAATTGCACGGATGGTACTTTAAGTTTATATTAAATTTCGTCAATGGTCCTATAGTTTCAAAAATTGCACCGATGGTCCTTATTTTTGAAAGATTTTTCACTGATGGTCATTTATTAAAACGACCGTTAATTTTTCACGTTAAGTGACCTCAAATGTGATGCACTTGAGGGTGTTTTGGTCATTTCGTCTTTCCCTTCCCGTTTACTCCGAGTATTACATGGTTGGTCCTTTATGTTTATAACAAATTTCACGGATGGTCCTTTAGGTTTATATCAAATTTCACCAATGATCCTTTAGTTTCAAAGCTTACACTGATGGTCCGTATTCCTGAAAGATTTTTCGTAGATGGTTCTCTACGAAAATGGCGGTTTATTTTTCACGTAAAGTGTGTGAAATATCTTTCAGGAATACGGACCATCAGTGTAAGTTTTCAAACTAAAGGACCATTGGTGAAATTTGATATAAACCTAAAGGACCATCAGTGAAATTTATTATAAACATAAAGGACCAACCGTGTAATTTACTAGGAGTAAATGGGAAGGGAAAGACGAAATGACCAAAATACCCTCACGTGCATCACACGTGAGGTCACTTAACGTGAAAAATTAAAGGTCGTTTTCATAAAGGACCATCGGTGAAAAACCTTTCAAAAATAAGGACCATTGGTGCAATTTTTGAAACTAAAGGATCATTGGTGAAATTTGATTAGGATAGTTTCAAATTATTTGGAATTATCTGTAATTTAGAAAAATAAGATTTTGTCAATGTCTTATAATTATTTAATGAGTTTTAATATAAAATATGTATTTTATATATAATTTTCGGATTATATATCTAATATAGATATTTTATTTAAAAAGGTATTAAATAAAATTAGAAGTAGAAATCTTTTATTATGGTATGTGTATTTTTCTGAAAATACATATACATAATTAAAAGATTTGGACAAATCTTGTTTACTTGTTTCAAATGGTTTAAACAAGGAGATAATTTAAAAGGGTTTAAATTATGGATATATATATATATATATATATATATATATATATATATATATATATATATATATATATATAAATATATAATTAATTGCGAAAATTTTAAATATTTAAAAGGGTTTTGGATTTTCGAATAATTTATTATTTATCTTATTTACTTATAATTGTTTATAATAGAAATAATGGCATAAATATTAAAAGTAAATTAATTATATATTATATATTAATTAAAAGTTTAATTTAGAATATATATATATATATATATATATATATATATATATATATATATATATATATATATATATATATATATATATATATATATATATATATATATTAATTTTTGAAATTCCATTATATATCAAATATGATTTGATATTCTATATATATATATATATATATATATATATATATATATATATATATATATATATATATATATATATATATATATATATATATATATATATATAATATTATGTAATAATAGTTTATTAAATATTATATATAAGATATAGTTATAATAGTAATTAAAATGTCGCGTCCTCGCGCGTTTGTAAAATTAATTATACTGTATAGAACTTTAGTAAATGTAATAAAAAGGTTTTAATTAACATAGATATAATTATATAAAAGTTTATATATATTATAACTAAAGTTAAATACATCGTCGCTTATGTCATTACTAGGCTCACCCATAGTCTAAGACATCTAAAGGATGAAAAGGAAGAGATATAGATCTCTAAACGGGGTTGCGTTTTTAACAGGCCTTGCGCTGACCTGCCCCGCCACTTCCCTTGTCTTAGAATGGAGCTACCGAACGGACATAATATGATGATGTCAAGATTAGAAGTATAATTACAAAGTTAAACAAATCTTTCCCGTTTAATATAAATTTGAACATTGTGTGCTCTCCATAGAATGACACGCGCTCGTATCATAGTCTGATTAACAGAACTCGTGTGGTTAACCGGTACGTTAATTGTGAGATTATTTTATGAGTGAAACGATTCTCGCGATACTCAAGCGAACTTGAGCCGAGAAGTCCATGTGGGTGTTCCATGGTCGTTTCACCTTTGAATATATGATCCACGGTATCCATGTCATATAGACTAGAATGAGCATTGGTTCGAGATTAACATGCCATTCTCCTCGAGAATGAATCTCAAAGAAGTAGGGATTTCATGAGATTGAAATTGACAATAGTTTGCCAACGACACGAAATTATTCGGTGTGAAATACGACATCCCTCTTCACATCGTATAACTAGTGGTCGTATCCTAGCCTTATGAATAAAGATTGGGAAAATTATTATAAGGATTAATTAATGAATACACAAAGAAATTGTTTCTTTTGTAGGTGGGTTCCAACAACAATAACAATAACAACACAATCCCACTTCCTCCACCACCTCCACTTCCGATTGTACTCGCACTACCGTGTCCACCAAAGTCATCTCCAAATAAAGTTTCGTCTCGAAAAGGTATTGGAGGTTTTGACTACGTGGAATATCTCGGTAATACTCGTGCTGTTCATGAAAACATGAAAGTCATCAAGAATTGCGAAATGCAAGATGGAGACTCAGTGTGTACCTTCATCTCGAGAATGAGAGAGTACATACATTACTCAGAAAGTCGGGGTATGCCTATCTCTAACGAGTTAGCTGTTGATATGATCTTACACAAGCTAACTCCAGAGTATTCCTCGTTCGTATCAGAATACGACATGAATAAGAGGGAAATCACAACCTTGGAATTGTACAAGGAATTAAAAGTTGTTGAGAATAACTTGTTAACTACCTGCAACTGTGATTTTGAATCTCCAGTCTTGAGCATTGAGTCGAACGATGCTGAAAGAGGTGAACTTTCTCGTCCTAAGAGGAAAAGAAAAGCTAAGATGGGACATGCCCAACGAAAGCTTAAAAGGAAGAGAACCTCTTTAATAGCACCTAAAGACTCTATATGCTTCCATTGCGATGAGGTGGGTCACTGGAAGAGAAATTGTCCAAAGTACCTTGATGATTTGAGAAATCATAGGATCCAACAGTCTGGAGTCCTAGGTACGTTAATGATTGAACACCGTAATACTTCTATGTCTAATTCTTGGGTTCTAGATACAGGGTGTGGTACTCACATTTGCACTGATATGCAGGGACTTAAGAATAGTAGGAAGTTGAAGCATGGAGAGCTTAATCTGATCATGGGAAACAGAGTCTCGACTGCTGTCACCAAGATAGGAGATTACGAGCTCATGCTTGGGAATGGATGTTCTTTACTTTTATTAGATGTTTGTTTTTCGCCTTCTATGGCACGCAACATTATTTCATTTTACGCATTGTTTAAGGATGGTTTTAATTTCGTTTTTAAGGAGAATGGTTCTATTTTATTTTATAAAAATGATGTGTTTTATTTTAAAGCTAATCCTTATGCTGGTATATATGAAATTTATGGTTGCGTAAACAATAGAAATCTAATATTAAATGTTGATTCATCCAAAGGTGTATTGGATAATTCATGTCTATGGCATTGTCGCTTAGGACATATAAACAAGAAACGCATAGCTAAACTCCAAAAAGGATGGAGTGTTAGAATCATTTGACCTCAAATCGAATGATGTGTGTGAGTCTTGTTTACTTGGCAAGATGACAAAGGCGCCATTCACAGGGTCATGTGAAAGAGGCAAAGACTTGTTGGACCTCATACATACTGATGTGTGTGGACCGTTCAAGTCTAACACTAGACATGGTGAACGATACTTCGTCACATTTACTGATGATTTCAGTAGATATGGATATGTTTATTTGATTAAACATAAGTCTGATACTTTTGAAACGTTCAAAGAATATCATAAAGATGTAGAGAATCAACTGGGCAAGAAGATTAAGATGCTCCGTTCTTACAGGGGCGAAGAGTATCTTAGTCAAGAGTTCATCGACTATCTAAAGAGTTGTGGAATACTATCCCAACTCTCACCTCCTCGGAAAGGAGAAATCGAACCTATCTTGACATGGTACGATCAATGATGAGTCGATCGACACTTCCAGTGAGTTTCTGGGGATATGCCTTAGAAACTGCAGCACATATCGTAAACCTTGTACCAACTAACAAGGTTTCCAAAAATCCCTCTGAAATGTGGATAGGGAATCCTCCCTCCCTCAAACATTTGAAAATCTGGGCTTGTGAAGTTTATGTAAGACATGAATCTCACGACAAGCTAGCCAACAAATCAGAGAAGTGCTACTTCATTGGCTACCCACGACTGTCTTTTGGATATCGGTTTTATAATCCGAAAGAGAACAAAGTGTTCGTATCTCGAAGAGGATTCTTCCTCGAGAGAGAGCTATTATCCAAAGAAGACAGTGGGAGCAAAATTGATCTTGAAGAGTGTCAAGAGTCAAGCAATGAAGATGTAGTGGAACCTATAGTTGACACTAGCACTCAACCAGAGGATGAGACTCCTGTTGAACAAAATGATGTAACTTCTACCGTTCCACGTAGATCCTCTAGAAATGTTCGCCCTCCTGAGCATTTTGGTGATTATTATGATTTCCATATTGCTGAAGGCGATGCATCTACTAGTAATAGTTTACCAGTTGACGACGATGAGCCATCGAGTTATAAGGAAGCTATGGAAGGCCCTGAGGCCGAAAAACGGAAAAGGGCTATAGAGAGTGAGATTCAATCATGTATAACAATCAAGTATGGAACTTGATTGAGACTTCTCCCGGTATTAAAACCGTTGGATGCAAGTGGATCTTCAAAAAGAAGATTGACATGGATGGGAATGTGCACACCTATAAGGCTAGGTTGGTTGCAAAAGGTTATACTCAAACTCATGGGATTGATTATGATGAAACCTTTTCACCAGTAGCCAAGATAAAATCTATCAGAATATTGCTTGCCATAGCTGCGTTTCATGACTATGAAATTTGGCAGATGGATGTTAAAACCGCCTTCCTTAACGGAAGACTTACTGAGGATGTCTATATGGCACAGCCAGAAGGTTTTATCAATAAGAAATATCTTGATAGAGTGTGCAAGCTTGAGAAATCTATCTATGAATTGAAACAAGCCTCTCAAAGTTGGAAACTTTGCTTCCATGAGAAAGTCAAGGAGTTTGGTTTCTCTAGGAGTGAAGATGAGTCCTGCGTTTACATCAAAGCTAGTGGGAGCGTTGTAGTCTTCTTTGTACTGTATGTGGATGACATACTCCTTATAGGAAATCATATTCCTACACTGCAAGATGTGAGGTCTTCGTTGGGAAAATGTTTCGCTATGAAGGATCTAGGAGATGCAGCGTACATACTCGGTATAAAGATATACAGAGATAGAGAAAGACGTCTAATTGGATTGAGCCAGAGTACATACTTAGATAAAATATTTAAACGTTTTAGTATGGTTGATTCCAAGAAAGGGTATCTACCCATGAATCATGGCATAACATTGTCTAAGAGTCAATGTCCCAGTACTGAGCAAGAACTGGAGAAAATGAGTCGAGTCCCCTACACCTCGGCGATTGGATCGATCATGTATGCCATGGTATGTACTCGCCCGGATGTCTCATATGTGCTGAGCATGATGACCCGGTTCCAGGGCAACCCTGGCAACGATCATTGGACTGCGGTGAAAACGATATTCAAGTACCTAAGGAGAACAAAGGATATGTTCTTAGTGTATGGTGGGAAAGACGAACTTGTTGTGGAAGGTTATTGTGACGCGAGTTTCCAAACGAATAGAGATGACTCGTGCCCTCAAACTGGGTGGGTGTTCTTATTGAACGGAGGAGCTGTCACTTGGAAGAGTTCCAAGCAGGAGACAGTTGCTGATTCAACTTGCGAATCTGAGTATATTGCTGCCTGTGAGGCATCAAAAGAGGCCGCATGGTTGAAGAATTTCATTGGTGATCTTGGTGTCGTAACAAGCATCAAGGAACCAATGAAAATCTTCTGCGACAATGAAGGTGCAGTCTCATTGACTAAAGAATCCAAAGATCATAGTCGAACCAGGATATACTCAGAAAGTTTCACTACGTGAGAAAGCGAGTTGAGGAAGGGGACGTGATAGTGACAAGAGTATCGTCGAAAAACAACCCGGTTGATCCTTTCACGAAAGCACTAATAGGAATTAGATTTCATAGTGACTTATCATAAAATTTTTATTCATTTGAAATTTGTAGCGAATATTAAATTGTATGAATTGATAATTTATTTATGGAGATTAAATAATTTGCAAGTGTTCTATCATTCATATAGTATTTAATTATTCCATTTCAACCTTTTGCATGTTTAGAACATATGCCAAAATCAACTAAGAGATTACTTAAAAGTCCACAGTCAATCGTTCTTATGGGAATAAGAACTGAATTAAGATGTCACGAGAGAGTCAGTAGATTGTTCAAAAGTAGAACATTGCATGGAGATTGCTGCTACTCTCATGAGCATTTAAAAGGTGTATTTAAATGTTGGACTAACCCACGCTCAGAGTATTACCCCATGGACTTTATCATGGGTAATAGTGAGGCGATAATATCGTATGAGTCTTCAAACCAAGATGCATCGTTCCCTAAATACGATTTCGTGATGCATTGGTCTAACTCCAACGCTATTCGTAACTGGTAGCTATACAGATTAGTTCCAAGTATCATGTGATGACTATGAAGGAGATGGTGTAGTTAAGGTTTATTCGTTCCTTCTGATCAAAGTGATAGAGGAGATATCCATGGGCCCCCTGTTGATTTGATGTGACACCAAAGTACCTGCGCATGTCATGACTAAATTGAAAGTTCAATTATGTAGTCAAAAATCGTCATCATAAATCTCGAATCAGGAAACATAATCGTAACTAGAGTGATTGACATGCCCATGTTTCTAGTTACATGATAGCGCGCAAAGAAGGACATATGATCACTTACCATAGGACTGTTTCTGATAGTTCAGAGTTCAGCAGCTGCACAAGCCATGCACACTCTAAAGGATACACGAATGAGTACCGTTTATAGTTGATGAGATATCCAAGTGGGAGACTGTTGGAAATAGCGTCCAACACATCAAATAAACCGGTATTTCGGTTCGGGTATTTTAGAGCCCTATTCGGGTTGCCCTCGAGGAATCAACGAACATGAGAAATAACGTAGTGTTTAATTAATAGTTTAATTAAATGGATTTACGGGCTAGACGGGCTAAACTAGTTAATGTGTAATTAACTAGTTATCGGTATCCGGCCAAGTATTAATTAATGGTTTAGGTAATTACTTGCGGGCTTAATTAAAGAGTTAATTAATAACGGGTTTGGACCAATTGTGATGTTACCATAATTGTGTTTAAGGAAAGTATATATTGTGGTTAAGGGTTTAACCTAATAATAACTTTCAATACTTCCTCCCTTGCCTCTCTCCCTATTCGGCCGAGCATCTCGACCGAACACCACCGTCGTCGCCACACCACCGCCGGACCACCATCGCCGCCGTGCTCCGCCGCCGTCGATCAAACCGAAAGAGTTTTCGGTTCGGGTTTTGGTGCTTGTTTCTCAAGGTGCTTTGTACTACCTCGTGGTACATCATCCTGTTCGTGATAACCCTTGGGTGTGAACCAATAGAGGGATTTTTTCTTGAATCCTAGGCTTTGTGTGATAACCTGGCAAGAACGAGATCACAATGTTTGTCTAATTCGCCAAACCGCAATCAAGTAAGATTTCAGATCTATCAATTTAATTATATTAAATCGATGTAGTTGCTTTAGAGTTGTAAACCTAACGGTCCAAAAGTTTTATCGGGTCGGTGTTCTAACCAAGTTACTCTTGATTTCCGCCTTGAGTAAATTATGACTAGATCCATAGAAAACCCAACAATAACATGTGATCATAATTCATACGTTAAATGTCTAATTTTTAGTATAGTTTTAACAAAAGTTTTATCATTTTAACCCTAATAAAATATTAAGTATATAACATAATAATTTGTTTTAGTTGATCTAATTTATTTAAATTTTATTCTCAATTTTAATTGATTAAATATTTCTTGTAAATATACCCTTTTTATCTTAAAACATTCAACTTTTGACCATCAATGTAGACTACATTTAAAAAACCTTTTATAAATTGATTGTTTATTTAAAAATGCTGCTAAAAAAAACTGATTACTTATTCATTGTACATAAGCAAATTTCAAATTCAATTTATTTTTTATTATCTTTATTGAAACCTATTGAAGTTTTAATTTTAACCAATTTAACATTGATCAAAGGGTCTTTGGCCTAGCAGTATGATGTTTGTTTCTCAAATTTGAACTCAGGAGTTCGAGTCTCGTCGTGTAATTAGAAGTAGATTAGATTTGTCATTTCAAACAAAAAAAAAAAAAAACAATTTAACATTGATATTACTACCATCCCCATCGTTCATTAATCATCATCTTTGAATTACCAACCAAGAAACAATCAAATACAAACTTTTACTTATGTATAAAAAAATGATTATTAATTATATCCAGACATGAAATATGTAATTTTGTGCTTAATATAAAAAATTTGTAAAGAGACTAGAAGATTCAAATTCCTTTAACTTTCATATGAAGGTTTTTTATAAATACACCCAAAGATTCTTTTTCTTGTTTACTATAACTTTCATTGTCAAATGGAATAATACGAAACTCAATTTTGTATTCAGAAGCGATCAACATTCAACGGATCTTGTATTTCTTTAGTGAAGTATTAAACAGTATTTCAAATATTACTAGGTTTAAAAGAGCATATGCTAAAACATAACAAGAAATTACACTGGGTTTAAAAGGATATATATTGAGTGTTTGAAATTACACATTCCAAGTTATATAATTTAAGTTTATCTAACTTATAGTTTAATTAATATATAAGTTAAGAAATGTTAAATAACCTTTGACTTTTGATTAATATTGCAGATGAGATTAATTAATTAAAAATACATTTCGTTAGTATGTATTAAATTAAATATTTTAATATAAATAGAAAACTTAAGTTATACACTACAAAAATTTTAAATTTTTGAAACGACAAAATTTGTCGTTAAAGGGGTCTATGTTGTCGCTACTCTCTTTTGAGACGATAATCGCTGCAAAGTGCGTCGTCACAAATAGTTCGTCTTTGATTAGTAATTAGCGACAGCATATCAGTACAGGTCGTCTCTAACATAAAATTTAATTTCTTTAAATAAAAATTAATTAAAATATTAGAAGAAAATATTTTAAAATTATGTTGCGAGGACAATGGTATCGCTAGACATGTGAAAGATATTCATTTTCTCATAAATCCTTTCGTGGGCTGAACAAAGTACGGGGAAAAAGTTCCAGCTCTTCGTTATAGACGACTCGTAGTCGCAAATCGTAAAACGTCATTGGAAATTTCACGGTGTGGTGGGCAAAAGGTGTTTTCTTGTAGTGTTAATTTGATAATCCTTCGTTTATGCGCCCAAATTAGACAAAGCATTATAATTTTGTTAGTTGTTAAAGAACTATGAAATAAGTAATCTTTTTTTCCGTTAAATTTAAACAAAAAAGTGATCTACTAAAATCTTAGAAAAGAGAAATTGGGCCAGTCATATCTGGAAGCCAAATTATAGAATATATTGGGCCTTAAAGGAATTTTCTAAAGTATACAATAATTTACAGTGGCCCATTACAAATAAGAAAACGATTGTTTAAAAGCAGCCCATTAGTACAAGTTACGCACCTTAACACTCCTTACGAACAAAAGTACAAAACTGTGTTTGAAATTAAAATTAAAATTAAAATTAAATTAACCATTTTTTCTAACATAAGAAAACTTTCACTTATTTTACAATACGGAAGGAAGATGGAAAATTTGTTTTTCCCATCTTGAAGTAGAAAAAGAATAATATTCAACAAATTAGATTCATGTAAGATTTTTAATAGGTGTTATCTGATAAATTAAGATTTAAATTACAATCTAGTGGGTTAGATTAATGTAGTTGTATAACCAAGACTATGCAATCATGTATATCGTCCTTAGGTTATTATATTGTCGGTTAGTTTTGAAAATGGTCGGTGTGATGAAGTGCATATTATGTTGGCATGTGCATGGTTCAAAAACTAACCGAGAACTGAAAAAATGGTTTCGGCCGGACAAAAAAATAACAGATAGATAAATAGTAGATTATTTTCACTAGGGGTGTTGATAGATGAATAACATATTACCGGTTAAATGGACATATCATGTAGCTGTTTTTTAACCCAAAGCTAAAGGCCAGTTAACTGGAAATCTGTTAACCGTCTTCATTTCGATTTTCCAGTTTAGCGGTTTATCGTTTGTAAAACTTATAATTGCATTTTCAATTAAAATTCTAATAACTAATTACCCATTAACTTTAAATTAACAATTTTTATATTTTACGATTAAGAATTATGTTTTATTGAAAACCTTTAAGCTGTGGTATAGAATGGTGACTTTTCAACTAATATACTGTGGAATCATGTTTTATTTGTTTAATTAGAGACATTTAAAGTGGGTATAATAAATTTGTTATAGTAGCTTTTGCGTTTGAAAAAGGTTTTATTATCTTTAAATGCTTAAATTCTATCATTGTATAATTCTTTTTCTCTTTTCTTGGCATTTTTTATTGTTGTCTTCGTTCCCCGCCTCAGTTTTTTTAGTAATTCATTGACATCCTTCTATAGATCTCGTCTACTCATTGTCACTATTAAATACAACGGTTTGTGCAAATTTACTATATAAATTTAAATAAATTTGTTATAAAGTAAACATAATAAATCGACCCTTTTTCTGTTGAAAATATTAATTAATTGTTTATATTAATTAAATACTTGCAAGTTGGCAAGTTTCCCAGATTGATGGGAGGAAGAACATTTAGTGGGTTTATAAGACATTTAATTCCTTAAGCTTTTAAAGGCTTTAGTGGATGATTAAAGGCTAGACTCACACGCGCCGAACCGAGACTAATGGCGCGATTTAGGCGCACGACGCATCGGTCGCTGGGAGCTGAGGAGCTTTTATTTTTGGCTAGCCAACAGTTGTGAGCGTTTGGGGATTAAAACGTAGTTAATTCCCTGTCCGTTTTTTTTACTATTTCAAACGTTTCTATTCCACCTGGTTTAATAAATATTCGGTTATGATCTGTGTAGTCAAGACCATTACACCCGAATTCATTAGCCTCATGATGGCTTACTGTTACGTTTGTGGAGCCTATAAAATGGAAGCCAATGCAGTGTTGTTGGACACACGAAATTAAACAAAACCTCTCAAAACTCTCTGCTGCTCGAAGTGCTTGTTCTTCCGGTGATTTCCAAGTAATCACTTTGTGTTACACGGTGGTTCTTTTGCTGTCGGAACTCACTGTTTATGCTGCACCAAATCCTGGGGTGATACGTTGAGGGCTAACAACATACGGCTCGTATAAACCTTAAAGGACACGAATCTCTATTCCGTGCGATGTGTTCTTCATCTTCGTCATTTTCAGATTTGGTTTAGTTCATTCTAATTATTTAATTATTAGATTATTACTAACATTGTTACAGAATATATAATATTCAACATTTTCTTCGTATCACATGTCTACACATGTATAAAAAAGAGTTGTTATGTCCTTTTCTTTCTCTAAAAGCAACTCTCTTATATTTACTTAACAAAATGGTAAGGAAAAGCATCAAATATAATTCCTTTATGTACATTTCTGCTTTACATGTCTACATATGTAGATATAACATCTATAATCCACTACTATAGTATGATACGAGTGATCTGTTTGTCAGATGCTCCGTCTCCGGGCATCTGCAGATGGATCTGTGCAATTGGCGGGGTCTTGACTAGGGTGTTAACGAGTCAAGTAATTAATGAGCTACTTGAGTTCGAGCTTGTTTAATTCGAGTTCGAGTTTTATAATAAACGAGCTGGAATAAAAATTAGTGCTCGATTATAAAAATTAGTGCTCGATTAGTTTCATAAGTCGATCTTAGAAAAATAATGTTCGACTTGCTCAAAAGCTCGTTTAAGTATTCGAATCGAATGATCTGTTCAAGCTTAGCGAGTTGAATAAGCCGAGAGTGCCTATTTATGAAGTATATGGTTTTTGTGTACTGGAACTTGAAATATATGTTGGTAATATAATTAATTTAAACCTAGCGACTCGAGCTTATCAAGCGTTCATAAACGAGTTATTCGAGATTGTAAAATTAATTTATTTTAAAAATATGGAATCATATACGAGTATCAAGCTCGAGATCGAGCTCAATGTCAAAAAGTTATTCTAGTTCGAGTGGAGCTCAATCAGAGTAATTATTAAACTAATCGAGTCCAAATATCTTGATATTCGAATCAACCCTATCCGTTAACACTCCTAGTCTTACTATCTCTGTCTTCTGTCAACTTGTTAGATTATGAAATTTAGAGAGAATGATGAACAGATTGTATTCATTCAATTGATTGTTCAAAGTACAAGTGAGGGGAAAAGCTATATACACGTCTAAACTAATTACAAGGTGTAACAGAAAACTAACAAACTTCTCTAACTAACTGTAATTAAGTTAACGGAGTTATAAAAGAGTAATAGTAAGTGTAACACCCCCCCCCCCCCCACCCCCAAGCTGGAGGGTAAGGTTGAAGACCCAACTTGGAAACAGCTTCTGTATGTTTTGTACCATGAAGGGATTTTGTTAAGACATCAACAAGTTGCAAATTAGTAGATACCTGAGACAACGAAATAAGTCCACTTTGCAACTTTCCCTCACAAAATGACAATCTAAATCAATATGTTTGGTTCTTTCATGAAACACTGGATTTGAAGCAATATGTATAGCAGATTGATTATCACATTTAAGTGGAATTGGTGTGACATTAGGAACTTTGAATTCATGAAGAAGTCGTGTCAACCAAGCAAGTTTAGCACATAGCCTTCTCATTGACCGGTATTCTGCTTCAACAGAAGACAAAGATACAGTAAGTTGCTTCTTTGACTTCCAAGCAAATGGACTATTACCAAATAAGATAAAGTAACCACTAACTGACCGCCTTGTAATGGGACATGCAGCCCAATCTGAATCACAATAGGCCTCGATATTAAAAGTTGAATCTTTATTAAAATAAAGACCTTGAGAAACAGTGCCTTTAATATATTGAAGAGCATGTAAAGCTGCATCAAAGTGAGCTTGACAAAGGGATTGGTTAAACTGGCTCAAATATTGAACTGAATAGGCTAAATCTGGTCGAGTATGAACCAAAAAAATAAGTTTGCCAATTAAATTTCTTTAAATTGTTGGATCTGACAAAGGGTTATCCATAACAGGAAATAGTTTACTGTTGTAAGGCAATGGTGAATTAACTGAGGAACAATCAGTAATAGAATATGTCTTGAGTAATCTTTAACATATTTTTGTTGATGAATGGCCTTACCATTAGGAGTATGGTTAAATTCCAAACCTAAAAACAAATGAATAGAACCCAAATTTTAAATCTTAAACTGCTTATCCAAAGCAAGTTTTATAGATGAAATTTCTTCCAAATTAGCTCCTGTAACAAGCATATCATCAACATATACTGCAACAATGGTGATGAGAGATCCAGTAGACTTTAAAAACAAGGAATAATCATTAGGGGAATGATGATAACCTATGGTGTGTAAAAATGATGGTAATTTGGAATACCATTGTCTTGATGCTTGTTTTAAGCCATAAAGTGACATTTTGAGCTTACAAACATATGAGGAAGAAGGTACTTCAAGACCAGGTGGGACTTTCATGTAAACTTCTTCATGGAGATCACCATGAAGAAAGATGTAACACACCAATTTTTCAACCAAATTTAAAACTTTTTATGGCGTCGACGAGCATGTTTCTTCGGGCATCACCATTTTCGAACGTAATTGCATTTCTATGCCGCCACATAATCCACACTACCGTAAAGTACACGCCCTCAATAATCAATGTAACACACCAAATTTTCATCCAAATTTAAAATTTTTAAATATAAAAATATTAGTCTTTACAAACCGAGTACTACATGACCAAGAATTTGAACTTCCCGCAACCAAAATTCACATTTTGAGAATTTAGCATACAATTTTTCTCGCTTCAAAACTTCTAGAGTTTGCTTTGGATGTTCTTCATGTTCTTCTTCGGTTTTGGAGAAAATAAGGATATCATCGATGAACACGATGAGAAATTTATCGAGGAATGGCTTACAAACCCTATTCATGAGATCCATGAAAATAGCCAGGGCATTCGTCAAACCGAATGGCATAACCAAAAATTCATAATGCCCATAACGAGTTCTAAAGGCCGTCTTCTCGGTATCACCTTCTTTAACACGAACTTGATGGTAACCCGATCTCAAATCAATCTTGGAGAAATAATCGGCTCCTTGAAGTTGATCAAACAAATCATCTATCCTTGGCAAAGGATATCGGTTCTTAATCGTCATCTTGTTAAGTTCTCTGTAATCAATACACATTCTCATCGAACCATCTTTCTTCTTCACAAATAAAACCGGTGCACCCTATGGTGACGAACTAGGACGGATAAAACCTTTATCAAGTAAATCTTGAAGTTGAGCCATCAAATCTCTCATTTCGGTGGGCACTAAACAATACGGGGCTCGGGCAATCGGCGTTGCCCCCGGGGACTAAATCAATTCGAAACTCGACTTGTCTCTCCGGTGGCAAACCGGGCAAGTCATAGGGAAAAACTTCGGGAAAATCCCGAATCACCTTCACATTCTTAACCGTCTTCTTCTCTTTTCTTCCATCTAGGACATAAGCTATAAATGATGAACATCCCTTCGATAAACACTTTCTTGCCTTAATGGCGGTTAATAAGTTTGGCATATGATGCCTCTTTTCCCCATAGATGTACACCTTCTCATTTTCGGGTGACTTAATCGACACCAACTTCTTTCCACACAAAATCTTGGCTTGGTGGATTCCCAACCAATCCATCCCGATAATTACATCAAAAGCCTTAATCCCCATTGGCATCAAATCAACCTTAAACTTCTTACTATCGATTTCTAATTCACTACCTCTATAGATGTGTTGAACCATAGAGGTTTTCCCATCGGCTACTTCTATCTCATACAAATCATCAAGTAACTTTCAAACTTTATCTTTTCATTACCAACCGACCTCTCTTGAATTCTTCTTTTGCTAACCTTCTCAACACTTCGGGCGACATTGATAGCCTCATCAAGGGTAGTCGCCCTTTTCACCTCTAGCTCATACTTCCATGGCAACCCATTAGCAAACCGAACCACACGACTACGTTCGGTTGGATAAGTACTTGATACAAACGGAAGATATCGCGTGAACTTCTTGGTATATTCATCCAAGGTCAAACTTCCTTTCTTGAAGTGCAAAAACTCTTCCAATAATTCCTCCAATTCCCTTTCGGGACAAAACTTCTCTTTGAGTCTTCTAGTGAACTCATTCCATGACATCTTGTAAACGGCTTTCTTTCCCAACGTCTCATACACGGTGTCCCACCATGTGAGAGCATCATCTTTCAACAAACGTGAGGCATAAGTCACCATGTCTTCTTCTGTAACACCACAATCTTAGAGCCATTTAAAAAAAAAAAATTATGCATACGGAAGCGATTTAAGAAATACCATAAATCCTAATTATTACACATCATGAAAACCATTTACATATTAACCAAATATATAGAACACTTAAAGGTGTTACTGAAAACGGGCTCGACTCGGTTTACAAAATCAGAGTACAATCAGACTTCCAAAACCCGACTTTAGTCAAGCCAAATCCACAACCTGAAAAGAGTCAATAAACGAGGGATTAGCACAAAGCTAAGTGAATAGAAATAAACGTCAATTTGCATAACCACAACAAATTAGAAACCAAGAGAAATCAATCGGGAAAACCCGACCAAACTTCCACAAGCAATTGAACGTTATGAGAGGACCGGCGGTCGGGAGAGGACCTTCGACTGTTGTCGGCCCAACAACAGTCTACCGATGGCTTCTTTACTATTGGCACGGTGATCCCTCCTTACGTAACGAATTCGAAGGAGTCCGATCGCCCCCATCCAATAGTAACGAAGTGTAGCCAAAACCCACTATAGCTAACCTCTAAAAAACATGTGCACATACTACCATTAACAATCCCACAATTAATGGTACAACTGAAAATCGAAAAGCATAAAAAATACACTTTTGCCAAAAAACAGCAAGATAGCTAAGCTATCTAGAGATAGCGTCGCTATCTAGAGATAGCTTAGCTATTTCTGACCCCTTAGCTATTTCGATTTTCTGTTCCAATTTTCCAAAACGACCACAAGATAGCGCCGCTATCTACAGATAGCGTCGTTATCTTCTCCAGACAGTCAAAAGTCCTGCAATTTCTCTTATGA
Organism: Calendula officinalis; assembly: GCA_963853835.1. Lineage (NCBI taxonomy): Eukaryota > Viridiplantae > Streptophyta > Magnoliopsida > Asterales > Asteraceae > Calendula > Calendula officinalis. The sequence goes on from OY970820.1 coordinate 41,412,466, forward strand.
ACTCCACCATTTCAACTTTTTGTACATTACACAAGAAAGGAGGTCAAATATATAGAACACTTAAAGGTGTTACTGAAAACGGGCTCGACTCGGTTTACAAAATCAGTGTACGATCAGACTTCCAAAACCCGACTTTAGTCAAGCCAAATCCACAACCTGAAAAGAGTCAATAAACGAGGGATTAGCACAAAGCTAAGTGAATAGAAATAAACGTCAATTTGCATAACCACAACAAATTAGAAACCAAGAGAAATCAATCGGGAAAACCCGACCAAACTTCCACAAGCAATTGAACGTTATGAGAGGCCCGGCGGTCGGGAGAGGACCTTCGACTGTTGTCGGCCCAACAACAGTCTACCGATGGCTTCTTTACTATTGGCACGGTGATCCCTCCTTACGTAACGAATTCGAAGGAGTCCGATCGCCCCCATCCAATAGTAACGAAGCGTAGCCAAAACCCACTATAGCTAACCTCTAAAAAACATGTGCACATACTACCATTAACAATCCCACAATTAATGGTACAACTGAAAATCGAAAAGCATAAAAAATACACTTTTGCCAAAAAACAGCAAGATAGCTAAGCTATCTAGAGATAGCGTCGCTATCTAGAGATAGCTTAGCTATTTCTGACCCCTTAGCTATTTCGGTTTTCTGTTCCAATTTTCCAAAACGACCACAAGATAGCGCCGCTATCTACAGATAGCGTCGTTATCTTCTCCAGACAGTCAAAAGTCCTGCAATTTCTCTTATGAACTCCACCATTTCAACTTTCTGTACATTACACAAGAAAGGAGGTTAAATCCACTCACCTTAGCTTCCTTTTCGTGCTGAGCTCAGTAATCTTATATTACTGAGGCTCCTTCCCTTTTCCTGTACAAAATGAACACCGAATTAGTTACCCGAAATCACCAATTTTATAACAAGTATGGTATAAGTTCAAAATGTCATATTTACACAATACTTGCAATTAATTACTTGTTCTTCCTCACAAAGGAATTACCAAATTCTATCATTTCATCTAGTTAATTCATTATGCATTTAAGCCAAGTTATACCTTAAGCCCAAACGGGTCAAAGCGAGAATAATGAATCGGGAATACAAACAACACTTTCCAACGAGTTAAGCTACCAACTTAACTACAAAATCACATAATAACAAGTTACTTGCATCCAATTGCAAGTTTAACCAACTTTGACCTTATTTAGGTCAATTTGCACAAATTAGCAACCAAACGGGTCAAGACCCGAAATTAACATAATCAAACTTACAATCACTCAACTAATACATTTATGCTATGTAATTGATAATTAAAGTTTATAAGTCACACAAGACTAAAGAAATCAATTTGTACGTTTGACCAAAGTCAACAATCCATGAATTCAACTAGTTTATAACTAAATTCCATTCTAGCCAAACACTACTAACATTTTGCCAATTCATAACAAGATCAACTAGCTAGTTCCACATTACTGATTATCAACCTAACATGAATTGTTTTAGTCTAACAAAACTTCAAGAACATTAAATTACACATTTCATCAAATTGTGGAAGATTCCATCTTCTTCCTAAGAACACCATTGATGGAGCTTTTATGGAAGCTTCACCAAATGAGCTACAGCTAACAACAATGCACATATAACTTGCAAAAACTCAATTAAACACTAAATCATCTAGCAATTTCGAATTCTAAGCATGATTCATCAAGAATTCCATAAAAACCCATTAACAAAAAAACCCTAGTTCATCCAATACTCAAAAACATGAAACCCTAGCTACAAAGAGGCATTTCTTACCTTAATCTTGCTTCAAAAACGAAATCACAGAGATGAAAGACAAGAACTTCAAGCAAAAATCTTCAATCTTTGAGAGAAAAGCTTCAAGTGTGTGTTGTGTGTGTGTTTGTGTCGAGTATCAGGCAAGAGAAAAGGCAAAGTAGGAGGTTTTGACACCTCCTACACACATGTCCAACAAAACAGGTAAAAAGCCCACTTTTCATTTAAACACAGTATATAATACAGCATATTAGATTCGTAGATAATTAACTTAGACCTAACTAACTCCAATTTTAACAACGAAGATGTTTTTGGAACCCTGGTTCAAAAGTGATCCCAAATATATAAAAATCATTTTAATATTTAAATATCTCAGTATTGCTAATTTTTAACCTCATGGTTAAAAATACAATTAATTCAAGTAATTCAAGTAAAATAATAAACACTAAAATATTATTTACAGAAAGTAATAAAATACTAGGCCGGGTCTCGGGGTGTTACATCTTCCTTGCACTTGCTACTTTCAAGCACATGTTCCGTCTCTCGGATCCACCGAACCGTCACTTTCGGTTCCGTACTCCCGAGATAGGTGTCAGGTCGGCATGCAAGGAATGTTTTATAAGAACGTCCTTCACGTTCAATCCTTCTTTCTTCACCACTTTCCTCATTGGAGGACTTCTCGGTCGGGACACTAACGTCCGTTGACTTAGTCATTGTGAGGGGTGGGGAATCTTCACTTTCCTCCCACTCTTCGTCATCACGACGTTCCTCTTCTTCCTCTTCACCATCACCAAGGTTCAACCGATCATTTATGATCCGGTTAACATCTTGTTGCATCACATTTCTCATATTCGTGAGCATGGATTGGATTGCCTCCATTGTTACCGGTGTGTGGTTATTCCCGGTACCCGAATTGGCCAATCCGTTCACATCTTGATTCACATTCGAAGCTTGTTCCCCATCCAACAATCGACCACTTCTCGTTCTAGCCATCTTACTATAATAAGATGTCAACCCAATTAGAATCCAATAAGTTGACTAAATAGTCAAAATAAAATACAAGAAAAGCTCGATTCAAAACAATTCCCTTTATGGTCAACCCTAACTCTTAAAGGTCAACCTAACTTCCTATAGAACATAATGTCCCAAAAGCAAAGTCTAAGTCTTGGGTGGGTAAACCAACCTAATTCACTTAGACTAATGCTCTGATACCAAGTTGTAATACACCAATTTTTCAACCAAATTTAAAACTTTTTAAATAATAAAATGTAAGTCTTTACAAACCGAATATCCCAAAATTGTAGTTAAAATAAAACACTTGGATTAATTAATAAGTATCAAAAAAGCGGTGTTACAAATATATCAAAACAAAAGTCTAGGGAATTAAATAAGTACACCGAGCTAATCACTTCCAAATGCTAACTATGGGCCGCCTAATCCTTAGCTCCCGAACCTGAGTACATAGCCAAAATAAACGTAGTACGTGAGACAAGATTGTCTCGTGAGAAACAAGGGTTTTAGACCCGGTTAGAAAATAATTGCAATAAACTAATAATTAAATAATTATCAAATTGCACATAGTCAATCAAACTCTAAGGCTTGCCATTAGCCAATCACATACGTAACGGGCCTCCCCGAAACAACTCCCCCTATATCGGTTAACTAGGTAAACTCCCCCGTTTACGGGTTATCTATTTGCTCCCCCGATTTCCGGGTTATCTCAAACTCCCCCGCTTTCCGGGTTATCTATTTCTCGACACACTACCCTTGCGCAGGGTGGTACCGCCTCAAGTAGGTGTCACTAACTCCCCCAACTTGTCTGGGTTATCTAGTGTTAAGGCAAAAATCCTTGCCCCTTTGGATCTTAAGATAACAAAACAACCTAGACTAGCTTTGATTAATATGTAGAATAATATAGCTAAATTTAGGTCTGATACTGAGTGATCAGTATTGGAACTCAGTATCAGTACTCAGTATCAGATAGTGATACTGAGTACAAGGACTGAGTAGAAGGACTGAGTTACATTTTGTAACGGACTAAGATCAATTCCCTTGATCTTAGTCATTTGCCTAGTTTAGTCCTTCGGTTACTCCTTTGCCCATTATGTAAGATCTCTATATCATTATAAATAGAGATCATCTTGCAAAGGAGAACTCACCAATTCACTTTACACTTTCATATCTTTGTAATTGATTAGTGGTCTTGTTATTCCGCAACAAGCCACACTTAGTGGATTTATACATTGACTATATTCTTGTGTTATCACTCTAATAATTCTCTAAGTATAATATTCTATCAATTAACATTAAACCAGGGTTGTTGTGACCTAACAACTGGTATCAGAGCAGGCTAAATAAACTCTTATTTAGTCGATCTATAACCCTAGCAGCCATCCCCTATACTTATACTTCCCATACTCCAAAATCAAAAATGTCCACCATTGTTGCACCAGTTATGTCTGGAAAGGGAGTACCCATCTTTGATGGAAAAGACTTCCATCAATGGAAGCTAAAAGCTCAGTGGTATCTTGAATCCATTCATCATGAAATTCTCACTGTGCTATATGATGGTCCCATCATTCCACAAATTGTTGAACCTGTTGCTGCTACTGATGATGCTCCTGAGGGCATAAGAACTGTACCTAAACTAAAGCACAACTGGACTGATACTGACCGTCAGTTGTATGCTTTAGACTCCAGAGCTAAAGGGGTGATTGGTAATGCTGTTACCAAAGAGATACTTAATGCAATTATGAAATTGCCAACAGCAAAGGCTATGTGGGATAGCCTATCAGTCACCTATGAAGGCACATCAAATGTGAAGTTGCAAAGGAAAAGCAACATGAGAAGGAAATATGAAAACTTCTTCTCAACTCCTAATGAAGACATCACCACTCTCTATAACAGGTTCAATACTGTTATCCATGATTTAATCAGTGTAGGCATTGTGAAAGAGGAAGGAGAGCTTGTTCAAAAGTTCCTGGATAGTCTTCCTCAACAATTTCTTGACATGACAAACTATGTCAATGCTGCTAACAACATTGAGTCATACACTCTTCAAACTTTGTATGGTCTAATGTTGAATCATGAGGAGAATAATGCTGCAAGACTGATCAAATGGAAGAAAACTGACAAAGCTTCCACTGGCATGGCTCTAGTTGTGCAACAGGCCTATACTGTGACTGAGCCAAATGAACCAGAAGTTGATCTAGCTGATGCTGAGGCAGAAGAGCTTGAAACTCAAATGGCTCTTATGTCTATGAAGCTGGATCAGTTGAAGAAGAAGAGGCTTGGTGTTAGCTCTTCTAATACTGACCCAAGATCAGGTCTTTGCTATAGGTGTGGAAAGCCTGGACATATTGCTGCAAATTGTCATACCAAGTCTTCTGAGACTGACCAAAATGACAAGATTGCATACCGAGCTAAAAGGTATAGAGACAAATATGTCAAGCTGGAGAATTGGAGCAAGGGCAAGAGGGCAGAAGGGAATGGAGCACCTCATACAGCACTTTACTCAGAAGCCTGGATGGATGAAGACTTAAGTGATGATGAGGAAGAGATTGAGAATAAAGCCTTTATGGCTTTCACTGAAGATGATTTGAAGAGCTCTTTTGAAAAGGATATCAAAGAGGCTGAGAGGATGAGTGTTCATACTGGTTGGGATTCCACTCAGTTGTACAAGGTAAGTTCCTTTCAAACTTATTCAGTGAATGAAAAGACTAATATTTTTGAGTATATGATTGTTGATCTTAAAACTTCTGTACAAAAAGAAAAAGCTTTAAAATTAACAATTCAAGAACTTGAAAGGGTAAATAATGAAAACTTAGATAAACTAGCAAAGTATAAAGATTTAGAATTAAATTTTTCAGATTTAAAAGACATTAACCAAAGATTAGCTGATAAAGCTCATTTACACAAACTTGAAAAAGAGAAATTTGAAAAACAGTGTAAATCTTAGGGAAATGCTTCAATAAAATTAAATAAATGTTTAAATCAACAATTTCCAGAAAATGTGAGGGCTGCACTTGGTGTTGATCCTCAATTTAAAAATAGGAATAATTTTGCTGATTTATTTGAAGAGTTTTCTACTATGAACCCTATTAATTTCGTAAAAACTAAAACTTTATGTGAAGTTGGATGTCAAACTGAGTCAGATGATGAGGAAAATGAAATTTTAGAAAAACCTATTGGTCCCTCCATCTGCTCAAAGTGCTATACTGAGCTACAAGAACCCAGTATTGAATTTTCTATAAAAGAAATTTCTGATACTGAGCTCCCAATAGTTCAGTATGACACTTCTGCTGTTCCACCTTTTGAATTATTATTTAATACAACAACTTTTGAATTATATAATGATAATAAGACAACTTCTATCTCTAATGTTTCATCTAATACAGAAGTTGCAGGAACAGAAACATCATATACTGAGAAATCTAAAGAACTTGTTAAAGTTGTTTCTTCAAAACATGATAAACAAAAAACAACTTTAATTAGGTCCTTAGTTGGCAGAGACAAGAAGTCTACCACTAATAATATTAGAAAGACTCCTCTGTCAAATAAAAAGAAGCAACCAGATCCACCACCCTTTAAACCAGTAAAACAAAATGTTAAAACACCTATTAAAAATGACAAAAATAACATTTTAAAAACACTTGGTGATCAGGTCAAATCTTTAAGTAAATAATTTGAAAAACTTGTTCATACTGATCTACCAAAAGTGCAACATTTTTCTAAAATACCTTATGAAAATATGTTTAGAAATAGACCTAGAAAATGTTATAGGTGTCATCATACTGGTCATAAGGGAGATGAATGCTGGACTGATCTCTCAAGTCCTAGGTACTCAGTACCAAAGAAAAGGAGAGAAACTAAGTCAGTATCACCAAAGAAAACCTCAAAAGTTTTCACTGAAGTGATACTGACCTCTCCACATAAAGAGATCAAGTCAAAATATGTTTATCCCACCGAAGGTCCCATTCAAAAATGGGTTCCTAAAAAGAACTAACTCTTATTTTGTGTCTTGTGCAGGGTGACAGAAAATGGTATTTAGATAGTGGCTGCTCAAGACACATGACAGGCAGTATGGAATACCTTCTCAATTATACTCTAGAGAAGGGTCCTTCTGTTAAATTTGGAGATGACTCGGTGGGAAAGACAAGAGGTTATGGTGTGATCAAGGCAGGTAACATAACTTTTAAAAGAGTTGCCTATGTAGAGGGTCTTAAACACAATCTGCTCAGTATCAGCCAGATGTGTGATGATGACAATGAAGCTCGATTCAGGAAGGTTGCAGGAATCATCTACAATGATAAAGGTCAGCCTGTACTCATTGCTAGAAGAGAAAAAGATGTATATGTGGTCAACCTATCCGAAATAGATCCAACTATTCGAGTATGCCTGCTTTCTAAAGTCAAGCCAGAATTGCATTGGCTATGGCACAAGAAACTCTCTCACATCAACTTTAGAAATATCAACGAGCTCAGTATGAAGAAACTGGTGAGAGGGTTGCCCACTATTACTTATTCAAAAGATAAGTTATGCTCAGCATGTGAAATGGGCAAGCAGAAGAAGAGTTCATTCAAGTCAAAGGTCAATCATTCCATTAATGAACCTCTTACTATGATACATATGGATCTTTTTGGCCCCATCAGCACACCATCTTTGGCCAAAAAGATCTATACTCTAGTCTTGGTTGATGAATTTTCAAGATATACTTGGGTCATCTTCCTCAAGACTAAGTCAGATGCAACAACATAAATCATTGCCTTTATAAAAAGAGAGGAACTTCAAAAAGGCAACAAGGTCAAGCAACTTAGAAGTGACCATGGTACTGAGTTTAAGAACTCAGTATTAGCCGATATCTGTGAAGAAAAAGGAATCATTCAAAACTTCTCTGCAGCCTACACACCACAACAAAATGGTGTTGTAGAAAGAAAGAATAGAACACTGATTGAAGCTGCAAGAACTTTATTATGCCATGCTGGACTGGCACTGAGTTTCTGGGCTGAAGCTGTAAACTGTGCAAACTTCACTCAGAATAGAGCCACAATCGTCCAAAGACATCTGAAGACTCCATATGAGTTATACAATGGCAAGATTCCTAATGTGGAATACTTCCACATATTTGGGAGTAAATGCTTTGTACTCAGTACAAAACAAAATCTCAACAAATTTGCTCCCAAAGCAAATGAAGGTGTGTTCATGGGCTACTCTCCACACTCTAAAGCTTTCAGAGTGTATCTCATCTCAACCAAGATGATTGTAGAATCCATTCATGTCACATTCGATGAAGATCAGAATGAGCATTCTACCTCAGCAAGTGAAGACATAAGTGGCATAGATATTCTATGCAATCCAGAACACTCCATTGCTGAACAGCCCAAGTTTCATCCACACTTTATTCCCAATAAGTTTAATGAAACTGATCAAGTTCAAACTCAGTATCACTCAACTGAGACTAATACTGAGGTTCCCATAATAGAGGACCTCCATACTGAGTTTCCAACTAATGATCTGAACCACTCTACCTATGAAGAAGGTGAAACATCCAACACTTCACAAGAATCCACCTCATCTCTGCAAAATGAAGCTGAACAGCAACCTCCGGTGTCTAATACTGACCAGAATTCCACTTAGTATCAGACACAAGACACACCAAATCAACAAGATATTGTTGATCCTGTTTCAAATGCTTCCTTAGGAAACAATTTAAGGGAACACAGAGACCATCCACACTCAAACATTATTGGTCCTATTGAAGAAGGTGTCCAAACAAGAAGAAAATTAGAATTTCCAACCCAAGCAACTGCAAATTTTTGTTTCTTCTCAAGTTTTCTATCTACCATTGAACCAAAGAAAGCTGATGAAGCTTTATTAGATGAAGATTGGGTAGAGGCTATGCAAGAAGAGCTCACAGAGTTTGAGAGAAACAAAGTTTGGAACTTAGTACCACCTCCTACTGGCAAAACTATTATTCGTACTAAGTGGGTGTTCAGAAACAAGATGGACAAGGATGGTGTTGTCATCAGAAACAAAGCAAGGTTAGTTGCTCAAGGTTACAGGCAAGAAGAAGGCATTGACTATGATGAAACTTTTGCACAAGTTGCAAGAATTGAAGCTATTAGGTTGTATCTTGCATATGCAGCCTTTAAGAATTTCAAAGTTTATCAGATGGATGTCAAAAGTGCTTTTCTAAATGGAAAACTACAAGAAGAAGTTTATGTTAAACAACCACCAGGTTTTGTTGATTCTAAATTTCCTAATTATGTTTTCAAGCTTGATAAAGCTCTATATGGGCTCAAACAAGCTCCAAGAGCCTGGTATGACACCCTGTCTGAGTACCTTATTGAAAATAAATTTACAAGAGGTAAAATTGATAAAACATTATTTTCAAAACGGAAAGGTTCTGACATCTTACTCATTCAGATATATGTAGATGATATTATCTTTGGCTCCACTGACAAGTCAATGTGTGACTGGTTTGCTAAGATAATGTCAACTCAGTATCAGATGAGTATGATGGGAGAACTTACTTACTTTCTTGGTTTACAAGTTGAACAAAAGCCTGATGGCACTTTTATAAATCAAAGTAAGTATGTGCATGACATGTTAAAGAAATACAAATTTGAAAATTTATCTTCCATGCACACTCCTATGGGTACTCAGGATAAGATAAGTAAGGATGAAACTGGTAAACCAGTATGTCAATCCACATACCGAGGTATGATTGGTTCCTTACTTTACTTAACTGCTAGCAGGCCTGATATCATGTTTGCAACATGTTTGTGTGCTCGGTATCAGGCTGATCCTAAAGAATCACACATGAAAGCAGTTAAGCGCATCTTTAGATATCTTACAGGTACTCCTAACCTGGGTCTTTGGTATCCCAAAGACTCAAACTTTGACCTTGAAGGGTACACAGATGCAGATTTTGCAGGTTGTAGATTGGACAGAAAGAGCACAAGTGGAGGATGTCAATTCCTAGGTGGAAGACTAGTTAGTTGGTCATCCAAGAAGCAAAATTCGGTAGCAACTTCCACAGCAGAAGCAGAATATGTTGCTGCATGAAGTTGTTGTGCTCAATTATTATGGATGCAGTATCAACTCTTAGACTATGGGTTCAACTTTCATAAGACTCCCATTCATTGTGATAACAAGAGTGCTATTGCTATCACATAGAACCCAGTCTATCACTCCAAAACCAAGCACATTGATATCAGACACCACTTTATTCGAGATAATGTGGAAAAAGGTAAGGTTGAGGTAGATTATGTACCAACAGATGAACAATTGGCCGATGTGTTTACTAAACCTCTCCCCGAGGAAAGGTTTATGTATTTACTAGGGCAATTAGGTATGTTGAATCCTTAATTTTCCTTCATTTTCTTTAAAACTGAACGCTCAGTATCACTCCTGTTGATACTGACCGCTCAGTATCACTAGTCTGTTATCATCAAAATTTAAAATTTTTATTTTTTTATTAATTTCAAGAGTAAATTAATTGTTTTTATAATTTTAATTTTTTTTTTAAAATTAATTTTTTTAACTCAGTATTGGGGTATGACGGCTCTTACACCGAGCTTAACCCTCATACTGCTCAACGGTAACCTTTCTTAATAGGAAAGTTACCGTTGACAGAGGATAAGGCAGTCAAATCAGCCGTTTTTACTTCCCAATACCTTAATTATCTTTCAAATCTCCTATAAATAACCGTTTTTTTTTACTTCAAATATTTTTCAACAGTTATTTCATTCTCTCATTTAAAATTCCCTCTGCGATTAACGATTTCACTCTTTCTTAGCAACCACAAACACTTAAATCAAAATAACAGATGGCAAATTACACTTTCGTCGCTCCAGAAGTTGAATCGGAAATCAAATTCCGAAACGATGAACTGCCCAGGTTTGCGAGGAACAACATCACAGCAAATTTTACTATTCCTCAAGCCTGGGTATGCCAAGAATTCACAAACATTGTGACTTTTATGAAGCATTGCCCAATTGTTCGTGCACTGACCTTGTCTCCTAGAGCAATTTACCCATAAATCCTATGCGAGTTTTGGTACTCTGCTACACTCGATTCTCCAGATATGATTGCTGGGTGGGTAATTAGAGATAAAAGAAGGGCATTTGTCTCTACTGCCATCATTCGTGAAGCACTGAGACTTCCCTCCCAAGCTCAGTATGATCCATTTGTTGATAGAACAGAGGCACGCTCAGTTTTACCATTTTTGGGTCGAAGAGGAACAACGGGCACAATCAAAAGAAATGAATTTGGTCCTTTGTGGGGTATTCTCATTACAACAATAATTCGGTGTATGACCCACAAGACGGGAGCTTTGGACCAAATAAATGAATTTGGGATGCAAATAGTACATGCTTTGTACTATGGAAGAAACATTAATTATGCACGGCTCATTTTCAATGAATTAGCTGCTCTGGTTCGGGCTAACACAAGGGAATGCAATGTCCCTTTCTGCAGATTTTTATCACTCATCTTTCAACACTCAATGCACACACATATTTATGATGAGTTTCACAGTCCAAGGGTTGATCTTCCTCCTCTTAGTGAGAAGATCTTCTTTTACAGGCCAAGACAAGGAGAGCCTTTACTGAGCCCTTCTATGTGGGCCATTGTTCAAGAACACATAAATGATGAAGAAGACATGTCTGATACTGAGTCAGAAAATGATGATGATGATGATGATAATGATGATAATAGTGGTAATGGAGCACATGCCGGTCAAGATATTGAGATGCAGGATGTTCCACAAGTTCAAGAACCGACTCAACAACATATCTCTCCACCTGCATAGGATCCTGATGCTCCTCATATTGAAACAGTTTTTGATACTGAGTCCTCCGAAGACACACCACTGGTCCTTCAAAGACGAAGAAGGAATCTTTCCCCTATCATTATGGGAAACTTATCATCTGAGGAGGTGCAGCCTGCAAATGTTCCATCTTTAACTGCATCTCTTCAAGCCCAAAGTTTTGTTGCAGCCACCGCTGACCTTCCAGGTCCAGAATTAGTTCCAACTGCTCAACCAATTGAGGAACCTCATGTTCCTCTTGATGTGGAGATTCAATATGAGCAAACTACACTGGAAGGTGCTCATCAAGAAAGAGAGGTCGGTATTGAAGATGTTGGTGCTGCACATCAACAATCACATGATCCTGCACCGACCTCTGCAGATGCTAGAAGGGAATCTGACAGAGTCTCAGGTATGAATTTCTAAAAAGCCCTTAAACTTATATATATATATTTCATTCCCAAATAGAGACTAAGTATTGGCCAGTACCAACTCAATACTGACCAAAGTCTCACACGATCTTTCAAATATATATCCTTTTATGGCCAACATAGCTAGCCCACTGCTGCTATGCAAAATTCATATACTGAGCACACAATTGATCATTGTCAGTCTACAGTTGTCTCAACATTTAAAGAGACAATGGTGGTTGATGTCACACTGACACCCACTGGTGCTGCTTGAATCATGTCCAACTTATTTTTGAGTTGGATAGCATGATTCAAGAAATGATCACAAACCCTTAAGCCACAAAATCCAAAATTTTTCCATGGGGTTTAGCCACATTTCTGTTATCACTCTAATACCGAGTGATAAACATTGAAAATAACAAGAAGCACATCCCAGGCTTCGAATACCCAAACCCAAACCTTTTAGTAAATGTGACTTATCCTATACCGAGCTACTTAAATTTACACACTCACTTTTACTAAAATCTTCTTACACATGCTATGCACAAGTCCACAATATTTCATCCTAAACCAGATGAAATACAGACTTCACAAACTCTTTTTATATGATTATAGAATTAACCAACACCATAATTCTATTTGATAAACCTTTCTTTCTAACCAGTTTTATATTTTTGTTTCTTTAGCACCATCTGTGCAGGGCATTCAGGCATCACAGGCTGCAGGAGACCAAGTGACTCTGCAAGCAATCATGCAGCAAATTCTGGCTATCCAACATACTCAAAATATAATACTGGCCAGAATGGACAAGATGAGTAGTGACATTGACTCAATAAAACAGTCAGTCTCACTACTTCAACAACCACATCAGCCTCCACAAACTCCACCATTATCACATGGTGACCACAATGAAGAAGGAGAAGGAGAAGGAGGTGCTGGTGATACTGATGTTGAAACTGAGCCCATGCCCTCCCCTACTCTTGAACAACCTGAAGGAGACATGGGTGGTGATATTGATCCTCTTCCCTCCTAATCAAATGATAACAAGAAGGGGGAGAAGAGACAAAGAGATACTGAGGTTGATCAAACTGAGCCATCTGCTCAGGGGGAGAAAAGAAGAAGATTGAATGAAGATCAACCTCCACAACAACAACAACATCAGCAAAGCCCTCATACTGAGCCACTTCGGATTCAGTATGAGAGAAGAAGACAAAGAAATAGGTCAGCATTACAAGTTCAAGACCCACTTGAGCCATCTGCTCAGGGGGAGACTCATACTGACCAACCACAGCAAGCTTATACTGAGCCATCTGCTCAAGAAGAAAATAAATTGCAAATTGTGGTCTACAGGCCTTTCAACTGGCCTATTGCTGATGATGAAGATGAAGAACATCCAGTGCCTTAAACTTTGCACTGGATGAAGCAAATAAAGAAACCTCTTCATCACCATTCTCAGATGATGAAGAGCATACAAGAAAACCTATCTCACCTCAAGCTGAAGGACCTTCTAGAATTCCTAGAAGACCAATAACCAGAAGAATGACAAATGTGGTTATGTCCTCAGTGAAGAACAAGATCCAGCTCCTCTGATCTCAATACCTAGGAGATCTGCTCAGTTTACTGAGGAAAAGAGTGATGCTGAGGATGAGATTGAGGCCCATAAATTCTTCCCTGTTAAGGAAGAACCTGAATCTGAGTCTGAAGATGTTCCAAGAAGATCTCATACTGTAAAAAGAACTGGAGATGAATTACTTGAACAGTATTGGAACATTGTGGCACAAAGAACAAGATATAGGGAAACAAGGATGGGTATGCTGAGGAATAAAACATTTCTAACTGTAAGAGACATATACTGGCTAAATGAATTTGTCAACAAAATAAAGGTCAAAACTGTTGATAGATCAATTGTTGCAACTTGCACTGGGCCAGTCAGTCCTCCAATGAAGTTTTTCCTCCATGACATCCAAAATATGGGACTTCAAGATTGGATAAAGACTGCTAGACTGATAAAGGAGATGCCCTCAAAATCCTCTGAAGCCCAAGTGATGATGGATGAAATCTGGGCTGTATCTGCTATATGCTATGAAAAAGGCATTCTTTATGCAGCAGAATACAGGGCACTCAGTGTGATGACTGAAGCTATGAAGAACAACAAACCTGAGTGCCTTAATACTTTCAGAATAATTCCCACATATACTGTTCCCTCTAACCTTATATTTCAGGATCAAAAGAGTACCATATATCCAACATCTGGATATATGTATACTGACTCAGATGACAGGGAGTGCTTCATTACTGAAGCAGATTTGGCAACAACTCCTATCAGCCATTTGGTGGGTCTTAAATGGATGATAACCAAGAGAGAAGATGCTTGGTTTAGAAAGAAGATAGTTGCTATACTAAACAACAAGCAAGATGAACTGAAGAAAAGAATAGAGTTCATCCATGTGAAGAAAGAAGTCTTCTACGAGTTTGAGTCGATCAACAAAGACTAAAGAAGAAGACTTTGCAGCCTGTAGCTTATTTTTTGTTGATCTCTTTGTAATTGTTTTGTTATCATTAGATAGGGGGAGATTGTTAAGGCAAAAAGCCTTGCCCCTTTGGATCTTAAGATAACAAAACAACCTAGACTAGCTTTGATTAATATGTAGAATAATATAGCTAAATTTAGGTCTGATACTGAGTGATCAGTATTGGAACTCAGTATCAGTACTCAGTATCAGATAGTGATACTAAGTACAAGGACTGAGTAGAAGGACTGAGTTACATTTTGTAATGGACTAAGATCAATTCCCTTGATCTTAGTCATTTGCCTAGTTTAGTCCTTCGGTTACTCCTTTTCCCATAATGTAAGATCTCTATATCATTATAAATAGAGATCATCTTGCAAAGGAAAACTCACCAATTCACTTTACACTTTCATATCTTTGGAATTGATTAGTGGTCTTGTTATTCCGCAACAAGCCACACTTAGTGGATTTATACATTGACTATATTCTTGTGTTATCACTCTAATATTTCTCTAAGTATAATATTCTATCAATAAACATTAAACCAGGGTTGTTGTGACCTAACATCTAGGATCCAATTGATTAGCTACCACATAACAAATCATCTACTTGGGTCAATGCCCATATCACAACTCAATCATACTAGTGGTAACAACACAATCAATTACAGTACAATTCAATTCAATTCAATTCATACTCTATCAATTCAATCTTTTCTTTATTAAAACAATTATCTAATAAAGACTCCAAAATCAATTCAATTGCAAAATATGGTTTACTATGTACTCAGAAAAGATCACATGTACTCACCTTAGCAAAGCTATCCAAACACTTGTGTTCAACAACACAATTCTTACTTCCAAATCAAGGAAGTACTTCCAACACAAGGTCTTCTTGACCTAACATTAAAATCATCACAACACCAAGTTATAATCCATAACTAGTTATTAATTAATCCATCTAAACATTCCCAACCACCAAGTTCATACAACTTGGTGGAATCTCAAACCCTAGTTCAAGATTTTTCATCGCCAATTCCAAATCTAACTTGTACACATTGATTACAAGTCTACAAGGAGTGTTTTACACTCATGAAAGTTCAACTTCCCCAAAGATGATATGGTGGGTTCCCAAAACCACCATTGTTACCCATACTAAGCTCAAAATGAAGGGAACTAAGCAAGATATGCAAGAATCCTTACCCTTGATGCTTGAATCCTTCAAGATGATGAAGATTTGAGCTCCTTAGCTAAAAAACCGACCAAAAGCTCTCAAAAATGGCTGCACTAGATCTAGGGTTCGTAGGTGTTATGAGCCCTCGCCTTCACACAACTTTTTATAGTCCAGACAGACCTCGCGCCCCGCTCGCGTTTCCCTCGCGCCGCGAGGTGACGCCCGTAGTCCATCTGGTTGCCGCTGAACAGCAAACCTCGCGCCCCGCTCAAGCCTGGCTCGCGCCGCGAGTCTCAACTCGAGCTCGGCGTGAGTCTCTCGCGTCTGGGTTCTGAACCCTCTTGTCGACTTCGCGCCTCTCGCGCCGCGAGGGCTGAGCCATACAGATTTTTGGCCTTTAAACTGTTTCCATCTAAGTTTTGACCCATACTTGGTTATCGCAACTCCCAAACATTCAAACACTCGATAAAACACAACTCGAAATGTAAACTAACATAAATAACGAAATTCACATAAATCCCGAATAAATACACGAAATGAAAAACGTAAAATTACGGTCGTTACAAAAGACATTGTTGATATCAAGTTGTTGAATTGTCCAATTCTTCTTGATAGCAAGAGCAACCAAACAACGAACACTATTAAACTTGACAACCGGAGAAAAAGTTTCATGGTAATCAATACCAGGTTTTTAAGTAAATCCTTTTGCCACGAGCCGTGCCTTATATCTTTCAATGGAAACATCAGCTTTATATTTAGTTTTAAAAACCCATCGACAAGAAATAGGTTTCTTGCCTTTTGGTAATTTAATGATGTCCCATGTGTTATTAATTTTTAAAGCATGCAATTCAGCAGCCATGGTAGCTTCCCACTGAGGATCCCCTTTGGTATCATTATAAAATGCAGGTTCAGAAATGTGAGTAATAGCATTAAATGCATGATGGAAAGCAGATTCACAAGAACTGATATCCTCAAAAGTTGAAGATGAACCAATACAAAGATTTGTAATAGTATGATCACAATGATGATGTGCAGCATGTAATGAAACATGATTACAAACAAAATCTTGTAAGTGTGTGGGTGCTTGTCTATTTCTGGTTGACCTTCTAGGTAAATCAGTAGGATTCTCAGTAGTAGATGTAGGTAAGGAATCAGCAACTTGTTCATGTGATGAAGAAGGAAGACAACTTGGAATTGAATTCTTATTAGTAGAATTCAAAGAATGTAATGGAAAAATGTCTTCAAATTTTAACATCTCTACTAATTGTGATAACATGAGTAATTAAATCCATGACTTAATACGCTTTTTGTCCATAAGGATAACCAATAAAAATACACGGATGAGATCTTGGCATGAATTTATCTCTACCAACCGGAAGTGTACTAACAAAACATAAGCAACCAAAGGATTTAAGTTGATTGATTGAGGGTACTTCATTATGTAGTATCTCAAAAGGAGTCTTGTTCTTTAAAATTTTGGTGGGCATTCTGTTAATGAGATGTACTGCAGTTTTTACACACTCACCCCAATAAGAGTGACCTAAACCCGATTGAAAATAAAGGGCTTGAGAGACATTCAAAATGTGGCGATGCTTTCTTTTCACAAGTCCATTTTATTGAGGATTGTACGAAGTAGACTTTTGATGTAAGATGCCCATTGTTTGAAAATATTGAATACCTTCATTACTAATACCAAGCTCAAAGGCATTATCAGTACGAATAACCTTGATAGTTTTTCTAAATTGAGTCTGAATTAGTGTCACAAATGCTTTGATCAACGAAAATGCAGAACTCTTTTGTGATAGTAAGTGTATCCAAGTATTCCTTGAAATATCATCAACAATTGTGAGGAAATACTTGTATCCATCATTTGTAGTATGTTTATATGGACCCCATACATCAATGTGAATTAGATCAAAACATTCTTTGGAAACACTAATACTCTTTAGAAATGGTAACTTAGTCTGTTTAGCTTGTGAACAAGTAATGCAAGAATAAAAAACAGAAGCAACACTATTGCCATTAGAAATAGAAAGATGTTTCAATTTTTGAAAGGGAATATGTCCCAATCGTTGATGCCATAGAACAACATCAGACTGTTTAGTGACATTATTACAAACAATATTAAGAGAAAAATCAGAACAACAAAATGAAAATGAAGTTTTAATATCTCTATGATAAAAAACGTAAAGATCATTGACTCTCTTTCCAAACATGCCAAGAGCAAGCTTATTCTTGGATGAGGGGTCCGGCACAAAGCAATTGTCAATGGTAAAAATGACAAAAGTGCGTTCATGCTGAGTAAACCGTGGAATTGAAACAAGATTGTACTTGAAAGAAGGAACATAGAGGACATTATGAAGTATAATAGAAATATGTAATTGTACATCTCCCATTAAAGAGACTTTAGCATGATGACCATTAGGTAGCCCAATGTAATGAGGCTGTGGAAGTTCAATAAGAGAAAGAAATAATGATTTATTAGAGCACATATGATCTGTTGCTCCAGAGTCAACAATCCAAGAAAAATTGACATGAAGTAAAGAAGATGACCGATAAACATTTGCAGCAAAATCTGAAAAACAGAAAGGTTTACCTTCTCCATTCATAGCTCCTTCAGTAATAATAGAATTTGCGTGTGATTGAAGAGAAGGATTATGTTTGTTGAACAACTGAATGAGATGCTCATATTGGTCAACTGAAATGGAAGGAGCACCAGTTGTGGTAGTTACATTATAAGCAGAAGACTTTGGTTCATCCTTCTTAGTTTTAGTGAATTTGAAAGAAGGTGGAAATCCAATAAGTCTGTAACATTGATTTTTCGTATGATCGGATTTCTTACAGTGATTGCAAACCAGAGTTCTTTTAGATGAATCATAAGTAACATGCATAGCAATAGCATCAGTGTTAATAGATGCAGGAATAGAAATATTGCGTTGCCTTTCTTCTTGAATGATCATTGAATAAGCAGCAGAAACAGTTGGCAATGGCTTCATCATGAGCATTTGTCCCCGAATTATCTTATAAGATTCAATTAATCACATAAGTAATTGTATTAAACGTTGATCCTCAAGAAATTTGTGAATGACACCAGTAGTTCCACACGAGCATGGTGGAATACCTTGAACTATGCGAAGTTTATCCCAAACTTTAGTCAATTTGGTAAAATAAGATGAAAATCATCAGATCCTTGAGATAGAGAGAATAATTGTTGTTGAATGTTGTAAAGTAGAGCACCATCAGATTGTTCATAACGCTGAGATAGTTCTTTCCAGATTTGAAAAGCAGTAGGAAGAAATAGAACGCTATCAGCTAGGTTTTTGCTCAATGAATTCAAGATCCAACTGATAACCATAGAATTTGCTCGATGCCAATCAGAATACGATGATGAAGTATGTGCAGGAGCGACTATCGTTCCATCAACAAAACCTAATCTGTTTTTGGTAGAGAGAGAGATAATCATCGACCGTTTCCATAAATTGAAGCCAATACCGTCGAATGGTGATGTTACGAGAACTGAATTTGGATTATCAGACGATCCAATGTAAAAAGGACTTGAAATTGGAAGACCAGCCGATGCAGGTGGAGTATCAGGCATGATTAATTAAGAACAAATTGATTGAAATGAAGAAGATGAAGATCGTATTCAATCTGATACCGTGTTAGATTATGAAATTTGGAGAGAATGATGAAGAGATTGTATTCATTCAATTGATTGTTCAAAGTACAAGGAAGGGGAAAAGCTATATACACGTCTAAACTAATTACAAGATGTAACACAAAACTAACAAACTTTTCTAACTAACTCTAATTAAATTAACGGAGTTATAACAGAGTAATAGTAAGTGTAACACAACTAGAGACATTTTTAATTGGATTTCAACTTTAAATTTGGGTACCCATAAAAAAGGTAATTGATTTGTTAAAGGCAATTTTTAAATATCCAAGACAAATTTAATTTTCTTTGACATTTATATCCTTACTAATTTTTTACCCTTTTGATTAAACCTTAATCTCATAATTAGCATTAACTGTTGTCGAACCAAAAAATATAATGTATTAGACATTTTAAGAACACTGTCGTCTACAATGATATTGATGATGATGATTATCATTCTTAATCCGAGTAAATAATAAAAAATAAATATTTTGTATAGAAATATATAACAAGACATACAAACATAAAAATTAAGAAAAAAAACTCAATAACCAATTTCAATCACCACAATAGTTAAAACACCAACAAAACTTAAATACGTTACAAAAAAACACCTAGTAGAAAATTTAGAAAAAAATCACTTGGAAATTCAGGACAAATAACATTTAAATCAATTACGTTGTTTTCACGATCCATATAAGTATTACCCTCGGCCACTTCGTTGTTCTTTTGGAATACACAACTAGATTGTGATTCCACATATTCAAATCTTGAAAGATCTCATGCCGTTGAAGTTATTCCTCGTCTCTTTTTAGATTTTGGCGGTCTTCCTTTTGGTCATTGAAATCGCCGTCTCAAACAACGTATCAGATTCATTCACAAGTAAGCGTAGAAATAGCAAATTTGTTCTTGCTTTGGGGCCACACTTGAAACCTTGAATGCAACTCACTAACCAATTTAATCAAACTACTAGTGCCATCATCATCAGAAAATTTAAAGATAATGTATCAATTCGCACACTATTTAGTAGGTTATCATATGATTCGAATTTAGAGCTAGTCAAATAAAGTTCTTCATCTTGAATCATTGGACTTTAAAAATTCATTATTAATATCATCTATTGAATGAAATTTAAATAATATTAGCATATACATTTTTTTACCTATTATTAAATTTTCATAGAGTTACAAATCTCACAAACAAATCGTAAAATTTTTAACGAACCTTTATGGAAATTTGATACTGGGAGAAAGAGTAAATTAACAAACCTTCTTTAAACAAATAGACATGGCAGAAAAGGTAGTGGCCGCACAGATGAGAATGAGACGATACGTATGAACCCTTTTTTTTTTTGACGGCATGTGATAGTGTGAGATTAGGGTTAAAAAAGGGTAAAATAATTCATAAGGATATTAATGTCAAAAAACTTAAATTTTCCTTGGATGTATTCAAAGTTGACTTTAACAAATCAATTCCCATAAAAAAAGACGTTTTTTGAGTGTGGTTTATTTATGTTTTATTCTTGATCATTTGAAGACATCGGAATGGTATTATTTTTCCTTAGACGATCTCAGAATCGCTATATGTTGTTTGGTGGTCAACTCCAGGTATTTGTCCTTTTTTGGACTTAATCTAAGTCGAATTCTTATACTTTAATAAATGGTGATCGAACTTACTTCCACTTTTTGTTTCTGATTTTCTCTTGTTCTGCTTTATTGCCTAACTTTCTGATAGCTTTTTAACGAATTACCGTTAAAAAAAACAAATTCAATTATTACAGAAACTCGTCATTTGACTGACAGAATGGTGACATAACAAGAACCTTTACGGATACACCAATTAATTGGAAATTAATTACAAAGGTAAAAATTCACATGTCTTTTCTTTCGAACCGTTGTACGCACAAGCCCATTTGATTACCAAAATGATTTTGGCTTAGCGGAAGGATATTTGGGTCCTATCCTTGTATCAGGGATTTAAGTTCCATAATGCATTCATGTGATATTTAGAAATAGATTATGATTTTTGATTAAATAATTTTGATTATCATAAAATTCACTTTGCACATACTACTAGCCATATGCTACAAACATTAGTCGACCTTTAGCAGTACTAGTTGTTAGGGTCATTTAAGTTGTATTCAATAGTTAGGGGACTAGTTGTGATATATTGTAAAAGTGATAATCTAGTCATTAGTCTAAACATTGATAATTAGTGAGATAGGTATTTAAGGGAAATGTGATCTCACTAATTGTAAGCTTTCCATTCCTCACATAATTGATTCAACCTTTAAAAGCATTCCCTCCATCTTTCTTTCTCAACTCACACACCAAGAACACACACACTTCACACACTAGTTTCTTCTACTTTGATCAATTCACCATGAATTAGCTAGATTTCTATTGCATTCGATCTATCAAGTGGTATCAACAATATGTCCATCATATTGCACAACTTGTTCATTGTATTATACAAAATCAACATTTTGAGAAAGAGAATCTGAAGTTACAAAATCATGTATCAGAATTGACGGTTATATATGAAAATAATATTAAGCATTTGTCTCATACAATTTCTGATAAAGAAATTGAAATAACCAATCTTCAAAATACACAAAGTTCAACATCGAATGATCAAAATGATAAATATTACAAGTTATACATTGAAACGTTTCATGAATATCAAATAACTAAAAACTGGTTGGAACATAAACAAAAAGAATTCGATGACAATGAGAAACAGTTTAAATCATTAAACACACAAATAAAAGAGTTATCTGAAAACCTACATGAAAATGACATCAAAACATCACGAGAATTAAATAACAAACAGAATGTCATTCATCAACTTCAACATGATAAAATTCAACTTTCTTCTCATATCAAATACTTAGAAGAAATAATTGCCAAACGAGGTCAAACTGATCAAACAATTCATTTAAACAACCCTAAAGACTTCAAATATATCAATTCAAGAGAAGGACTGTGAGCTAATAATCCAGAATATCTTAAGATGACTTGTAATGTGCTTCCTATACTGTATGATTCTAAATTCATACATGTAGATGTTTGGCAGAGTTTCATTCGTATGACAGATGAGGAAGAAGAAATTGAAGCTTTCAACAGATCTAAAAAGGAAAATGTACAAATTAGTGTCAATTACACTGAATTAAACAAAACATATGAAACTAAAAACACAAAATTTGAAAATGAGGATTATTTTTCAATTATTACACCGGAAGAATTTGAGATTAAGGGTAATGTTGTACTTCAACAAAAAGTAACCCGCAAAATTTACATACCCTCTCTAATTCTAGAAAAGAAAATTTGTCAATTGGAAACCGAAATAGATGAAACACATAAGGCATTTGACAAAGAAAAATCCGCTTTACAAAAAAAATTCATGATTTAGAAGATAAAATTGTTGAAATAAAATCTGTTTCAAATCAAAGTGCTTCTCTAACGCCAACATCAGTCAATGACAATTTCTCTACTCTTAAAAATCCAACTATTTTAAAAAGAAATTCTAATTCCACTGTTTTAAATTTTTCAGATAGAAATTTAAATTCCACGCTTAAGAAGCCGATGCAAGACAGGGTGAAAGAAGTTGAGCAGTCTCAGAAGTCTAAGTCGTCTAAGTCTAGTATGCTTAAGTCCAATGAGCTTAAGAAGTCTAGATCTTCCTCGTTTTTAGCTTCTTCTTTTTCTAATTCCAATAATTGTAATAACTCAACAACATTTATTTCTCCTGCTACACTTTATGGTATTGTATATAATTCAGCAATTTATCATCCTGTTAATTTCACTGTTAATGGTGTCAATTTGATTGTTAAAACAGATAAAACTGGCAAAAAGGTTTATTTTGATAGAAAAACTAATAAACCAATTTCTCAGTATAATACACGATATTTTGTTAGAAAAGATGCTCCTTGTGGTCCACGACATGATGTTCCTCATAAAAATGGTTCAATCATTCATTCATGTACCATTTGTTATCCAGAACCCTACAAAACAATGCTCGCTCGATCTCACACATCACTAACTACACGTTCTTCTCATAAATCGCCAAAATCAGTTTATCGTGTAGTTTCTGCAAATTAATCTCCACAAACAGTTGATCATGTAGTTTCTACACATCAATCGCCAAAATCTGTTTATCGCATAGTTTCTGAACCTAAATCGCCAAAATCTGTTTATCGTGTAGTTTCTGTACCTAAATCGACAAAATCGTTTTATCGCAATGTGTCGACACCGAAATCGTCAAAATCCGGTTCCTCAACTCCGTCTCCCAAGCTAAATCAAAAACCATCCACATTTGTAAAATATACATGGATTAAAAATGAACAATCAAATTGGATTTTACATTCTCCTGAGAAATCCTTAAAAGGGTCTATCAAATTAACAAACCCAGAACTGCCTCCTTGCAGTTCTCCAAAACTCTAAATTCATACCATTTTAAATATTCTTCATAAAACATTTTTACTAATCATGTAGGATCCATATCTGATTGGGTACCGTTTTGTTTTAATTGTTTTCTGTAGAATATATGGTATCTTGATTCTGGTTGTTCAAGACACATGACCGGAAACAAGAACTTATTAACGAATTTTAGAGACAAATATTTGGGTACTGTTCATTTTGGGAATGATCATTTAGCCGCTATTATGGGTATTGGAGATATAATTCGTCACAATTTAATCATCCGGAATGTGACCAATGTTGAAGATCTTGCACACAATCTTTTAGTATTGGTCAATTCTGTGATAAAACTTTGGAAGTAAATTTTCGAACAAAGAAATGTGTTGTTCGCACTTATGATGGCGAAGAACTTCTTACTGGATCTCGAGAAACAAATCTATTTACTATCAATCTAAATGACGTAGTTCCACTTGAAGAAGTATGCTTAATGTCAACAGCATTATCAGATGAATCTTGTTTATGGCACCGTCGTCTCTCTCACCTTAATTTCAAAAATATCAACAAATTGGTAAAAGGTGGCCACGTATCTCGTCTTGTGAAATGGGCAAAATGACTAAAAAATCTCATAAGCCCAAACCAGTTCAAAGTACTTCAAAACCGCTTGAATTACTTCATATGGACTTATGTGGCCCCATGAGCGTTCAAACTTTAGCCGGTAAATGGTATGTGTTGGTGATTGTTGATGATTATTCTCTATATACATGGGTTTATTTCTTGCGTTCAAAAGATGAAGCAGCTAATATCATCATAGCCTTCATCAAGAAAACTCAAACAAACTTGGATTTAAAAGTTCATACCATTCGTACTGATAATGGGACTAAATTCAAAAATCAAACTTTAGATTCTTTCTTGACTCAGTTGGTATAACGCCTCAATTTTCCGCTGCCCGAACACCTCAACAAAATGGGGTTGTTGAACGAAGAAATCGTACCTTGGTTGAAGCTGCTTGTACCATGCTTTCATTTTCTAAACTCCCATTATCTCTTTGGGCAGAAGCTATTAGTACGACATGTTTCACTCAAAATCGTTCAATCATAAATAAAACCCACAACAAAACTCCATATGAACTAATCAATAAACGAATTCCCAATGTTAATTTTTTCCATATTTTTGGGAGTCATTGCTTCATCCTGAATGATAAAGATAAATTGAACAAATTTGATGAAAAAGCTGATGAAGGAATTTTTGTTGGATACTCACGTGAATCTGCTTCTTATAGAGTATATCATCGGTCCAAACGGACGATTAGAGAAAGTGTTAATGTTAATTTTGATGAAACCTTTCCTCTAGATTCATTAAGTTCAAATGTTGAAATTCTTTCACCTTCGTCGTCGCCTTCCACATCTGAAAATGACTTAGATATCTTGTTTGAACATTTTTATGATGATTATCATAACATCCGACATACATTACTTGAGGAGGCTGGCGTTCCATTTCCATCAGTAGCCGATGTTCAAAGCATTACAGTACCTGAAATGCAAAATTCAAGTTCTAATGATTCTCCTTCTCTAACATCTGTTGTTCCAAATAACAACTTTTCACCTTCCAATTATGTTTCCCCTTTGGAAACTCCAACATCTCCGGACGATTCCTCACCTTTGCATAATCAATCATCTCCAGACGATTCCCCACCCACGGATAATCAATCATCTCCGGTCAATTCCACACCTTCTGGTCAACCTGCTACTACTTTAGATCTATCTTTAGTTCCAGCACAACCTCCACCTTTGGTGATTGATTTCTCCAAATTCAACGTTAAACGTGTAGATCCTCCACCTTCTACATCAAATGTTCAAACTGCAATAATCCCTCATCCTGAATTCACTGATACCTCAAACATCATTCCAGGTCAACTACCTCTTCCACATTCTCTTAAATGGATAAGAGAGCATCCTTTATATCAGATAATCGGTGATCCTGAATCTTCTGTTCAAACCCGTAGAGCCACTGCTGATGAATGTCATTTTTCTGCATTTTTAAGCTCTAATGAACCAAAGAAGGTCAGTGAAGCTCTCTCAGACCCAGACTAGATTCTTGCTATGCAAGAAGAAATCAATCAATTTGAAAGATTAAAAGTTTGGTGTCTTGTTCCAAAACCACCCAGAAATTCTGTAATAGGTACTAACTGGATATTCAAAAACAAGAAGGATGAGAATGGGATTGTAATTCATAATAAAGCACATCTCGTTGCGAAAGGATATGCTCAACAGGAGGGTATTGACTTTGAAGAAACTTTTGCTCATGTTGCACGAATAGAAGCCATTCGAATATTCTTGGCATATGCAGCACATAAAAATTTTACTATCTATCAAATGGATGTAAAAACTGCATTTTTAAATGGCATTCTCAAAGAAGAAGTGTTCATTCATCAACCCAAAGATTTTGTAGATGCACACTTGCCTAATCATGTTTATATTCTCGACAAAGCTTTGTATGGCTTGAAACAAGCTCCTCGGGCGTGGTATGATGTACTATCCAAATTCTTAGTTGAGTCTGATTTTTTAAAAGGAAAAAATCGATACAACTCTTTTCATCAAACGAAAAGGGGAAGTGTCGATTATATCATTTTTGGTTCTACAAATCCCAAATACTGCAAGAAGTTCTCTGATCTTATGGTTAAATGTTTTGAGATGAGCATGATGGGTGAAATGAATTTCTTTCTTGGTATTCAAGTTCGCCAATTACCTACCGGGATCTTCATCAATCAATCCAAGTATATCACTGATCTCTTGAAGAAATATCTCATGGATGATTGTAAACCAATTTCGAAATCGATGTCACCTGGTTCTAAATTGCATGCTGATCCTGATGGCAAACTTGTTGATATTACAAATTATCAGGGGATGATCGGATCCTTGTTATATCTTACTTCGAGTCGACCAGACATTATGTTCTCTACTTGCATATGTGCTCGGTATCAGGCTGCTACTAAAGAATCACATCTTCAAGCAGTCAAACGTATATTTCGTTATCTGAAGGGCACTCGAGATCTTGGTCTCTGGTATCCTAAAGAAACTTCTTTTGACTTGACTGCATTTTCTGATGCTGACCATGCTGGATGTATGCTGGATCGCAAGAGTACATCTGGAAGTGTCCAATTTCTGGGAGATAAATTGGTGAGCTGGTCTTCACGGAATCAAAATTGCATATCTCTATCCACTGCAGAAGTAGAGTATGTTGATGTTGCAAGCTGCTTATCCCAGGTAATTTGGATGCAATCACAATTAAAAGATTATGGCTTTTCATACAGTCGTATTCCTTTATATTGGGATTCACGAAGTGCAATTGCAATTTCATGCAATCCTGTTCAACATTCCAAAACTAAACATATTGATCTTCGATATCATTTTATAAAAGATCATGTTGAACACGGTAATGTGGAATTGTACTTCGTTTCAACTGATTATCAATTAGCTGATTTGTTTACCAAGGCTTTAGACGAAAAACGTTTTAACTTTCTTGTGTCTAAACTTGGTATGCTAAATCTAAAAGCTTAAACCGTTTTATTTGTTACAATAACAATGGCTTTCAAGTACATCAGCTTGAAACCCGCTCATACTCTGTTAATCACATAAATGTAAAAACTCTTTCCCACCCCTCTAAAACTGTAAATTTTTCACTACCTTTATTTTGTAGAGGGGGGGGGGGATATTAATTCTAGGGGGAGAGTTAGTATTTCCAAGGGGAGAAACTTTCTTATATCAATACTTTTATACCCGATTGAATTTTTTTTTAATGATAATTTTTTTTTTCTCAAAAGACAATACCTTCCCATGGTTTGCCAGAACCGGCCTTACCTTCCAAGGGAAATATTTTTTAGCCGATTGGTAAATGTGAGGGTATAAGTCTAGGGTATAGATTTAGGTGAGTGCAAGGGGATGTGAAAACATGATAATATCAAGAGAACACACCTTTGAGTGCATCCAAACCGTCAATAAACCGGGCATCCTCTCAAAATGTTTTCATTCATGTGTTGAATGTTTCATCAGACTTAACTGGCCCAGTCAAGTATTTGCACTCCACCACCAACCACTCAGATTCCTCTCAATAGGAATTTGTTTCAATTCATTAGGGGACGTTGCACATTATCTATCGACTGCTCATTCGGAGTATGTTGGTATTGAAATCCTTAACCTCCTGCCCCGGGTTACGTCTTTATTCAATGCACAGTGTGTCTAGATTTCACCGCCAAATATTTCCAATTTAGGACCCATACACTATTGAAAATGAATCTCTGTGAATTCATCGGAACACTCATAGTGGCATCACAATCTGGTGTTTCACGAGGATTGAGTGGAAATCCTGCTAGAGCTAAAATTGCGCCAACTCTAACTGCATGTCACATATTTGAATCAACGGTTGTGCAAACGACTATCGATTCATACGGTGTGTTAACGGATACTCTATGTGAGTCCGGTATTTCCTTAATTGTTCAAATTGTTGTGCCTAAATTAGATATCTTAAAGGCAACAACTTATGCCGGAAACACATACATTTCCGATAAAAAATCCATGTTATTCATAAAACGTAACATCATATATGCTGATCAATTGCACATGAGCGTTATAGTTCACTCTCAAATAACTCCTATGATCTGCTATAGCCGGCATGATCTTCCCCAGGAGCCACCTACAATATAGGACATAATGTGAGGGTCCTTAGGTCTAGGTGAGCAGAATCAAGTATCACGGGATCTTGATTGGGGTGCGCTTAGATAAAATTTGAGAGGGGGAATGTCGTATGGGGTGCAATTCAACTATACACATGGTAAAATGTAATGAGGGAGTAGTTGAAAATTGAAAAAGTAAGCTTGAGTGTGGAGGGTGTGACAAGGTTAAAGAAAACGAAAAACCCTTACCAAACCGATTAAAAGCCGGTTTGCCACGTCTCTATCAGATTGCATGTGTTGCTCTCTGATATTGAAAAAGACATCATGGACCCAGTGATGCAATGCACAACCCCCCAAGCTACTCAAGTATTTCTTAAAAAGTACTTGTTTCATTTTCACGGAGACTAGCTCATATGCTATCGACATCTCACTTGGAGATTGTTGATATTGAACAAGAGGACAAGTCTCTCCAGTCCTCGTCTTCGTTTGTCCACTAATTGAGTCTAGAACCGAAATACACTTTTAGGACACAGGAAAAATACAAAGCTTATCTTTATGATATAGCCGGAACATTCATAGTGATATCACTTATGTTGATATTTCACAATGATTGAATAGAAATCCTACCAGTGCTAACATCAAAGCCAACACTGAACGTAGGTCACACAGTTTGTGTAACAGTTGTGTTAACGGGCAATCTATGTGATCCCGGTTTACCCTGTTTGATTACATTGTCCATATCTGATGATTGTACTCCAACGTTATCAATAACAGTCGGGAAATGAACTGATAAACACAAGACTGTTCTTTTATGTCATCTACAACGGTCAATGAGATTAAACGATAAAAGATTTGATCGTATTTCTTTATACTCAACAACGATCTGGGTTTATCTGATACAAAGTGTTATATATTGATTCATTCAAAATATGAATATATCATTATTCAACACATTTTTATCCTTGAGCTTCAAAGATTCTTTCTAATTCCTACTTGAAGAACTTCAAATTTTACATGATGATTCAGATAAATCTTGTTCATCATGAGGGGGAGAAAATATTACAGAAGTTCTTATTATAAAGATAAATGCTTACAAATAGGAGATAGAATATATTAGCTTAGTTTACTCCGCATTAAAAGAACATATGCACCGGTTAAGGGGGAGTAAACAAGAAACCAAAGACCCGTTACGAAATAATTGTTTGTTTGAGGGGGAGCGTAAGTTCTATCAACATTTTTCCCTATAAACAATTATCAATAATCACAAATCGACAAAGCCATAACTTCAACAAAAGGCTTCCGCTATAAACAACTATGTCTATGGGTCTGCATTTTCATTGATTTACATTTGTGAAAACGAAGAAACCAATACATTCACAGAAATGTCAAACCTCAAATTTACATCCATTTCCATCCGAAATTTAATCGTTTAAATCATTCTTTGCAAATTCAATAAACAACCATTCATCCAAATCTTAAATGTACATATCATTCTTTCCTACATACAAAACATTCACATTTCAATTCAAATTTTAACCGATACAAATCATTCTTACCAAAAGTTACACACACATCCAAAACTTACTTTAGCTTTCAAATCATTCTTTTCATAATACAAAACATCATTATCCTATCCACACAAAAAACCTCCACCACAACATCTCAGTCAAATCCTTACATAACTGATGTTTCATTTCTAGAACCTTCAAATCTTTAATACATCAGTTTTAGGCATTTCTTGCACCAACAAACTCAACGATAAAAATTTAGTTCGTTTGAAGGAAGACATGGATGAGATTCAAAAATCTCAAAAAGAGGAGGATTGGATAATGATAAAAACATATTAAGTCAAGAATTCATGAAATCTTCTGAGATTATATTGGTTGAAAAGCCAATTAAAAGTATTATTTTTTCACTAATCTTCAAAAGCTGAAGCAGATACTACATCAAAACTACTCAACGGATAATTCAGTTTCAGACTTTGCTAGAGAAGAAGATTTCAAGAACAGGCTAATCCAAAATATTGATACAAAGGGGGAGATTGTTAGGTCATTTAAGTTGTATTCAATAGTTAGGGGACTAGTTGTGATATATTGTAAAAGTGATAATCTAGTCATTAGTCTAAACATTGATAATTAGTGAGATAGGTATTTAAGGGAAATGTGATCTCACTAATTGTAAGCTTTCCATTCCTCACATAATTGATTCAACCTTTGAAAGCATTCCCTCCATCTTTCTTTCTCAACTCACACACCAAGAACACACACTTCACACACTAGTTTCTTCTACTTTGATCAATCACCATGAATTAGCTAGATTTCTATTGCATTCGATCTATCACTAGTATATAATTAAGTTAAAGGCTTTGTCCACAAAAATAACTTGGTGATAGTTAGTGGTGAGAGAATCTAAATGATTTTTTATAGGTCATAAGTTCGATCTATTCGATCACTAGGAAAATATTTTCTAAATAAGTAAAAATGAAATGTTCAAAAACACCATGATAACGATTAGATCGTATTCTATAAATGAAAATACTTTTTTTTTTAAGATTGTGCTAGAAAAAGTGACTAATGCATTATTATAGGTTGTTGGAAGTTGAGTAAGGGATATATATTTATTTATTTATAAAGAACGTTGGTATGGCATGCAAGCTGTGCATTCTCTCTTTATACAACAAATTAATCAAGACAAAATTTCCTTCGAACTACACAAGAAACACAACATAAAATATAATATTAAATACCCTTTCAAACCCTTCTCCCCCTCTCTAGAAAAATGATGTTTTTTCTCGTTATTTTGTGTTTCCTCGCTCTCGTATACATTCTCTATATTCTACTCAACTTTCTTGAAAGAAACCGGCATCAAAAATGTTACTTATTGGATTACCAATTGTACAAACCCTCCGATGACCAGAAACTATGTACGGAATTCTGTGGTGAAGTTATCAAGAGGACGAAGAATCTCGGTTTAAATGAGTACAAGTTTCTTCTCAAAGCCGCTGTGAGCTCCGGCATTGGTGAAGAAACCTACGCTCCAAAAATGGTGTTTGAAGGCCGTGAAGAAAACCCTAGTTACCAAGATGCAATTATAGAAATGGAAGAGCTTTTTGAGTACACCATCGGAAGACTTTTCCGGCGAACCGGAATTTCGCCATCGGATATTGATGTTTTAGTGGTTAATATCTCGATGTTGGCTTGCATGCCATCATTATCGAGCCGAATAGTGAATTGGTACAAGATGAGGGGAGATATCAAAACCTACAATTTATGTGGGATGGGTTGTAGTGCAAGTTTGGTTTCTTTAAATGTTGTTGAAAGTATTTTTAAGTCAAAGAAAAATCAATTGGCTATGGTGGTGACATCCGAATCTTTGACTCCAAATTGGTATAATGGTAATGATAAATCTATGATACTTTCAAATTGTTTGTTTAGGTCCGGTGGGTGTGCCATGATTCTTACAAACAAGCCAAGTTTAGCTCACAAATGTATGTTGAAATTAAAATGTCTAGTCCGAACCCATCATGGCGGGAAAGATGAATCCTATGGGTGTTGCATACAGACAGAAGATGTCCAAGGTCGGGTAGGGTTTCATCTGGGTAAAACCCTACCCAAAGCTGCAACACGAGCTTTCATCGACAATTTGAAAGAAGTCGCTCCAAGGATCTTACCAATCCGGGAGCTACTCCGGTTCGGTATCGTTTCCGTAACCCTAAAAATGTTCCGCAGCGGTCAAAGAAAGTCAACAAGGTCAGCCAGACCCATGATCAACTTTAAGGCCGGTGTGGACCATTTTTGTCTCCACACCGGTGGAAAAGCTGTCATTGACACAGTTGCTCAGAGCCTTGGTTTGAGCGAATATGATGTCGAACCAGCGCGTATGACACTGCACCGGTTCGGCAACACTTCAGCTAGTAGTGTTTGGTATGTTTTAGGGTACATGGAGGCCAAAAAGAGGCTTAAAAAAGGAGATAAATTGTTTATGATAAGCTTTGGGGCAGGTTTTAAGTGCAATAGTTGCATGTGGGAAGTTGTACAAGATCTGGAAGGAGTGGAAAACGTGTGGAAAGAATGTAATATTGAAGAGTATCCACCACAAACTCTAACCAACCCATTCTTGGAGAAATATGGGTGGATCCAGGACGAAGACATTAACACCTTCAAGCTACCAGAGTGAAAGTTAATTAAATACAAAAGGTCATTTCTTCTCCGCAATAATATTCATTATTTGTGTATAGAATAAGAAAAGGTATAATTAAATGATTGTGTGTATTATATACTTTAATATTTTGTAAAAGTTTATATTTGTTCAATAAATTTGAAAGCGCACACGAAAGAATATCATCTGCTACCACGGTGGTAAAAGCGTCATGGATTCTAAGTTGGAGGCCAATAATTCGAGGCGTCCTCACTCTTCGTAAAAATGTGTTAGTTTGATGAGTTTGACTAACACATTCCTGTAAAATATGAAAACCCCTTATAATTTTTTTTTTATCTTTATGCCTCTTTATATAAATCTTTCCAAATATTTTTTAACGAGTTGGTTCAACGAGTTCTATTATTTTTACGAAGTCTCAGGTAATAAATTTCAACCATTGATTAATAAGATCTAATGGTTAAGATTAATCGTATACTTTATATATTGAGTGGTATTTTGGTCATTTTTATAAAAATAAAAATATTTTTTTATTTTTTTTTATTTGTTTTTGTTTTATATCTTCTATTATGAAGTGACATTTTGGTCCTTTGGCACTTAAATTTTTTTTTGATTCTATATTTTAAATATTTTAATATTAATTTTTTTATTAATTTTTTTCATTAAAAGTTAATATTTGTTTGATAATTACGCGTATAACTTAATCACATACTTCCTCCGTATCAAAATAAGTGAATCAGTTTCTTTTTGGGGTGTATCAAAATAAGTGAATCACTTTAATAATTTACCTTATTTGGTAAGTTTTTATATTTAAAATTACCCATTTACCATTACTTCTCCATCTTTAAACATCATTAAAGGTGTGTGGCTCATCCATTTTTGTCATATTCCTATGAAAAGCAACAAAATAGTACAAGGTGTGGGACCATACATTCTAAATACCCTCATTTAATTTCACTAATCTCTTAAAGCATCCCCAATGGTTAACCTCACAATAGCTTATTACTTTTGTCATATCAACAATCTACTCACCAAAAACCTTTATATAAATAGCATCTCCAATGGTTAACTTTTCTAAAAGCTTTTTCTATTACAATATTTCTAATTTACCTTTATCTATCCTAAATATTTTATAAATACCCCTTATATAATTTGACACTTTTTATAACTTCCTTACTAAATATATGATTTTTTAATATATGTCATACAAATATATTATAATAATTGTCACTAAATATTATATAATATATTTATTAACAAATAAAAATATAATAAAGAATTGATGTACAATATATGTAAGGTTTAAAGTGAAAGACTATTATACATAGGGGCTAAAAATGACAAACATTGAAATTTCATTAAAAGCGTAGTAGAAAAAAAGTCTTTACAATAAGCTTTTAAAAAAGCTCACCATTCCAATGGTAAAAAGTCATACAAAAGCTTATCAAAAGCTATTGTAATAGTAAAAGCTACCATTTGAGATGCTCTTATTACCTTATTTTGCCTCAAAAAACGTGAACTTTAAAGTGATTCACTTATTTTGATACGGAGGAAGTATGATTTTAGTGTAAAATCACATGTGATTGTATATTTAATCACATTTGTTATTTTAGTTCAATCACATGTGATTCAGTATGCAATCACATGTGATTCACTATGCAATCACATTATGTATTATTAATGAAAAAATAATAATTTTTAAAAAAATAATAATTTTTAAAAATAATAATAAAAAAATTTAAAAAATAAAAATTCTAAAATGAAAAATAATAATTCTAAAATAAAGTATTTTTTTAAAATGACCAAAATACCCCTCAATTAAAAAATATTTGGTATATGAAATCTCGATGTCTAGGTCAATTCAATATTGAACTCCTCAAAAAGAGGTTTAGCACTCTACGGCGCTCTTGAATCTCGTTTTGCAGTTGCCCCATTTCGGCAGCAATTGCAGAAAGCCTGTTTGCAGCATCCATAGCCATACGTGCTAGTACTCAATTTCTT
The DNA here is from genome assembly GCA_963853835.1 of Calendula officinalis. NCBI lineage: Eukaryota > Viridiplantae > Streptophyta > Magnoliopsida > Asterales > Asteraceae > Calendula > Calendula officinalis. The sequence continues at coordinate 41,447,047 of OY970820.1, forward strand.
TGATTTAAAACCATCTGCTAGAGGTTGTAACAATCCAAACGATCCCTACATGAGGACCCTTTCGACGTTGGAGCTCTTGATGGCACGTTCAAGCGAGTTTATGAATGAATGAAATCAGTTGAAGGAGCGGCCAAGGACGAAAAAATCAAAAAATTTAAATCGATAAAAAAACAAAAAAACTTTTTAAGTGTCAAAGACCAAAATATCCCTTTATGTATACACTATGTGATTAATTTTGACGATTAGATCTTATTGATTAATGGTTGAGATTTGTTACTCGCGACTTGATAAAAATAATGTACCTACTTGAACGTTTCTCATTTTTTAATTACTAAAATTGTTGTCTATATTAAGAAAAATGATATTTAGGGGGTGTTTGGGAAAGCTTTTTTAAGGGAGCTTATGGCTTATTAGCTTATATAAGCCTTAATAATCCCTTTTCAAAGGGATTATTAAGGCTTATATAAGCTAATAAGTCATAAGCCCCTTAAATAAGATTTCCCAAACACCCCCTTAGTCTTATTATTTATTCATACTCATATTTCTATCCACTTGATAGGATAACATGTAATCCACTAATTTTCTCTTCTAACATCTCTTGATTTTAGGGAGTTGATTCGTAAAGAGTGTTTTTTATCCATACAGAGCAATTTTTTATTGAAAGACAATTATGCTCTTTCTTTTCTTTTATCACATTTTGTATTTTACCCCCTCCTACTAAAACTTTTTCTCACCATTTGCTCTGTTCTTATACATTTTATTCACTTTTTTTTTTGCCAATTAACATATCATTTAATTCATTCTCCTTTTGACGTAATATTTCATTCAAATTCAAATATTTTTTTAAAAAAAAATTAAACCATATAAAATACACAAGCAAAATAGAAATCAAATAGGAAAAAACTATATCCCGCTAGAAACGTTGCATACAAACATAATAGCTGTTGGGGAATCATAAATTAGCAAAAACGTAAACTCAGTCTCATAATTTTTTTTCAGAAAAGTAAAACTTAGAATGATAACCATATGATGGACATATGTTTAAAACAATTAAGTTGTTTTCTTCCACAACCTCATTGTTTCTTTGGAGCACAGAGTTAGAACTTGAAAAATTATGCCTTTGTGATGATTCCACCAACTCAAGCACTCTTTTATAAGTCATTACATGAATAAAATTTTGAGTTATTTATATAAATTTCTTCACTTTGTTGCATAGAAGTATTTGACTCTATTGATGTCATCTGTTTACATTCCGTCTAATTTGTTCAAAAAAAGTCACTGCGAGTCAATATTTAATTGAAGCAAATAAAATTGAATTAAATGAATTATGTAAAAAAGTTCGTGAGAATCAAATGTTAAAATCAAGCAGGTCATGTAAAAAAGTAATAAGACTGTACGTAATGGGTGACCAAACCCAGTTTGGTCACCCCTGCCACCTCTGCGTCACATCAGCTTTCTCTCTCTTGATCAAACACATGACCAGACAGCGACCAAATGCCCGTAACGGGTGACCGATCGACTTTCTTTTTATTTCATTAATAATTAAAACATTACATTAAAAATAATTTAAAACATTACATTAAACATAATTAAAAAAACAATAAAAAAAACTACTGGTGGGTTTGTCGATTCCAAATGTGTTCCACCAAATCAGATCTAAGATTTAGATGAGTTTGTTGATTATTGATCTCCCTGATAACTTGTGATACTTCTTCATGTGATCGTACGGGGTCAAGTTCACTATGTCTCTCTTCTGGATGAAAGTCGGGACATATGGCGCTGCCTTTGTCTTTGATAATCATATTATGTAATATGATACAAGTATACATTATATCCCTTATTTTGTTAACATTTAGGGACCTTGCAGCCGTTTTTATTATACCCCATTTTTTTCTTTAAAAACGCCAAATGCTCGTTCTACGTCTTTCCTTGCAGCTTCGTGTGCTTTCTTGTAGTTCACCCGTTTAACATCATTCGCATTTGAGTGTGAAATAGACTTAACAAGAACAGACCATTACAGATATATCCCGTCAGTAAGATAATATCCACATTTGTAAGACACCCCGTTTGCCAAAAAATGGTACCTCGGGTGCTTTCCCATCTTTGAGATCATTGAAAATATGGGATGCTCGTAACACGTTGATGTCGTTGTTCGACCCGGCGAAACCAAAGAACGCGTGCCAAATCCACAAATCTTGTGAGGCAACCGCTTCAAGTAAGATGAATGGTTCGTTCCCGTGATCCCCTCTAACATATTGCCCACGGTAAGCATTTGGACATTGAGCCCAAGGCCAATCAGTACAATCAATGCTTCCTAGCATACCGGGAAACCCATGTTTCTCCTCATGAAAAGCGTATAGCTTCGCCTCATCAGTATGAGCAGGCTTTCGCAAAAACTCATCTCCATACAAGTGCATAACCCCTTTACAGAACTCTGCGAGACTATCACGGCTAGTTTTCTCACCAATTTGTAAGTATTCGTCTAGAGCATCTGGTACGGTACTGTATGCTAACTGACGAATTGCAGACGTGCACCTCATTAGCGGAGAAGTACCTGGGTTCCCAAGTGCATCATAACGTTGCGCAAATAGTGGGACGGTATTAGTGAGATCGCGAACAATGCGTGTGAAAAGATCACGACTCATCCTGAAACGTTTGCGAAAATCATGCTCGTTATACATCGGATTTTCAGCGAAGTAAGCTGCCACGAGACGGTCATTCGCACCGCCACGGTCCCTATGCACGTATCTTCTAGGAGTTCTAAGGATAGTAGAACTAGAACCTTCAAGAAACGCGACCGACGTTTGTAAAAAACCAAGATGTATAACCATGTCCTCTTCCTCGTCGACAAAAATGAAATTAGCGACATTCATTTCATCGTCGAAACTCATTTTTTAAGATAGTGTGTGTGATGTGAGTAAGTATGAAGAAAAGAAATGAGAAGTGTGAAATTTTTTAGAAAAAGATTGGGTATTTATAAGGTAAAAAAGGGGTAAAAATTTAGTTTGAAAGGGGTGTTTTGGAGCCGTTGGAGCGGGCTGCAAACGGTCGAATAGTCGACCGTTGGGAACGGTTGATGTGTCGAGGATCGGAGGGCGTAACGGGCGGGACGCGTCGGGCAGCGAGGAGGTGGCGGTCGTGACGGATCATTCGGTCGTCCATTACGCTCGGTCTAAGAACAAAAAGATACAAGCATATATTATGTAAAATAGGTACAAGCAGGGTAAAAAAGTCGTGAGAATCAAACCTACTTGGGACGATGAGGTGTTGACGGCACAAAGGAATTGCGTATGGGTTTATTAATTTGGGAATATAGGGTTTTAGTTCAATTAGAAGGGTAAAAAGGGAGAAGGATATTATTGTCTCTTTACCTTAAATTGCTCTGTATAGATAAAAAAAATGCTTTGTACGAATCAGCTCCTTTGATTTTAACATATGTTTTCGTCTAATGAGTAGGATGATAAGTAAGAATGAATGGTAAGACTCAATACCATTACTCATACTTTTAATCTGCCTCTTCTACCCTTTGCAAATTGTGTCTTTTGTTTTAATTATTGTTCTTACTTTATTATATGTTATCTTAACTAATTTTACGTTCCTATTTTTTTACCTTATTAATATTTACAATTAGTATTACTTAACTCTTTTGTTATATTTTTGTTAATAATAAATGTAATTTTATTATTATGTTTTCATTTACGATTTTCTTTCTTACCATTATATTATGAACATTATATTATGAAGTTGTTTTTTTAATCTTAGTATCTCCGTTTTCCATTTTATTTGAGGCTAAACCCCACATCGAGTAATGATATATGTATCTACCTTTTGTTTATGTATGTGTCTACCCACTTGATTAAGTCATATGTCAAAATCAAGGGATAACATTAGGAGAAAGATTATTGGATTACGCATATTATCTTATCAAGTGGGTAGATATATATATAAGTAAGCACAAAAATATAGGAACTAATATCATTTCTCTTAAATTATATCTATATGTTTTCATATTTGCAATAACGTGCGGGCATAAAACCTTGTCGTGCATTGATTGTGAAATAAGATTCAATTTATAATTGGGATTTTTTAATATGTGCCCCAGGAACACATCATTATAATATTAAATGTCTTTTATGCCCTCAATTTAATTTATAGAAAAAAATCTTCATTTACAATTATGGTAAAGGCAAAATTAGTATATCAAAAGTATTAATGACTCATATATACTAGTATCATTTTACTATAATTAAAGAAATTTTAATTTATTGAATGTTTATGATATCATAGACATACATTAACAAAATCCTTCTATAATTTACACCTTTTTTCTAACTTTACGTTGAAATTTTGACTTTTAAGAGCAAATTAAAGAGTATGGTATACTTGACCACATCCGACATACAGAAATTAAAAAGTCCACCACCACAACCATTTTAATCTGAAGGGCCGGTGTGTGATGTGTCACCATTGTGCTTCACCGCGCGACCAAGAGCATTACCATACTAGCGGCTATAATGTACTCCTGAACATTAGGGGTGATTATCGGGCCAAAACTGAACCGAACCGATAGAACCGATAACTATGAATTTTCAAAACCGAACCGATAACATGTTATCGGTTTTTGTTCGGTTCGGTTTCGGTCGGTTTTCGGTTCGGTTTCGGTCGGTTTTCGGTTCGGTTCGGTTATTTTAGGCCAAATGTTCACCCTTTTCCGAAAACCGAACCGATAGAACCGATAACGATGAATTTTAAAAACCGAAACCGAACCGATAGCATGTTATCGGTTTTGGTTCGGTTCGGTTTCGGTCGGTTTTCAGTTCGGTTCGGTTTTTCCGGTCCAAATGCTCACCCAGACTGAACATATTTACGTGCAATAAAACTATACATTTGTTTTATTTTTTGAAATTAAAAACTACATTTAATTCTCATAATATATGTCCTTCACATCTGGTTTCTGTTTTGCTACAGAAATTAAATTCGTTTTAGAGGAAGCCAGGCAGGCTGTACTTGTTTGACCATCTATCACAAAAGTCTCAACTAGTTAGAATCCTAAAGTACTTAGGGATTTTTTTTAATGTAATCCTTCGTAATTGGAATTCAATTTCATTATAGAGCGATGTTTGAATGAATTTTTCTTGTATACTTCAATTACTACGTGTTGGGATATAAACATTCTAATACTGATGCTGCAGTTAGTACTGATCAACAACTATAGAAGATAGTACTGATGGGGCAGAAACACGAAATACTACTGATCTCGAGTTTACTACTGACGATGGCAATTACTACTGATGTCTATATTTGGTGCTGATCGTGTTCGAGATTTTCGTATAGTTTGTTATGGAATGTTTATATTTTGTAAATTCAATTGTAATCGAATCCTAGAATAACTAGGTTAATAGTTTAGGCTTCAAGGACTATTATAAATAGTTCCTTACGAATTGTAAACGTACGTGTGTATTGTTCGATTTAAACAATATACATTGAAGCATTTTGTGATAACTGTGTTCTTATTATTGTTCTTATTCGATTACAGTTTTCATTGTTCTTAATCAAATAACAAGAGTGTTAATCCGATGTAACTTCTCTTTGTTAGTAGATCTGTGATTCAATAACTTGTTCGAGTTATTCGATCCTGACAAGTGGTATCAGAGCATTAAGGTTCTAGATCTACGAATTAAGAACAGCAAAATGTTTCATACTTTCGAATCCAAAATTGTTAATCATGTCTGATAACAATGAAAGCACACAGGCTAATAAAATTCTAATTCTCACTCCCAACAACTTTGGGATGTGGAAAAACAGAATCAAGCAATACATGCTTATTACCGATTATTCCATGTGGGAAGTTGTTGTTGAAGGTAACAAAACGATTCTGACTCAAGTAGCTAGCTCTTCAACTAAAGTTGACAAACTCAAGTGTGAAAAAGAAAAGAAGGACATAGGAATCGAACTCAAAGCCTTAAGCACTCTTTTGCTTGTTATTCCCAATGATTATCAACATCTCTTTGTTGAATATGATGATGCTAAGAAGTTGTGGCAGGCATTGGAGAAGAGGTTTGTTGGCACCAAAAGTACTAAAAGGAACATGAAGTCTGTTTTGAAGCAAGACTTTGAAAACTTCAAAGGCCAGAAGAATGAATCATTGTCACAAGTCTTTGATCGATTCAACAAACTTATTGGTGAACTCAATCAAGTTGGGGTTCAACCAGACAATGATGATGTCAACAGGAAGTTCCTTAGATCTCTTGGTGAAGAATGGTCTATGTACACTGTTATATATAGACAAGGAGATGCACTGGAAGAGAAAGAGTTGGATGAACTATACAATGAACTAAGAGTGTTTGAATCTGATGTAAGTAATAAAACTCCCAATTTACCTTCAAATAATGCTGCTTTTGTGTCCAGTACAGGAACAGGTCAAGAGGCTACAAAGAATGCATGAATTGAAGATGTAGCAAGAGAATCATTTTTCACTAGTCATGTGCACACTGCATTGATTAGTGAAGATTTGGAACAACTTAATCCTGATGATTTGGAATAGATGGACATCAAGTGGCAGATGGCAATGCTGAGTTTAAGAACAAAAAGGTTTCTCAAAAGAACTGGCAGGCAAAATCTGACTTACAACAAAGGTGATCGTGCTGGATTTGACAAAACCAAAGTCAAGTGCTACAGCTGCAGTAATCTTGGTCACTTTGCCAGGGAATGTCCTAGCAAAGATCAAAGATCAAATTACAACAAAAACAGCACCTTAAACTCAACTGCTTTAGTATCTCAAGAAGGTCAAGGGTATGACTGGAGCTTTCAGGCAGAGGAACATGCTCAGAACCAAGCTCTTATGGCCTTTACTGATTCTACTACTGAGGTACATTTAAATCTTGCACTCCTGAATGCATTAAAGCTTACAAAGAATTAGAAAAACTTAATAAAGAAACTTTTGATGGGATGATCTTAAATAGAAACAAAAGAATTGAATATAATGGTTGTATAGCTGATCTTGAAAATCAAATCAAAATTTATCAAATAATAGATAAAAAGATAAAAGATGAATTATTACAAACAACTTATGATAAAGAATATGATGAGTTAAAATTAAAAGAAACTTTAATTAAATTAGAAGAATGTCAAATGGAATTAGAACAGAATAAACTAACTATTAAAAAATTTGAAAGAAGTTCTAAGATCATTGATGAATTAACCAGTAATCAAGCCACTGAAAAAGTTGTGTATGGAGTGGGATATCATGCAGTTCCACCTCCAACTAATTTTATCCCTCCACTTAAATCAAGCACAGAAAGAACTTTAAATGAATTAAAAATAGAAAATCAAACTGAAACCAATAATGATTCATCTGAAGATGATCAAACAACTGAGTCAACTGATACAAGTTTCCATACCACACAAAGTCAAACTGAATCCCCTAAATATAATTCCGAAAATATACCAACAATTTTAAGAAGGGGAAATCAAAGAAACCTAAATCAGTTAAAAGAATAAAGAAAGCCTGAAGGAGCTAAGTCAACCAAATTAAAATGTTTAATTTGCAACAAAGTTAATCACATAGCCAAAGATTGTCACTTCAATCCAATCAATTGCAAAGAATTTAAAGAATTTAAAGAGAACAAAGAAAAAGCAAAAGCATTAAAATTAAAACAAACTAAAGAAGCTAAAGAAATCAAACATGTTGAATATCCTAAATTTGGAAGAACTGCACAAAGATTCGTGCAAAATATCAGGCATTGAAGTCCTAACATAAGTAATTATTTCAAAAATAATGGCAAACAAAATCAATTTCCAAGGTACTCAAAGTTTTCAAACATCAGTAGGAACTATTCCAGGTTTACTACTGATAAAAACCCTAAATACAATTTGTCTGGTACAATTATAAAAACACTACTGACTATGCTAAAAATTCATATATTACCCAAATACTACTGGTCCATCAGTAGTAAAATATTCAAAAGCCAAAAACTACGGGTATAAACCTAGGTCAGTAGTAAAACAGAACACCAGTACTAACCAACAAATAAGAACCAAAACTGCATACAAAGCTCATCCATTTAGAAAATCTTACTCTTCAAAGGATGAACCCAAGACAAAACAAGCTTGGGTTTCCAAAATTAACTAATTTATTTCCTTTATGTTCAGAACATTCAGATCCCTGAAGAAGGAAGAACATGGCATAATGATAGTGGATGCTCTAGGCACATGACTGGAAATCTTCAAATTCTTAGAGATTTCAAGTCTTTTGAAGGTGGATATGTTGCTTTTGGTGAAAATCCAAGAGGTGGTAGGATTACAGGTAAATGTACAGTATCAAATGGTAAGATTACTTTTGATGATGTGTTTTATGTTGCTGAGCTTAAATACAATCTGGTTAGTGTCTCACAAGTATGTGATAAAAAGAACAAAATTCTTTTTACAGATATTGAGTGCATCATTCTTTCTCCTGACTTTATTTTAGATGAAAAATTTGTTGTTTTAAGAACACCAAGGAGAAACAATGTGTATTGCCTGGATATAGGGGGAGAACTCATAACTTCAAATGAGATCAACTGTTTTATATCTAAGGCAAAAAAAAATGAATCAGAACTCTGGCATAGAAGGATGTGTCACACAAACTTTAAAAATATGAACAATTTAGTCAAAAAGAATTTGGTAGTTGGTTTACCACAAAAAGAATTTATGTGTGATCATCACTGTGTTGCATGCCTAAAAGGTAAGCAACACAAGACTTCTCATAAGACCAAAGCAATCAATTCTATTTCAAATCCTTTGCAGCTCTTACATATGGACCTTTTTGGACCTACAAATGTAATGAGTATTGGAAAGAAACAATACTGTCTTGTTATTACTGATGATTTTTCCAGATATACTTGGGTATTCTTTCTTCGGACCAAAGATGAAATAAGTGAAATCATAAAGAATCTAGTAATCAAGCTGGAAAACACAAGAGATCTCAAAGTGAAAGCCATTAGATGTGATAATGGCACAGAATTTAAAAATACTAATCTAATAAATTTTTGTGACCTTAAGGGTATTGACAGGCAGTACAGCTCTCCAAGAACTCGACAACAAAATGGTGTAGCTGAAAGAAGAAATAGAACCATCATTGAAGCAGCCAGATCTATGCTTGCAGATTCAAAATTACCAATAACTTTTTGGGGTGAAGCTGTTAATACTGCTTGTTATGTTCAAAACAGAGTGTTAATAGTTAAGCCTCACTTTAAAACACCTTATGAACTTTTCAATAAAAGAAAACCCTCAATAAGCTTTCTAAAATAATTTGGTTGTCCTTGTACTATTTTAATTACAAGAGAACAAATTAGTAAATTTGACTGCAAAGCAGATGATGGAATATTTGTAGGATACTCAATTCAAAGCAAATCTTACAGAGTATTCAACAAAAGGCTAAGGATCATTGAAGAAAGTGTCAATGTATCCTTTAATGAAAGTTTAATGAATGAACAGGGAAATGGTCCAAATTGGTTATTTAACATTGATAATCTAACCAAGTCTTTTGATGTTAACTATGTCTACAGTGCAGGAAATACAAACAATCAAAACCAACAAGGAGGATCTTCAACATTTAATGGCAGTCAAGACATAATGAAATATATCTTAGTTAATATTGATCCCACAGTTGATACTGAGGACAGTAGTAACTCTAATAACCCTAGCATTCTTGACACCAGTAAAAACTCCAACTCTCAAGATACTACTGATCCCAGTAGTAACTCAGAACCTCAAAGTTATGATGATGAACCTACCAATAATGGTGTCAGTAACAACAATGAACCACCTCACTTAATGAAGAAAATGTTACTACTGATACCAGTAGCAATGAAGAATCTCCACAAAGTCCAGACAATCAAGAAGACACATGGACAGATGCACAAATCCCTGACTCAAATGAGTCAAATCTTGATAGTCAAATAATTGTTGACAAAGTTCCAGGCACCAGAACCGAAAAGAATCATCCTCTGGACCTAGTCCTAAGTGATGTCAATTCAAACATGCAGACAAGAAGCAAATTCAATTCATCATTAAATTCAAATGTTTGTAACATCAGTTTAATATCTAATGAATGTATGTATGAATGTTTTCTGTCACAGGAGGAACCTAAGAAAATTCAACAAGCAATGAAAGACTCAAACTGGATCATAGCAATGCAAGAAGAACTTTTTCAATTCAAATTACAAGCTGTATGGACTCTTTTACCTCTACCAAAAGGAAAAAGACCCATTGGAACAAGATGGATCTTCAGAAACAAGAAAGATGAAAGAGGTATAGTGATAAAAAAAACAATGCAAGACTTGTAGCCCAAGGATACACTCAAGAAGAAGGTATAGACTATGATTAAGTATATGCACCTGTTGCTAGAATTGAAGCAATAAGAATATTTCTGGCATATGCTTCATACAAGAAGATCAAAGTATATCAAATGGATGTGAAAAGTGCTTTCCTATATGGGAAAATTGAAGAAGAAGTGTATGTGTGTCAACCTCCAGGATTTGAAGATCCAGAACATGATGACTATGTGTACAAACTAGATAAAGCTCTATATGGCCTTCATCAGGCACCACGAGCTTGGTATGACACATTATCATCATATTTACAGAAGAACAATTTTAAAAGAGGTGCAATTGACAAAACATTGTTCACAAGAAAAGTCAAAGATGGTATACTACTGGTCCAAATATATGTAGATGATATCATTTTTGGTTCAACAAATGATCAACTGTGCAAAGAGTTTGAAGAATTAATGCAGATCAAGTTCAAGATGAGCTCAATGGGTCCAATGAACTTCTTTCTTGGACTCCAAATAAATCAAAGATCTGATGGTATCTTGATTAACCAATCAAAATATGTCAGAGACATATTGGAGAAATTTGCAATGAAAGACTGCAAAAGTGCAAGCACACCAATGGAAACTCACAAACACCTACATCCTGATGTTGAGGGGGAGGATGCAGATGAACATCTTTACAAATCAATGATAGGCTCTTTAATTTATTTAACTGCATCAAGACCTGACATTATGTATAGTGTTTGTGTATGTGCCAGGTATCAAGCAAGACCTAAGGAGCTACACTTGCAGGCTGTTAAACGAATATTCAGATATTTAAAGGGAAAACCTTCTCTTGGTCTTTGGTATCCACATGCCTCACCATTTGGACTCATAGCCTACACTGATAGTGACTATGGTGGTGAATGTCAAGATAGAAAATCTACTACTGGTGGATGTCAATTCTTTGGATCAAGATTGGTGTCATGGCAATGCAAGAAACAAACAAATGTTTCAACATCAACTGCTGAAGCAGAGTATGTAGCTGCATATGCTTGCTGTGCTCAAGTTCTATGGATTCAAAACCAACTCCTAGACTTTGGTATATCTATTCTTAAAACTCCTATTTTTATTGATAATCAAAGTGCTATTAGTATTGTGAATAATCCAGTAAAACATTCAAAAACAAAACATATTGAAATAAGATTTCATTTTATAAGGGATTGTAATGAAAAGAAATTAATTAAAGTAGAGAAAATTCATACTGATAATCAATTAGCCAATCTTTTTACAAAAGCATTTGATGTAGGAAGATTCAGTTTTTTGGTTAGCAGTATTGGAATGATTTTAATCAATTAATTTCACTTTTAATATGTAAAGTTTTTGTACAATAGTTATATTTATAAGTATGTTTTACTACTGGTTATTCATTACTACTGATCATGAATTACTCTTACAAATTTAGTACAGATAGGGTTCTTCTTAGAATTAGGTTAAGTATAGAAACAACAATTACTACTGACGTTTCTACTACTGATACTTAGTTACTACTGATCGGCCGTTATCTGTAAAATACACCATTTTACCATACTGACCCCCATGAAAATAGCCGTTGGGTTATGATTCGAAGGGTATTTCGGTCCTTTTGCAGGAAAATTTGAAAAATATAAATAGCTGAAAGTGATTAGTTTAGCATTATCCTCACCTCGATTCGATATACCCTACGATAAACCCTAAATCTCTGCAAATCTCGATCAAAACCCTGCATCAGTAACAAAGAAATTCAATCTGCAAATCACCTACACAAGCAAAATCGATCAAAATCTCTCTGAAATCAACAAGTTCAAACGTCAATTTCAAAGATCAACATCAAACAAATGGCTACTCTAAAATCCTTAGAAGTAAAAACTGATCTCAAATTTTCTGAATTTCACAATATGTGTGCATTCTTAAGAAATCCAGATGGCACAAAAGATTTTCGACCCATAGTCATGTTCTTAAATAACTCATACATCAAGTTTGGTCTCACAATCAACCCTAAAGCCTATCAACAGCATGTTGTTAACTTTTGGGAAAATGCTGAACGGATTGAAGATACATATATGTCAAAAATCAAATCTGTGGTAGATGGAAAGACCATCATCATCACTGAACAATCCATCAGACAACATCTGCAACTAAATGATGAATCAGGTATGTTTTCTTTGCCTAAGGAAGATCTTGTTGAAATTTTACAAAAGATGGGATATTAGGGAAGACTAGACATTGTTACTTTTCAAAAGGGTCTTCTCTCACCTCAATGGAAATTTCTTGTTCATACTATTCAACACTGTATCTCTCCTAAAAAGAGTACTTGGAATGAGTTCAACAAATCAATAGCATCTGTTGTTGTTTGTCTGTGCACAGGCCAAGTATTCAATTTTTCAAATATGATTTTTGAAGGAATGCTTGCAAATTTATCATCTTCTAAATTTTTAATGTACCCAAAATTCCTCACTCATATTTTAAACTGTGAAATTCAAGATCTTTCAACACCTAAAAACATTTTTGTTACACCTGAATTAAATAAAAAGGTGTATTCTAATATGAGAAAACAATTTAAATTTTCTGGAAAAGAGAGACCACTAAATACAACCCAAACACAACCCACTCAGTCCACTCAATTACCTACACCTAACAGATGTCCTGAATGTGTCCCAGGTACATGAAATTAATCCACAGAGTGCTACTCTTCACTCTGAGGAAGACCAACCCATTGCCCAACAAATTTCCAAAATCTATAAAAGGAAGAAAACTTCCTTAAAGGACACCAGGGGACCAATTGAGTCAAACCCCAGACTCCAAGAGTTGTCCTCCAAGGAGGAGAGAGGACATGAGGAAAGGGCTCTCACTACTGATGCCCCAAAGGTGGGTGCACAGGCTAGTGAGAACATCATTAGGACCCAGACCTCGGCAACTCTAAGTGATGACTCATCCTTTGAGGCAGCACTAAGAGGACCCCGGTCTCAAGAAACCACAAGGGGGGATACTACTGCTTCTTCTAGGAAGAAGAGAGTGTCTAAACAACCCATTTTATCTCCAAGAAGTGATAAGGGTAGAAAGAAACAAATTGAATTGACGGATAGGATGGAAAACCTAAAAGCCAATGTACCAAATGAGCTCAATGATCCACCCAAAGGGGCTGAGGGCAGTATTAAACCAACCCAATTAACGGATAGGAAGGAAAACCTTAAAACCACTGTACAAAATTGTCTGACTCTATTGAATAATCAAGGAAAAACCATGACTTACATGAAACACTACATCAGTACTCTGAACAGAAGACAGAAGAGGTTCGAGTACAAGCTTCAAAGGCAATCAAATTTGATCAGAAAATTACAGAAAAAGATTGCGGATAGTGAGGCTCAACAAGTTGAGATCACTAAGGGGGAGAAGGATCAAATTCAAGGAATGATTGATCAATCAATTGCAGCAGCAGCAGCCTTCCTCTTGAACTTAAAAGAAGCTCATGGTGAAACAGGTCATAGTTATGGTGAAGACCTGTACAAAGGAATAAAAAGTATGGATGAGGATGTATTTGTGTCTGACAATCAGTCACCAACAGCAGAACAAGTATACTCTCCAGTTACTACTGAAGTTATAAAAACTACTGATCCTATGGATACTACTGAGGCTAAGGATCAAGAGGTTGTTACTACTGATCCCATTGAAGAAGAAGAAACACCTGTAGTAAATGCTCCAAAAGAAAATATCATTTCTACTACTGATGCCCTAGCAGTAGTAACTACAACAACAACCTCACCAGTAGTAATCTCATCACAACAGTTGGTGGTATTTGAACCAGAAACTACACCAGCAGTAACTACCTTGGTTACTACTGAAGATGAAGAAGAACTACCAGAAGTTCTTGAAACAGTTGTGATCATCCCAAGACCTCTAACTCCAGAACTTAAACCACTTATCATACCTGATATTTATGATAATGTGGATTGGGATGATGTTGATGAATGTGCACTTCCTCCTCACCCGAAGATACTTCCAATGAACAAAATTAACTTATTTTCTCCATCAATAGTTATTCCTGAAGTTAAAGATATGAATTACATTCCACCTCCAAGGTGTGTTGGTAGAGGAAAAGGAAAATTTGATGATGACTACCCAAACAGAGCTTTAGATCATTATATGGTGAATAAGATAAATTGTGTTAGACCTGCAAAGCAAGATAAATGGAAGGTGAACAGAATGAGGTATCTGAGGAAAGTTACAAAGACTCAAGCCCTTGAAGATAAGAAAAAGGCTGAAGAAGAAAGACTCAAAAAGGCAGCAATTCAAGAGGTTGAAGGATTCCTGGTAGAAGATCAGCATGCAGAGTTCAATAAACAAAGAAAAATAGAAGAAGAACATATGAACTGCCTTGAAGATCTAGTGGCAGAATGTAAAAGAGAAAAAGCTGATCTACTAGATGAATTTTTTGAACAAAAGATCAAAATGATTGACTTCTTAAAATCAAAAGGTCATAGTGCTAAGTCTTTTGGCATAATGAAAATGATTACAATAGTTGATAAATATTGTACTGCCAAGAAGAGAGAATTAGCAGAATCTGAAGCAGAAGAAGAACAAGAAAAGGTCTTAGTTGAGATTGATCCCACAATTGTACTCTCCAGAACACCACTCTCTGGTGAATCATCTAAACCTCCTTCCAAAAAGAGAAAAGCTCTTCAACTAGAACATGAGGCCAAGAAGAAATCAAAACAAACAGAACAAATTATTCAGTACTTGATCTTCCTATTTGCTCCTCTTGAAGATAATCCAATTATCAATTGGAGAGTTGTTGATGACGTAATAGAAGTAATAAGAAAAGACAAAACAACTCAAAATTTTACTACTTGGAAACCAATGGTGATGTCATGTTCAAGAAGTGACATAATAAAAGTTTTAATTATTGGTAAACCAAGAATGGCAAAGAAGTCATGGAGAATGTAACACCGCATTTTTTTTTTAAAAGGCAATTAAGTATTAGTCTAAGTACGGAAGCATCTAGTTAGTTAAGTTTACAAAACGTGGTCCCACAAAATATTACAACCAAACTGAGTTAAAAAGACGGTATTACTAGACACGGCTCATTTTACAAAACATAATTTAAGCATGGTCAAACTTCCCGTCCAAGCCCGACCCGTTCAAGCCATCCAACCTGAAATGTGTCAATAAGGGAGGGATTAGCACAAAAGCTAAGTGAATGAATTCCTAACACTACCAACTACACTAAACACTTAAACACGGAAGTTAAAGAACATCTCCGGTTAGGTAATCACTTGTTTGAGAGGATCGGCGGCTTTGCGGGCCTTAAACCATGGTCGGCCAAAACCACGGTAACCGATAGCGTTTTGTATCCAACACCCGGGCAACTCCCTCCCCTTAACCATGTAACGCATACAGGTAAGGTCGGATACCCTATTAGTCGATACACTGTGCCCAGCCGTTATCCATCCGACACTGACCTCGTCCCGATTGTGCACATAGTCATGTATGGTATTCCCTAACACTAGGCATACATAACAAGTAGACTAGCTACGAAAAACACCGCGAAAAACGTCACAACTGAGTTCCCAATCGCGAACTCTAGTTCGCGATCGCGAACTAGGGTTCGCGTCGGGAACTCGGACGTGAACTACTTCGCGACGACCAACCAAATTCTCTGGGGCTACTTCACGATCGCGAACTACTTCGCGTCGTGAACTCTCCACGACTGGTAATTTCCTGCATTTTTCACTAACATGCCAATACCAAATGTAATAACCGAAACCCGAGTTGTAGGTCGAATCCACTCACCTTTCAACTTCCGATTCCTTAACTCAGTGAGCTAGTATCACTGAGTATCCTTCCTGGTTCCTGTCAACAATATACCGAGTTAGTGATAATCCACCGAATCGTCAAAATCATCAATTTTCAACAACTAACTACACAAGACTCATAAAATGCACATTTTATGACATTTCCAACTAGCACCAATCCTTCATCAATTCAATTGACCATTTTGACCATTTAGCAAGTATTCACAACTAGTTGACCCAAACGGGCCAAAAACCCGAAGATGATCCTAAAACTTCCACATTTCCATCTACTAGAAATTAACCTTTCAACTAGTAATTCACAATCATTTACAATTCCACCAAGTTGACACTATCACAATTCCAAGTAACATACTTGTATAATCACTAGATCACCATTTTGACAAAATCATCCAAACACTAGTTAAATTACTTCACCATTTAATTAATACTAGGTTTCTAACATCCATAACTTACCAAACATGATTTCACAACCTAATAAACAATTCTATCCATCCAAAACTCAAGAAATCCAAGATTCATCAAAACCCACCTTCAACATCCACCATTAATGGAGGTTGAATGTGTTTTTCACCAAATCTTGTCTTCCTACTACTAACAACCATACATTTCATGTAACAGCTTGTATAAACATAAACTACAACATCCATAACAAGATTCACCAACAAAACAACAAACTACACAAACCCTAGTTCAAGTTCTAGCTCAAGAACACCAAGAACAAGCAAGAGGAAAGGTGTAACTTACTTCTAGACTTCTTTTTTTAACACTAGAGGCAAGCAAGATTTCGAGATTGGCACTAAGAATCACCACAAAAAGCTCAAGAGCAACAATGGTGGTTTGGGAGAGAAATGTGCAATGGAATAGTGGATAAGATAAGTGTTTTTGAACAAATGAGGAAGCAAAAGAGGGTGACCCCTCTTTCCCTCCTCCAAAAGCCGGCCAAAGCAAGGGTGGGACCCCCTTGTTGGCTTTTTCAGTTAATTAACAGTATATGTCTGAAAGGCCCCTTTCGTAAATAATTTATTTAAAATAGCAAACGGTCTCCAATTTTAAAAACGAAAGCATTCCTGGAAACGATATTTAACAAGGAATCCAAATATATAAAAATCACATTTTCATTCCAAATATATAACAAGTTGGGTATTTGAACCCCTTGATTAAAATACCGCAAAACACAGCAGGCTAAATAAATTAACTAAGCATTTAATCAGATAATCATTTAATAATATACCTTAAGGTCACTAAACTACTAGGCCGGGTTTTGGGATGTTACAACTCTCCCCCACTTAGGAAGATTCCGTCCCCGGAATCCCATCTCGATCAAACAAGGAGGGATAACGTTCCCGCATATCGGCCTCGGTCTCCCATGTCATATCCGCACCCAAACTGTGCTTCCACTTTACCAAAACCATAGGAATTTGTTTCTTTCTCAATTTCGTCACCTTTCGGTCCAATAACTCCACCGGTTCCTCTACTAAACTCTTCTTCGTATCGACCCGCAGCTCTTGCACTGGGAGAATTTGGCTCGGATCTTCGATGTTACACTTTCTCAAGTAACAAATGTTGAAAGTGTTGTGTATTGCCGACAACTCCGGGGGTAACTCGAGTGTTACCGATTGAGAATTTACCACCTTGCTAATTTGAAACGGCCCAATAAACCTCGGGGCCAACTTTCCTCGTTTTCCAAAATGAATAACACCCTTCCAAGGTGATACCTTCAAGTAAACCATCTCATTTTCCGAGAACGTAGCGGGTCTACGTCTTGGATCGGCATACATCTTTTGTCGGTCACGGGCGGCTTTCAACCTTTCTCGAGCAATAGCGACTTTATCCGCGGTCATTTGTACAATATCGGGTCCCGCATATTGTTTCTCGCCCGCCTCCAACCAACACGTCGGGGTTCGACACCGACGTCCGTACAACATCTCATACGGTGGCATCTTAATACTGGAGTGATACGAGTTATTATAAGCAAACTCGATCAACGGTAGGTGGGAATCCCACGACCCACCGTACTCTAACACACACGCCCGCAACATATCTTCAAGTGTTTGTATCGTTCTCTCCGATTGACCATCGGTTTGGGGATGATACGCGGTACTCAAATTCACCCGCGTCCCCAATTCTCGTTGTAAGCTATTCCAAAAATTCGAAGCAAAACGGGGATCCCTATCGGACACGATAGAAATCGGAATACCATGCCGGGATACCACTTCATCAATGTATAATTTTGCCAATCTACTAAGTGAGGCGGTCTCACTAGTAGCCAAGAAGTGTGCACTCTTCGTCAAACGATCAATTATAACCCAAATCATGTCGTGACCCCTTAGTGTACGCGGCAACTTGGTCACGAAATCCATGGTGATTCGATCCCACTTCCACTCGGGAATCGGCGATTGAGTTAAAGTTCCATAGGGCTTTTGGTGTTCGGCCTTCACTTGAGCACAAATATGACATTGGCCCACAAAACGGGCTATGTCGGTCTTCATCGTCGGGCACCAATAAAGAACCTTTAAATCATTATACATCTTCGTGCTACCCGGGTGAACCGATAACCGAGAATTGTGAGCCTCGGCTAAAATCAATTCCCGCAAACCCCCGAGTAACGGTACCCAAACCCGAGATTGATACGTCTTCAAACCCCGAGAATCTTCTTCTAAATCATCTTTCCTCTTTAATAAAATCTCGGCCTTCAAATGTTCGACATTTAACGCTTCCATTTGTGAAATCTTTAACCGGGACACCAAATCCGACACAATTTCCATCCGCATAAATTGTACCCGCCCCGAATCTCCCTTTCTACTTAAGGCATCGGCCACCACATTTGCCTTTCCGGGATGATATTCAATTTCACAATCGTAATCCTTAATCAACTCTAACCATCTTCGTTGACGCATATTCAATTCCTTTTGCGTGAATACATATTGCAAACTTTTATGATCCGTACAAATCACGCACTTAGTACCGTACAAATAGTGTCTCCATAATTTTAATGCAAAACCCACCGCCGCCAACTCCAAATCGTGAGTCGGATAATTCTTCTCGTGATTTTTCAATTGCCTCGAAGCATACGCAATAACCCGGACTCGTTGCATCAACACGCAACCCAAACCCGCAAGTGAAGCGTCACAATAAACAATAAAATCCTCCGGGCCTTCGGGTAAGGCAAGAACCGGAGCTTGACACAATAATTGTTTTAGATTTTGAAAGGACTTCTCGTGATTTTCACCCCACCGAAACGGTACATCCTTACGGGTCAATCTCGTCATAGGACCCGCTATCTTCGAAAAATCCTTAATAAACCGGCGGTAATAACCCGCCAAACCTAAGAAACTCTTTATCTCGGTTGGGTTCTTTGGAGCAGCCCAATTCATAACCGCTTCGATCTTCGCCGGGTCCACCTTGACCCCATTCGAACAAATAACATGACCCAAAAAGTGAACTTCTCGAAGCCAAAATTCGCACTTCGAGAACTTCGCATACAAACGTTCCCGCTTCAACGTTTCTAACACTTTCCTTAAGTGTTTCTCGTGTTCTTCTTCGGTTTTGGAATAAATTAGAATATCGTCAATGAACATAATAACGAATTTGTCGAGGTAAGGCCGACAAACTCGGTTCATCAAATCCATAAATATTGCGGGAGCATTCGTCAACCCAAATGGCATAACCAAGAACTCATAGTGACCGTAACGAGTTCGGAATGCCGTTTTATGGATATCATTTTCGTGCACCCGAACTTGGTGATAACCCGATCTCAAATCAATCTTTGAGAAATAAGAAGACCCTTGAAGTTGATCAAATAAATCGTCAATACGTGGCAAAGGATAACGATTCTTTACCGTTCTCTTGTTCAATTCCCGTTAATCAATGCACATACGGAGTGCACCATCCTTCTTTTTCACAAATAAAACCGGAGCTCCCCAAGGTGAGGAACTCGACCGAATAAAACCCTTATCCAACAAATCTTAGATTTGTGTCATCATTTCCCGGATCTCGGACGGTGCTAAACGATACGGTGCTCTAGCCACGGGATTGGCACCCGGTACCAAATCAATTTTGAATTCTACCTCCCGAACGGGAGGTAACCCACGCAATTCATCGGGAAACACCTCCGGGTATTCCGAAACCACCCGGAGATTACCAACCACCTTCTTTTCCTTTTTCACGTCAATCACATAGGCTATAAACGATTCACATCCCTTGGTCAAGGACATACGGGCTTTCATCATGGTTATCATGGGTATGGTCGGGGTCGCACGGTCTCCCCGGGCCACGACGTGTGACCCGTCGGGTAAAAGAAAAGTAATTAACTTTTGGTGACAATTTATGTTGGCCCTATTAGCACTTAACCAATCCATACCTAAAACCACATCAAAGCCGGACATCGGCATAACAAGTAAAAGAATCGAAAATTTCACGCCATCAATATCAATACTAGCCCCGGACACGGATGTCGTGACCGGAACCATTTCACCATTGGCCACCTCTACCTCTAGAGGTGTCGCGATCAAGGAAAATGGTAATTTCAATTTGTCACAAAAACTCTTTGAGGAAAACGAACTATTTGCACCCGAATCAAATAATACACGAGCGGGTATCGAGTTTATTAGAAACATACCGGTGATGACATCGTCGGTAGTGGTGGCATCCTCCACCGTCATTTTGAATGCCCGACCCGTAGGTGGCGGATGACTCTTTCTCTTTTGACTTCCCGACGAAGCCGCTCCCCCGCCCGAACCCGAACCCGAACTCTTCTTCATTGGGCAATGCATGGCCCGGTGACCCTCTTTTTGACACGTCAAACAAACATTATTCTCTAACTTGCATTCCGAGGACTCATGCCCGTGTTGCCCACACTTAATACATCTTCGAGTTTGTGCCGTACACGGACCGGCATGGACGGACTTACACGGTAAGCACCACGGGTTCCTTTGGTTGGAACCTTGAAGAATTTGTTTCCGACGATCGTTGTTTGACTTGTGATTTCCTTGAGATTTCTTGTGGTTGCTCGAGTTCGATTGCTCATACTTTCCCTTATGAAACGGGGCTCTCTCCCGATTCGTGGCTTTTTGAGCCAAAACATCACCTTCGGCCGATTTGGCAAGATCATAGGCTTGCAAGAGAGTTCCCGCAAGCCTTGTCACATTCCGATATTCGGGCAACAACGCCCCAACAAAGTGTTTGATTTGGGTGGACTCATCGGGCACCCATTGTGTCACAAACCGGAGTTTACCATTAAATTGGAGGATAAGCTCATCCACCGTCATCCGATCGGTCATCTTCAACATCATGAATTCATTCCGGATTTTATCCAACTCAAACGGGCTACAATACCGAGCCTCCACTTGATCCCTAAATTGTTTCCACGTGATTGCATCCATCATCTCATTACTAAAATTTGCGGTCAACCTATCCCACCAATCCATAGCCGGTCCCCCCAACATTCGGGACGCATACCGGACCTTCAAATGGTCCTCACAACTACAAGCAATAAGAGCGTTCTCGGTGGCCCTAAGCCAAGTTAGGGTTTCCGCCGGGTCGGTACTTCCCCGGTACTCGGTTGGCTTACAATCAAGGAAGTTCTTCTCGATGTGAGTGGGTTGGTAGAAGAATTGTTGGTGTTGGGCATTGGCAATTGGTACGGTGTGAGTGCGTGGCGGTTGTGGTATGCTTGCATTGGGAGATGAGGAGTCATTGCGGGGAAAGACGGGATTTTGAGTAGTTTGAGTGAAGTGTGGGGGTGAATTCGCTTGGGTTGGGGGTGGTAAGGTAGACCGAGCCTCGGGTCGCGGCTCAGTCGATTGGCTTTGGCGAAGAGCCCTTATGGTATCCTCAAGTTCCATATTTCGTGTCTCCAACAACACGATATATTCTTCATTCGGTATTTCATAACCCCCCGAGCCCGTTGCTCCATCATTCCCAAGGTTCGTGTTCGGCGGGACATTATCCAAGGTGTTTCCATCTGTAGCCATTCTTGCTACAAAACACAACATCTCACCAAGACTTAGTTTAACTCGTTAGTATACATATACTAACTACTAAACCCGATTCACACTTGCTCTAATCCCCCTTGACCGGAAGGTTTGACCAAAACACGAGCCACGATTTGGGAATGGAACACCAACCCCATGTATCCATCGCCAAACCGAAGCTCTGATACCAAGTTGTAACACCGCATTTTTTTTTAAAAGGCAATTAAGTATTAGTCTAAGTACGGAAGCATCTAGTTAGTTAAGTTTACAAAACGTGGTCCCACAAAATATTACAACCAAAGTTAGTTAAAAAGACGGTATTACTAGACACGGCTCATTTTACAAAACATAATTTAAGCATGGTCAAACTTCCCGTCCAAGCCCGACCCGTTCAAGCCATCCAACCTGAAATGTGTCAATAAGGGAGGGATTAGCACAAAAGCTAAGTGAATGAATTCCTAACACTACCAACTACACTAAACACTTAAACACGGAATTTAAAGAACATCTCCGGTTAGGTAATCACTTGTTTGAGAGGATCGGCGACTTTGCGGGCCTTAAACCATGGTCGGCCAAAACCACGGTAACCGATAGCGTTTTGTATCCAACACCCGGGCAACTCCCTCCCCTTAACCATGTAACGCATACAGGTAAGGTCGGATACCCTATTAGTCGATACACTGTGCCCAGCCGTTATCCATCCGACACTGACCTCGTCCCGATTTTGCACATAGTCATGTATGGTATTCCCTAACACTAGGCATACATAACAAGTAGACTAGCTACGAAAAACACCGCGAAAAACGTCACAACTGAGTTCCCAATCGCGAACTCTAGTCCGCGATCGCGAACTAGGGTTCGCGTCGGGAACTCGGACGTGAACTACTTCGCGACGACCAACCAAATTCTCTGGGGCTACTTCACGATCGCGAACTACTTCGCGTCGTGAACTCTCCACGACTGGTAATTTCCTACATTTTTCACTAAAATGCCAATACCAAATGTAATAACCGAAACCCGAGTTGTAGGTCGAATCCACTAACCTTTCAACTTCCGATTCCTTAACTCAGTGAGCTAGTATCACTGAGTATCCTTCCCGGTTCCTGTCAACAATATACCGAATTAGTGATAATCCACCGAATCGTCAAAATCATCAATATTCAACAACTAACTACACAAGACTCATAAAATGCACATTTTATGACATTTCCAACTAGCACCAATCCTTCATCAATACAATTGACCATTTTGACCATTTAGCAAGTATTCACAACTAGTTGACCCAAACGGGCCAAAAACCCGAACATGATCCTAACACTTCCACATTTCCATCAACTAGCAATTAACCTTTCAACTAGTAATTCACACTCATTTACAATTCCACCAAGTTGACACTATCACAATTCCAAGTAACATACTTGTATAATCACTAGATCACCATTTTGACAAAATCATCCAAACACTAGTTAAATTACTTCACCATTTAATTAATACTAGGTTTTTAACATCCATAACTTACCAAACATGATTTCACAACATAAGATTCATCAAAACCCACCTTCAACATCCACCATTAATGGAGGTTGAAGGTGTTTTTCACCAAATCTTGTCTTCCTACTACTAACAACCATACATTTCATGTAAAAGCTTGTATAAACATAAACTACAACATCCATAACAAGATTCACCAACAAAACAACAAACTACACAAACCCTAGTTCAAGTTCTAGCTCAAGAACACCAAGAACAAGCAAGAGGAAAGGTGTAACTTACTTCTAGACTTCTTTTAACACTGAGGCAAGCAAGATTTCGAGATTGGCACTAAGAATCACCACAAAAAGCTCAAGAGCAACAATGGTGGTTTGGGAGAGAAATGTGCAATGGAATAGTGGATAAGATAAGTGTTTTTGAACAAGTGAGGAAGCAAAAGAGGGTGACCCCTCTTTCCCTCCTCCAAAAGCCGGCCAAAGCAAGGGTGGGACCCCCTTGTTGGCTTTTTCAGTGGATGGAAATGTGGAAGTGTTAGAATACCGCAAAACACAGCAGGCTAAATAAATTAACTAAGCATTTAATCAGATAATCATTTAATAATATACCTTAAGGTCACTAAACTACTAGGCCGGGTTTTGGGATGTTACAGAGAAACTCAGGAGCTGGATACTTAACCCAAATGATTGATGCTGCTTTCTATCCAGACAACTATCCTGAAATATTCACTAACACAGAAAATTTTTATGCTTGGAATGTGTTACCAACTGTGAATATGTATTTCTTTGAAAGAACCAGTAAGAATTGTGAACTGTACTTGTATGAAAAAGAATATCCTCACTCAGAAGAAACAATGTATCAGATCACCACATGCTCATTTATGCGACCACATGACCTTGCTATGTTTCAAGAAAAATATAACTACTTTGTGAAGAGAAACAGCAAATATATAATTGCACAAAGAAAGAAACAAAATCAGAAAACATTAGAAGGTGATCAAAGAAGAGCTGTTGTATTAGAAGAGAAAAGGAAGAAGGAAGAAGAAGAGAAGAAACTTGATTAATTAAAGGTGAATTAACAAGTTTAGGGGGAGATTGTTGGGATATAAACATTCTAATACTGATGCTGCAGTTAGTACTGATCAACAACTATAGAAGATAGTACTGATGGGGCAGAAACATGAAATACTACTGATCTCGAGTTTACTACTGACGATGACAATTACTACTGATGTCTATATTTGGTGCTGATCGTGTTCGAGATTTTCGTATAGTTTGTTATGGAATGTTTATCATTTGTAAATTCAATTGTAATCGAATCCTAGAATAACTAGATTAATAGTTTAGGCTTCAAGGACTATTATAAATAGTTCCTTACGAATTGTAAACGTGCGTGTGTATTGTTCGATTTAATCAATATACATTGAAGCTTTTTGTGATAACTGTGTTCTTATTATTGTTCTTATTCGATTACAGTTTTCATTGTTCTTAATCAAATAACAAGTGTGTTAATCCGATGTAACTTCTCTTTGTTAGTAGATATGTGATTCAATAACTTGTTCGAGTTATTCGATCCTGACACTACGGAATTTCGAAATACGTTATTCGTTGTAATTGAAATCCTTTCCAAAGACCTATGGAACCAATTAGGCTCTTTTAGTTAACTAATAAAATTGAATATTTTGTATGTTTCAGACATTAAAATCGTTAAAAAAATCAACTTTTTAAAAAAAAAATAATAAATAAAATAAACTCTAAAAACATTTTAATAAAAAAAGAAAAAAAAATCTAAAAAAAACTAAAAAAATAAAAATAAGTTAACATAAGTGCACAAGTATTAATTTGAATTTCAACTAAAACATTTGTAATCAAACGCGCAACAAGTTTTAATTACGAAAGAATTGAATTCTATTACGAAAAATTACGGCATTTCAAATGCATCCTTTAATCTCTCTCAACTGTGAAACGTTCCCTAACTCATCTGTAGCATCATATTAACCGTGGGAGACAAGGGCCTTTTTTTGGTCGAGCTTGCTGGATTTGCTCGATCTAGCCCCTTTAATTCATTTTACTTATCAGATGAGCGTGTTATTTCAAAAATTGGGAAACATTCATCTCTCGCGTGAATGTCCAATAAAGTGAGTTGTGTCCATTTTGGATGACTACTAGCAAGATCAATTAGGGGTGAGCATTTGAACCAAAAAAATCGAACATAACTGAAAACCAACCGAAGCCGAACCGAACCAAAACCTGATAACATGTTATCGGTTCGGTTTTGATTTTGTAAATTCATCATTTTCGATTTTGGTTCTATCGGTTTCGGTTTCGTTTCGGTTCGGTTCGGTTTTCGGAAAGGGATAAACATTTGGCCAAAAAAACGAACCTTGATACCGAACCAAAACCGATAACATGTTATCGGTTCGGGTTCGGTTTCGGTTTTGAATATTCATCATTTTCGTTTTCAGTTCTATCGTTTTCGGTTCGGTTCTGTTCGATTTTTGGACCGAGCTCACCCCTAAAATCAACCAAATGAAAATACTTTGGACCATGACTACTTGGCACGTTGATGGCAATTTGTTATGTACCATTTCATTTACTACGAAACCGTATCAATCTTTTATCGAAAAGTACTAAGACCAGTGCCAACGGGCACGTCGGGGGAAGGCGTCGGGGACTTTTCGAGCCGTCGTGCCACGACGGCGTTGGCACCAGCCCGTCGTGGCTTGCGTCGTGGCACACACGTCGTGTTTTCGACGCCATTGGGAAGCCGTCGGTGGAGCGTGTGGGGCCGAGGGGAGCGTCCAAAATTGAATTCAAAATTCAATTTTTTTTTTCCTTTATCTTATTTTTTACCTATAAATACAACACCCTCACATTCATAATTTTACACCACTTCTCCCACTTCTTCATTACCTTCATTACCTATTTTTCAGATTTTCATCATGAGTCGTAGATGGAACTCCTCCCCGTCAAATGATTACTTCCAAAATTTGTTAAACACCCGTATCCCGTCACCAGCATATTCGTCAAATGCTGGACAGACTAGCCAACCGAGCCCGAGCAACGTCGCATCTGGTTCGGGTTCGGGTTTTCATCCGTTCTACTCATCCCCCGGCGGTTTCCCACCCCAAGGCGCTGTTCAACCCGGTTATCAACCCGGTTATCAACCGGGTTATCAACCCGGTTACCAACCCGGTTACCAACACGGTTTCCACCCCGGTTTCTATGGCGGCGGTTATTTTCCCGGTTCGGGTTTGGGTTCTGGCTATCAACCGGAAGTGGAAGAGGAAGACGAAGGAGAGGGCCCACAAGCGGTACCCGAACCGGTCCAACCAAGCAGGTGAACAGGAAGAAGAAGAAGAGCTACACCAGCAGTTAGGGAGGCTGGTTCGGTGCAGAAGTGGTCCATCCAGGAGGCCGTTATTTTATCCCAGCGGTGGATAAATGCTTCACAATCCGCTGAACGCGGGAACTCACAATCCGGTGATCGATTTTGGGGGCAGATTGAAGCCGAGTACAACTCACTGGTTGATACAAAACGCACCAGAAGTCAACTCCAAGGGAAATGGAACAAGATAAAAACGGATGTTCGGAAGTTTGGGGAAATCTATAAACGGTTCGAGTCAAGTCGACAAAGTGGGGCCAATGACCAAGACATGCTCAACGCCGCAAAACAACAATTTTATGACAACAACAACAGGAGGAACTTTGTGTACGAACAGTGTTGGTACGAACTAAAAGATTACCCCAAGTTTTGGGTAGATTACAACGTGATGAATCCCCAACCCACTCCCGCTCCCGAGCCCAACCCGGTGAACCTTGGCGAAGACAACACCAACCCGCTCCCTTCCGCAAATATAGAAGGTCTATTCCGTGACGACCCGATCCGTCGACCAATCGGTCGTAACGTTAGCCGGCGTACGGCAAGTTCCTCGGATGCGACTTCGTCACGGTATTCAAGTGACGAAACTAGAATTGTGATTAGAGAGAGAATAGATAAATTTGCATTAATTGTGGGTTCAACCTAATTATATCATTATCAAATGGATGTGAATGTATGGGGAGAAAAACGAAATTCATTTAGACGTAACTTTAGGAGGTTTTGGTGCATTGAATTTTTTTACATGGTGCTAGTCCCTTGTTAGCTTTTTAATGTGATTGCAGTTCTTGGGTTTTATGGTGCTAGTCCCTTGTTAGCTTTTTAATGTGATTGCAGTTCTTGGGTTTTTCGGTTGGGTTGATGGCTGGCAAATCTCCTCCCGGGTTCTCCTTTTTGCCGCTAATTTTTTTTAAGTGACTAGATTTAATGTGTTTATTGCACCCACAATTTTGTTGTATTGTCATTGTCAAATGAATGATCTTTAATAACAATGTAGCACATGCCTTGTAGGAGCTTAGGAATCGAGATAAGTTTTGTTAATCTCTCATTTAAGTTGTGGACCATGTAGGGCCCGCTTGTTTCAAAGTTTTCTAAGCCGACAAATTGGGAAGCATCAAAAAGTACATAAAAAGGGTCTATCGGATATATGGCCCTACTTAACCCTTCTCGTATTTAAATGTTATTAGCGAGCGAAGTGACTAGATTTAATGCGTTCATTGCGTTAATAAAAGACAACGAGAGTATTTTCTTGCATTGTCATTGTCAAAATGAGTGATCTTCCAAACAATGTACCACATGCCTTGAAGGAGCTTACGAATCCATACAAGTTTTGTTAATCGCACATTAACGTGGTGGACCATGGAGGGCCCACTTGTTTCAAAGTTTTTAAAGCCGAAAAAGGGGAAACGTTAAAAAGTACATAAAAACTTGGAGCTAATTGCTTAAATAATGGCATATACACCCAGAAGTCACAAATAATGCTCTTTTTTGACCCTTTGCAAAAATAATGCTATCCCACATTTGAAATCCCGGATCCCCTAGTATCCCCTCTTTGAAATCCCGGATTCCACCTTTTTCACTGTTTTCTGTACTCTGTCATTGTACCTTCTGTACTTGTCTGACGAGGTAGTATCCCACACTACAAATCCCAGATCCCTAGGGGTATCCCACACCCAGAATCCCGGATCCCCTAGGGGTTTCCCACACCTCAAATCCCGGATCCCCTAGGGGTATCCCACATTAGAAACCTTCAGTTTATCACTGCCGATCTCTTTATATCTATGCTGATCTCAAGCTCAGTATTTGCTTGTATAAATCCACTTATCAATTGGCGTACTTTGAATTATGTTTGTGTTTTTTAAACACCTAATTACGATCAAGGTTTCTAGTTACGATTTGTGTTTCAATCTCCATAAATTTCAGCAATCAGATGACCTATGATATTGAAACCCTAGGATTAATGTAATAGATCGCCTCAGGCTTTGAATCTATATCTCTGTTTTCCGTATATAATTTACCTTTTTATGAATTAAATACGTAATAATTTAAATCTGTAGCTGAATTGATTGACGATATCTAGCTTGAATTTATGTGACTCACAGAAAGCCCTAATTTTGATATTTTCTCCTTTTTGATTCAGTAAAGGTTGTGCAATTCTTTTGCTTGCTGGTGAATGAGTGCTTAATTCTGGTGAACAACTTCAGTCTCGAACTGAGTTTGTTCAATCATCAATTCATCATGGATGGTAATAAAGACGAAGCACAAAAATGTGTTGCAATTGCAAAAGAAGCAATTGCATCAGGAAACAAGGCACGTGCTATGAAGTTTAAGTGGGATACCCCTAGGGGATCCGGGATTTGAGGTGTGGGAAACCCCTAGGGGATCCGGGATTCTGGGTGTGGGATACCCCTAGGGGATCCGGGATTTGCAGTGTGGGATACTACCTCGTCAGACAAGTACAGAAGGTACAATGACAGAGTACAGAAAACAGTGAAAAAGGTGGAATCCGGGATTTCAAAGAGGGGATACTAGGGGATCCGGGATTTCAAATGTGAGATAGCATTATTTTTGCAAATGGTCAAAAAAGAGCATTATTTGTGACTTCTGGATGTATATGGCATTATTTAAGCAATTGGCTCTAAAAACTTGTGTGTTGGACCTATGGTCCTAAAAAACCATTCTCGTATCCATAATCAAAATGCTCACATGGTTGAAGGGAAAGGCGTAGCATAGAGATGTAAACGATGACCAACATGACATTAACATAGCTAAATATCCGAAGAACATTCGCTTTTTAATAATCAATTGTTTGAAGAGCCAACATTAATCGATAGGCATATTGAAGTGGGGCACATTAGAATTTGGCTGAGATGATTATACACACACACGCACACTTAGAAGATGGTAAGCAAATCAATCAATACAATAAGCACCCATAACTTTTAAACTAGGAAGTGTTGG
The DNA here is from genome assembly GCA_963853835.1 of Calendula officinalis. NCBI lineage: Eukaryota > Viridiplantae > Streptophyta > Magnoliopsida > Asterales > Asteraceae > Calendula > Calendula officinalis. The sequence continues at coordinate 41,476,989 of OY970820.1, forward strand.
AGAACCTACCCCATGTCATTTTCGGGCCAATATTGGGCCAATTCTTTTAGTTTGTGTGTTATGTTAACACTTTTTACAACTCAAACTGGTTAACTTGTTAAATTCTGAGACAAATGGGACAACAAACAAACTTTTAACATGTTACCTATCACATACTCCTCTTTTGTATGAATTGAGTATTGTTGTAGATTAATCCATTACAAGGCATGGGTCCAGGCATAATGCATTTTTTAAAACGATACCAATAGTAACACATCAAGCCATTAATGTCTGCATTCTTTTAGACTAATGATCACATATTAATTTAGTTTTTTATATCAACAAAGTTATAAGTGGTTATATTAATTTTGCTAACTTCCTTTCAATTGAATATCGTTGTCGTTTTCATAAGTTTTGCTAACTCATATGGAGTGTCTTTAGTGAGTAAAGGGAAGTGTACTTCGAATAGAATGGCCACATACCAAGTTATTCCGGCCAAACTTATCCATCTTTAATAAAACATGATGGTATGTATAAAAAGCAACTAATGAGTATACGCAAATTAACTAAAGGGTGTTTGGGATTACTTATTGAAAATTAGATTATTCGTTTTAAAAATAAATAATCTATTAATCTACGGTTACAAGACGTAATTCTGAAAAATATTGTTTGGATTTGATTATGTTGTTTTAAAATGGAATAATCAGATAATCAGTTGTTTAGTATTTGACAAACCTAATTATTTGATTAATTAATAGGTAAAATTCAAATAATCAGTTTTCAAACCGCAGTAAACACCTACGGACCTACTTTTTCAAATAATCAGTTTTCAAACCACAGTAAACTCCATTTTGAAAGCTCCAAAACGTGAATAATTGATTATTTCATATTATTTGCCAAATACTAATTTTAAATTATTTGCATTTTCAAAACACAATAACTAGATAATCTGTTTCAAATCTCATCAAAAACACCGTTCTTTAAGATGGCCCTGATCATTGCGTATCCGAATTTGGCATTTTAAACAATTTAGTAGCCTCTAATGTACTCATCCGTATGACATGCAATTTATCATGTTTAACAATTATATCATCATAAATTTAATAAAATATTAAAATAAAAGTATCATATATTGACCTAAAGCATTTAACTACTTTAGTTGCAGTTACTTCAAGAAAGGAGTAAATATGATATACTTCCTCTGATTCGAAATAATGATGCATTCTCCGTTTTACGGTTTTTGAAGCAAAACATAATAATAATAGTTAAATTAGATTAATTGGATGGTTAGTGAAGAATGGATCTCACATCTTTTAAATAAAATGAGATTAGTGATGTTTAAAAATAAAAGTAAGGTAAATAAGGCATTTCACTTTGTTAAAGTGGATAGTTAGTGGATATGTCCCATTATTTTTTTGCCAAATAAGATAAATTTTCAAAGTGCACCAAAAAGGAAAAGTATATCACTTATTTTGAATATGAGGAAGTAGTAACTATGAAGCAGTTGCTCACGAAATATGTCAAAAATAGACAAATAACGTCGTTGGAAGTTAAAGTTTCATAATTTTAGTTGTGTAAGAGTAAGCCCAACAGATAGAAAATTGGGCTTCAGGCCTATTTGCTAACACGTGTTTTTGTTTGTTTTATATATAAATATTTAGATATTAGTAATTACAGAGATGCATTCAGGGAAGTCTCTTGAAATTTTAAAGTCCCAAGGGACAATCTACAGTCATCGGATGAAACACAATCAATGATCAAGATTAACCCATCAATTACACGCACAGGGGTATTATGGTCATTATGAAATTATACATCAGCTCCTCCAGCAAAAAACCCTCAGATCCAATTTTACAAAATCACTGGAGATCTCCGGTGATTTCTAAGGCGCAAACACCTGCGATTTCCAGCGATCACTAACGCAACAAATCATCGAACCGATTGCGGCAATTGAATCACAAACATTCAACAGCGTTTTTCTGGAATTTGAGCCCTAATCAAAATCGAGTTTCGAATAAATTCACTCTAATCAATCGCAGATCTGAAAATCTGACGTTATCAATGAAATTAAATCCAGAATCTGTGAATAGCAACGAAACAGAGAAAAAAAACGATGATTCAGGTAAGAAATTACAATTCAAGTTTTATGAAACAGGTAATAGCTTACAAAAAACATATGTGCTTCAAGTTTACAAGCACATGTGTTTGTAAACTGCGAATTGTTTAATGCGAACTTGTGTGGTTGTTAACCGAAGCACATGTGGTTATTAACCGAAGCACATGCTTCAAGTTTACAAGCACATGTGTTTGAAAGCTGCGCATTTGTTTGACTGCGATATGTTAGTAGTGAAGCACATGTGCTTCCGGCAACAAAACACATGTGCTTCAATACCTGAAGCACATGTGCTTGGTTGTTCATAACAATCCTTTATTTTCCGAAACAACTGTTAGTAGTGAAGCACATGTGTTTATGTCATGAAGCACATGTGCTTCATTACCTGAAGCACATGTGCTTGGTTTTACATTGAAACTCCTTTATTTTCAAAAAGAACTGTTAGTAGTGAAGCACATGTGCTTCATGACCTGAAGCACATATGCTTCATAGTTAGGTCAATACAGAAAAGTATGTAGTTTAAAAACACATGTGCATCTAATTTAAAAACACATGTGCATCTAATTTAAAAACACATGTGATTATGTATTATGATTTATTATATCAATATGCAGCTTCAGGCGTGAATATCAGTCTGAAACCTGTTAAAGTATTATACATGGATACACCAGGAGGATCTATATATTATGTTCCAACTGTTGATGACGGATTACTACCAATTAAAGGGCAAAGGTTTAAAACAGTTGAAGAGTGTATTGAAATGTATAGAAATTATGCAAACACTGGAGGATTTGACATAGTTAGGTCAACACAGAAAAGGACAAGGTCAGGTTTAGTAAAAGATAGATATGTTTGGTGCGACAGATATGGTTTACCAAGGAATGTGACTGATGACACCCTCAACGGAGAAGAAAATCTTACAAGAATTAGAAAAACAAACACAAAAAAACAGGATGCATGGCTCGTGTTAGGTTTCTCTAGAATGATCGATTAGCAAATTATGAACTTGTTGACTTCGAGGATAAACACAATCATGAGTTGATTCCTCCAGAGTATATGCATTTATCTAGGAAAAATAGAAACTTGAAGTATGCTGAACAACTATTTGTATTCAATGCTGCAAATGCAAACATAGGTCCAACGAAAGCACATCTTCTTTATAGTAATATGAAGGGATGTGAACATAATGTCAACGGAACAGTTGATGATTTCACAAACTGGAAGAGGAATTTAAATGTCTTTATAAATTAAAGTGATGCTCAAATGCTTGTAAATAAGATGGAAGAAAGGAAGAAACATGCACCAGGATTCTCATTTGAGTACAAGATTGAAAATAGCCAATTACACTCAATATTTTGGGCAGATGAAGTAGCAAAGTGTAACTACAAGGAATTTAGTGATGTCATGTCATTTGATGCTACATATAGAACAAACAGGTACACATGTGTTCATGTCATGAAGCACATGTGTTTCGTTACTGGAAGCACATGTGTTTCACTACTAACAGTTCTTTTTGAAAATAAAGGAGTGTATATGAACAGCCACGCACATGTGCTTCAGGTAATGAAGCACATGTGTTTTGTTGTCAGAAGCACATGTGCTTCACTACTAACAGTTGATTTGAAAAATAATGGAGTGTTATGAACAGCCAAGCACATGTGCTTCAGGTCATGAAGCACATGTGTTTCGTTACTGGAAGCACATGTGCTTCACTAATAACAGTTGTTTTGCAAAATAAAGGAGTTTCAATGTACAACCAAGCACATGTGCTTCGGGTCATGAAGCGCATGTGTTTCGTTACTGGAAGCACATGTGCTTCACTAATAACAGTTCTTTTTGGAAAAAAAAGGAGTGTATGTGTGCAGCCGAGCACATGTGCTTCATCTCATGAAGCACATTGTTTCGTTACTGGGAGCACATGTGATTTACTAATTAAAATGATAGAAGCCTGACTCACTAATTGACATGTGATTTATAGGTACAACCTCATGTTTGTGCCCTTCACTGGAATAGATAATCATCGTAGGTGTGTGACTTTTGCTGCGGCATTGATAAAAGATGAAACAACAGAGACTTATATGTGGCTGCTTAACTCATTCATGAAGACTTTTGAAAAAGAGCCAATTATGATAGTAACAGATCAGGATAAATGTATGAAGAAAGCTATTGAGAATGTATTTAGGACTGCTAAACATCGACTCTGCATGTGGCATATTGCACAAAAGTTGCCAGCAAAGGTATTAATTTAAAATTTATAATCACCTTCTTTGAAACACATGTGTTTCAAATAGTGAAGCACATGTGCTTGGAAACTGCTTTATGAAACAGTGAAACACATGTGTTTCACTATTAGAAACACATGGGATTCGTTGTTTGTATGCTTCAATGTTTTTAGTAACTCTTCTTTTTAGTCTAACACATGTGCTTCAAAAGGTAAAACACATGTGATTCTTAATAAATATGGTCCCTTGTAATTTTGATATAGGTACACGAGGCAATTCCTGGAATTGAACAAGAAGTGGAAAGAGATTTCAAGAGCAGATTTGATAAAATTATTTGGAACATGTACATCGAACCTGATAAATTTGAGGAAAAATGGGAAAAGTTGATGAATGATTTTGCTTTACAAAATAATAGTTGGTTCAAACATATGTTTGAGATTAGATCAACTTGGATTCCGGCATATTTCATTGAAACTGAAATGTTTGGATTGATGAGAACAACTTCAAGATCAGAAAGTGAGAATGCTTTTTTTTCAAACTTCATGAAACAAGGAACAAATCTGATAAATTTTATGGGAAGCTTTGATTCGGCAATGTTAAGACAAAGATCAAAGCAAGAAGAATTGGATTGCAAGACAATCCGAACAACTAGAAAGTTGTGTATGAAACTGAAAATTGAAGAGCATGCATCAAAATTATACACAAATACAGTATTTGATATCATTCAGAAGGAGATAGAAGCAGCTGTATATAATTGCTCTTTGGAAAAAATGAATACTGAGGAGGATTGTCAGATTTTTATTGTTAACGAAACCTCAAAGGAAAAAGAAGTTGATCTTCAATACAAGGTAAAACTAAATTAACAAATATTAATTTTTTAATAGAAACACATGTGCTTCAACATTTGAAACACATGTGTTTCAAAAAGGTTAAAAGCACATGTGTTTCATCCAGGTGAAGCACATGTGTTTCTATTAAAAAAATTGTTATAAATCACATGTGCTTGACAATCTATTTCATAAAGCAGTTTCCAAGCACATGTACTTCAACTTGTTAAGCACATGTGCTTCACCATTTGAAACACATGTGTTTCATGTTATGAAGCACATATGCTTGAAAGGTGAAGCGCATGTGTTACAAAGAACGTGATTTTAAATTTTAAAAAGTGTTCATAAAGCAGTTTTCAAGCACATGTGCTTCACAAGTTGAAGCACATGTGATTATTAACTTACTAACATTGAAACTATTTTTTGTTTCCAAAAGGTGCTTCTTAATCAGAAAGATGGATTATTAGTGTGTACATGTAGACACTATCTCCGATTTGGACTCCTATGCCGACACTGTTTTTGGGTTTTGAAGAATAGTAATATAGATAAAAATCCCTAATAAATACATAATGAGACGTTGGAGAAGAAACATAATACCACCTGAGTTAAGAGCAAGAAGAAACAGATATGGCAATGAAAATATTCGAGTTCAGAAAGTGGTTAATGAAATGACATCTGTTTTTGAATATTGTGTTCAACTACTTAGTCCTAATGAAGAAAAGCTTAAAGAATATCTTGAAAAACTTAAAGTGTTAATGACTGAAATTGAAAATGATATGCCAAAACAACCTCCAAAAACCAAAAAGGTTATTATGGGGGATATGTATCGTGTTCCAGAGCAAGTTATTACTGGAGTAGGAAACCCAGATGTTGGCACATACAAAGGATGTGGAAGAGATTAACGTGTAATGAGTGGTAAAGAGATGGGAATTAAAGAAAGCAACAAGAAGAAAAATATTTGCAGTAATTGTAAAATGACAAATCACAATACTATAACATGTGGAAAATATCATGAGAGCATAAAAAAACAAAAAGAACAACAACATGATATTTTAAATTCTGAAGCGACTATGAACAAAGAGTGAAACAAAATAGATAGAAGAAAATGTAAGACTTTATTTGGATGTTATTACTTGTGTTAATGAACAAAAGCACATGTGCTTGGCCTAATGAAGCACATGTGCTACATATGATATGTTCGTTCCTTGTTTTTATATTTTTTTTCTGTGATTTTTCTTTTTTTTCATCATTTACAAATAGATAGAAGAAAATGTAAGACTTGATTTGGATGTTATTACTTGTGTTCATGAACAAAAGCACATGTGCTTAGCCTAATGAAGCACATGTGCTTCATATGATATGTTCGTCACTTGTTTTTATTGTTTTTCTTATTAGTAAAGCACATGTGCTTCACAAGGCCATGCACATGTGCTTCGTGATTCAAACACAAATGACTTGCTTGTAAGGTAATTGTGTGCACGAACAAAAACACATGTGCTTGGCCTAATCAAGCACATGTGCTTCAACAAGGTGATTATAAATTCTTTTAAAAAAAATTGATTTATAAATCACATGTTTTTCAAATGGTGAAGCACATGTGCTTCTTAAGGTCAAGCACATGTGCTTCATTAAGCCAAGCACATAAAGGAGTGTACATCGACAGCCAAACAAATGTATTTCATGACTTGAAGCACATGTGCTTCAAGTTGTGAAGCACATGTGCTTCACTAATAGAAGATGGTTTTAAAAAATAAAAGAGTGTATATCTACAAAAACATAACATTAGTAAATTGTTTCTTAAACAAAAAAACATAATTAGATATTAGCAAACAAAAATAAAAAACCTTGAAATTAAACTGTATCATAACAAGACTTGATTGAATATTAAACAAACTATTTGTTACGTTCTTTCGTGTTCGAAAGTGCTTGGATGATCATTTTTTTCATTTCTTCCAAAGAGTGACGGTTGAAGAATTCAAATGCTTGCTCAATCATCTCATCAGCATGAATGTTGAGCTCATGAGTGATGATTTTGGATGCAAACCGCATCCTGAGCTTTTTCAGCATCAATTTTGATCATCTTCTTCCCTCGGTATTTCAGAATTCCAATAATTTTGTATATTACCGGTGAAAGATTCCATGTGGAACATTACAAATGGACCACAATCTACAAAATTCTTTTCCGATGACCGATTCATTATCAGTTTCTTCGCCTTCAAATTCTCAACACTTGTAGATGCTGGATGCTTGTATTTTATCAAATGCTTCATCACACAATATTGCTGTATATAAAAGTATTTTTAAAAATATATCAAAAAATAATAATTATATGAAAAAATATATGAATATTTATTTAAAACTTACCACCAATCTTAGAGCCTTTCCATACTTTGTTTCAAACACTCCTCCAGTACGGTTGTCCAAAATGTATAATGCAGGTTCGGATCTAATGTCAAACACTAAGACATAAAAGTGCTCATGTGCAAGAATTGGGAAGAACACATGTAATACATTTAAGAGTCAAGAAATATAACAAGATAAAAGTGGTTTTTGTACCCTGAAACACATGTGCTTCAAGTTGTGAAGCACATGTGTTTCACAAGATAAAAGTGCTTCCATAAGAGAAGCACATGTGTTTCATTAAGTGAAACATATGTGCTTCACAAGAAGAAACACATGTGTATCACTTAATCAAATACATGTGTTTCAAGTTGTGAAACACATGTGCTTCTTCATGACTTGACACACATGTGCTTCACAACTTGAAAAATCTTTGTAACTTAAAAACACAGAAGGAAAAAAAAAGTTCCATTACCATATCATAAGCTTTCATCGACAAAACATCAGCATCATTACCAAAAAATTCAGAGAGAAATGATTCAAAAGAATTGAATATGCTTTCTCTTGATTCATTATTATGTTCAGAAAAGAAATGTGATTGCTGTTCATGAAAGATAGTTAACACTCATAACATAAATATACAGAATTGACAAATTAAACTTACAATAAGTGATGCTGGTGCAAAAAGTCTCTTCAAAGCAAAAGGACTCTTAAATTTTTCTTCATGATTCATAATCACTGCCCACAAATCTACGACAGTTGCCTCCACATACCAACCTGGACAAAGAGTTTCCAAACCCAACCTTGTACTGATACAATTACCATCCTTTCCTTCAAAAACAAAATCCCTATCATGACATAAACAAAAAAAAACACAATTTTAGTTCAGTCACTTAAAAAAAATAAAAAATAAAATGGAATTTAATGTTTCCAAGCACATGTGTTTCACAAGGTAAACTCAAATGTGCTTCATAAGTCCAAGCACATGTGTTCCGTGATTCATACACAAATGACTTGCTTGTAAGTTACATGACATGTGCTAGGCCTTATGAAGCACATGTGTTTCATAGGGCCAAGCACATGTGCTTCATAACATGAAGCTCGTGTGTTTGATGACTTGAAGCACATGTGCTTCACTAATAACAGTTGGTTTTGAAAAACAATCTTTATAAAAATCTTTTAAACCACATGTAAATTTAAAAACTCACATACGTACTTTTTGACAGGAAAACAGCTCTGTTGCAATAGCAAATTCAGCACCAGAGATCAGTGGAAAACCAAGAGTTTTCTTATTAATAAATTGCAACCTCATAGTTGACTTTTCAAGCACAATGGCTGAAGAATCTAAACTCAAAACATCGCTATTTTCGGACCACCACTTTGACACAAACTCGTCTTCAATCTTCACATCCTCTTTCACAATCTCACCTCCTGCTGGCATCTCAACATCAGTAACAAAATCAGCTGTAACCTGCACCTCAGGATCATTTTGTGTCTACAAAAATCAATTAATACACTTAGAAACACACTTGATTGAAGCAGGTTTATAAAAAAAATTAAAAAAGAATTAGTAAATGATAATACCTGATGGTAAATAGGTAATTCAAGGTAAAATACTCTGTTAAATTCATATTTAACTAAATTTAAAGCTCTGTCCCCTTGCGGGAACTCATCATCAACTCTTTCAAATATCTCATACACCAAATCCTTTTGTTTTTCCATAAAATCCTAAAACATATAAAAAAATGAAATTAGAATCAGAGAATGAAGCACATGTGCTTGGAAAATATGTTTTTAGAATGGAGTTTTCAAGCACATGTGCTTAATGTTTTAAACCAAGTTGTGAAGAATGTTTTTAAAACAGTTGAAGAATGTTTTTTTTAAAAACTTGATTTATAAATCACATGTGTTTCAATTTTTGAAGCACATGTGTTTCATGACATGAAAAACATGTGCTTCGTATTGTGAAGCACATGTGTTTCAAATGGTGAAGCACATGTGCTTCATAACATGAAACACATGTGCTTCACTAATATCAGTTCGTTTTGAAAAATAAAGGAGTGTATATCTACAGGCAAGCACATGTGCTTCATGACTTGAAACACATGTGCTTGGAAAATATGTGATACAAACCACATGTTTTATAAAAGCAGTAATAAAGCACATGTGCTTCATAAGGTCAAGCACATGTGCTTCATAAAAGGTCAAGCACATGTGCTTCAGTAAAGTGATTGTAACTTATAATAAAATGTGAAATGTATACCTTCTTTGATACCAGCTCGTCCTCATGAGGACTATTTAGATTATCAAGATTTATGGATCCTTCAGCATCAGATTCAATTCCGAGAGGTGGTAATAATTCTAGCATTCCAAAACCTACAGCATCAACTTCTTTGATTTCCCTCTTGCTCAAAAAACGAATCCACTTTTTACATATTGGCCGTTCACGCGGAACTTGAACAACATCAAATCTTGTTCGATCACAATAGAGTAGCTACACAATAATAACAAAAAATATTGAATATTAAAAAACAAGAATAAAGAGTTTTGCTAACATTATCCATGTGCCAATGATTCTTACCGTATCTCAGATTGTCCAACAAAAATAAACACCAATCCAGTTTACCAATATCCGCATCTCTTGGAACACGATTAAGAATATCAAGCTTCACTTTCCCATTTGGTTCACAAGAGACCATTGTTGCACCAAACATCATAAGAAAATTAAATTTGAACAGATCATCAGCCACATCAGAATTCCTAATTTTCTCAACAATGTGACATGGTCTAATGTGATCAGGATTTTCAAACTGACCCATCCATTGTTTGAGAAAAGAAGTATCGGTAATTATATCAAGATCATTAATATTGGTACCACCATTAGGTATACCAAACACATCATTCACTGCTTGGGCATCAACTTTAATCTCCCCCTTATCTGTTTCAATTTGCATCTGAACATGATTAAACTTATAAACTACATAGTATCCTAACTTCCCTGGAAGTTGATTTAAATCAAAACCTATTAAAGATCCAAATCCCATTGTATGTATACATTTCTTTTGGGATTCAGATAACCCTGATTTCATGACCTCTAAAAACTGCTTAGGAGTTTTCCGAACACGAATTGATTGAAATGTTTTTATCTTGGAGATCTTTGAAGCCTTTGGTTGGACTTCGTCTATAGATTGAACATTATCTATAGATATCTTCCTACCTTTTTTCTTTAATTCCTTCTTTCTTATCTCTGCTAAGCACATATCAGAATCATAACCTATGAAAACATAAATTGATTAACTAAAAAAAATTCAAAATGTGTTTTACATTGAGAAGCACATGTGCTTGAAATTGTGAAGCACATGTGCTTGTAGCTACGACGAAACACATGTGTTTCATTACCTGAAGCACATGTGCTTGTAGCTTACAAACACATGTGCTTCATGACCTGAAGCACATGTGCTTCTATCTTACAAACACATGTGCTTCATGACCTGAAGCACATGTGCTCAAGTCATGAAACACATTCTGAATTTGGAAACTTGAAAACATATGTGCTTCAGGGGTAAGAAACAGATGTGTTTCGTTACTAGAAGCACATGGGCTTCGTAACCGTATATTTTACAACAAAACATATGTGTTTCGTACCCCTGAAGCACATATGTTTTCATAAACCACGGAAAATATGAAAATACTTCAAAATTTCTAATTTTTTTGAAAGAAAACAACAATATAAAGCACAAATCAACAGATAACATAATGAATCAACGGATTTTTGCATAAACAAAAAAAAATAAAAAATAACAAAAAACCTTACATTTTACCTGATTTTTGTCCTCTTTCAGATCGATTTGTATCAGAAATGGTTTTCTTAGAACTAGATGTTGTGTCGGCCATTGAAGTATGATCAAAATAAGATTTTTGATGAAAAACATTAACCGATTTTGAGAAAAGTCGAAGAAAAAGAGAGAAAAAATGAAGGGTTTTTGATCGGTTGTGTGAGAGAGAGAAGGAGAGTGGAGGAGTTAGAGAGAGAGCGGGAAGTTTCTTTTTTTGACAAGATGCCAACTGTTATGTCACGTACACGAGTAAATTACCAAAAAACCCCTCCGCCAATAAAAAACAATTTAAATTAGATAAATGTAATTATTATGCTTTGGGGCTGTGAAAAAAATTAAATTATTTTTAATTTAAAATATCTTCTAAAAAAACAATATTAAGTATAGAAAAAAAGGAACATAAAATCATTTAATAACAGTTTATTATTTTTTGAAACCCTTTATTTTATAGAAGCACATGTGTTTTTCACCTTGAAGCACATGTGTTTCACGTTATGAAGCACATGTGCTTCACTAATAACAGTTGTTTTGAAAAAATGGAGTGTATATGTAGAGCCAAGCACATGTGCTTCAGTTCATGAAGCACGTGTGTTTCATGACTTGAACACATGTGCTTCAAAATGACATGTGATTCAAAATAAATTTGTAGTTAATGTTCGTTGGTATTTTGAAACACATGTGATTCGAGTAATATGCTCATCAGTAATATGAGAATCTGGAACCCTTGTGTTAACTGAAGCACATGTGCTTCACCATTTGAAACACATGTGCTTCATGTTATGAAGCACATGTGCTTCATAGGTAAGCATGTGTAGTCTATACACAATCTGATTTCAAAATCAATTCTCAATTAAATTCCTGAAATCAAAAGCATCCAAATAACATGATAAAAATACAAAATAAAATCCAAACAACAGAAGAAACTAAATTGTTGCATATTAATTATTAAACAAATAGATGAAAATTAAAATTTGGTTCTTGAAACTTGATTCGGCTACCAAAATGCTAACTTGATTATTTATCACGAGCTTCTCTATTAGGAATTGAAAGAAGAACAAGCCTCCTGATTTCTTCTGTTGTATGAGCTTTCCTGAATTCTGATGCATAACGAAGGACCTTTTTCGAATGAATATTTAGATCATGAGCTAAAATTTTAGATGCAAAACGCATCCTTAGCTTCCTCATCATGAAGTTTTGTTCCTCGATTTTAGTTGGTATATCCATGTTCCACAATTTAGCAGTTTCCCCCATGTATGATTCCATGTGAAGCATCAAAAAGATACGACAATCAACATTATTCTTGTTTGAACACCAACACATACCAAGCTTCCTAAACCTCAAAATCTCCACATATTCAGCATAAGGATGCTTATATGACTTCAAATGTGTTGCAAAACAATATTGCTGTATATAAAAGCATTTTTAAAAAATATATCAAAAATATGAAAAATTTATGAAAAAATAGATGAATATCTATTGAAAACAAACCACTGTATCGCAAACATCCTTGTATTTTAAAGTAACTTTCGCCTCAAGCCTGTTGTCAATAATATGGAAACGAGATTTCTTTCTAATGTCAAACACTAAACAGTAGAAGTGGTTATCGATACAAATTGGGAAGAAAACCTGTAATATTAAATGCAAGAAACAAAATTAGACAAAAAGATGAAAGGTACTAAACACATGTGTTTCATAACAAAAACACAAAAACAAATTGTCTTGAAACACATGTGTTTCATCATATCAAACACATGTGTTTTGATAATTAAAACCATTACCAGATCAATATTTTGAAACGACAACAACGACGGATCATAATGAAGGAAAGAACCGACAGTTGACTTAAAAATATTGTACACTGATTCTTTCGGCAGCTTATTGTCTTTTGAGAAAGCACTTTTTGGCTGTACAAGAAAGATAGTTAATACTCCATAAAAGGATTAAATAATAAATAAAGTACACTTACAAAAATAGTGGCTGGAAAAAACAGTCTTCTAGGAGAATCTTTAGTCTTGAAACGTTCTTCATAATTTAAAATAACCGACCAACTATCAACAACATTCATTGGGGGAGAAAGTGATTCAAGATTTAGTCGGGTAACACTATAACCATGATCAGGAGTTTGGAAAACAATTTCCCTATTATCAAAAGAAAAGAAAACAACATAAATCCCTATTATGAAGCACATGTGCTTCATAAGGTCAAACACATGTGCTTCAGGTCATGAACCACATGTGCTTCATAAGGTCAAGCACATGTGCTTCATAAGGTCAAGCACATGTGCTTCAGTAAAGTGATTGTAACTTTTAATAAAATGAGTAGGGTCATCAAACTCACATTCGATCTTCTATAGCTGCAAATAATTCAGTCGCAATTGAAAATTCAGAAACTGAAATACAAGGACGACTGGCAGTCTTCTTATTAACATAGGGAGATTTCAAGGCCGGTGACGGTTTTGAAACTCTCTTTTCTTTGAATGGCAACGTAGCCTTTTCGGAAATTTCGACCAGCTTTTCGACATTATCAGCCCACCATTGAGTCAAAATATCATCATTTTCATCTATCTCATATTGGCCACCTACCAAAACACTTTGCTCAGGTACATCATTGGCCCCAACTGGCAGATCACAACCCACCTCAGAAACAGCCTCAAAAACTTCCTTCTCAACAACCGTAGATGGCAACTCGGTCTGTAAAAATCAATTAATACACTTAGAAAAACACGAGATTGAAGCAGTTTTATAAAATTATTAAAAAGAACTAGAAATGATATACCTCAGGAATAATAGATAGATCAAGCTCGAACACTCTGTTAAATTCATATTTAACTAAATTTAAAGCTCTATCTCCTTGATGGAACTGAGCATCCACTGTTTCAAAAATCTGGTAAATCAGCTCTTTTTGAATGTTCAGGAGATCCTACAACATTTTAAAAATAAAGTTAAAGTCACAGGTGTTTTGGCAATCTATTTCACAAAAAGCAGTTTCCAAGCACAGGTGTTTCATAAGGTGAAGCACATGTGCTTCATGACATGAAGCACATGTGTTTCAAGGAAGCTCATTTTAAATTTTTGAAAATGTTATCATTACAAGTATTTTTACAATCTGTTTCACAAAAAGCAGTTTCCAAGCATATGTGCTTCATAAGATGAAGCACATGTGCTTCATAAGATGAAGCACATGTGCTTCATGACATGAAGCACATGTGATTCAAAGAAGCTCATTTTAAATTTTTGAAAAGTGTTATAAATTACAGGTGTTTTGGCAATCTGTTTCACAAAAAGCAGTTTCCAAGCACATGTGTTATAAGTTGAAGCACATGTGCTTCAAAGAAGGTGATTATAAAAGATTATGAATACATTTTTTGTTACAAGATCAGGACTTTCAGGAAGCTTTGTAGTGTCAACACCAACATTATCTACATTGTTAACTTGAAATGGTGGCGACAAATCAAGCAAACAAAAAGAACCCAAAGCAAGTTCTCTTGACTCCTCAATTCCAAAATGCCTTTCCAACTTTTGAAAATTGGTCGCTGACAAACCACGTGGATTGAATCAAGTTTGGTTCTGTCGCAATATAAAAGCTATAAAACAATAAGAAACAGCATGATTTTAGTAATCAAAGTTTGATAAATTGAATCAAAGAAACAAATTTAAAATATATATATATATACTCACAGTTAGAAAAGTGGCAGGACCACAATAATGAGTTTGATGGACATCATCTCGATTCCAATGTTTCTTGCTAATTATAAGGCTATCAATAACAAAGCCACACCAATCAATTGAACTAACATCAAAATCTTTCAGAATATAATTCAATATGTCCATCTTTATTCGGCCATTACTTTCACATGATGTCATTGTACTCACAAACAACATCAGAATATTCATCTGGAAAAAATCATCAACATCATTTGATTTTAAAATTTGTTCAGAAATCATACTAGGCCTGATATGTGTGATTGGTGCAAACTGATTAACCCATTGAAGCATAAATTCAGAATCAGACTTGAATGTTAATGTACGAATACCAAGAACTCCCTTCGGAATACCAAACACATCATGAACAGCATCCGAATCAACAACTATATTACCTTTTTCTGTTTTCATAACCATTGCATTAGGATCAAATGAATCAACAACATAATCGCAAAGCTTACCCGGAAGACTTTGAATATCAAATTCTAACAAAGACCCAAAACCAAAATTTCTAACACATTCCTTTTGAGAAGGAGAAAACAAACGCATAACTCTAGAGAGCTGTGAAGGAGTTGTCCTAATGCGAATAGAAGGAAGTTGGTTGGAATTAGATACAACTAAATCAGAAGAAGGTTTTTTAGTATTTTTAGATTTGGTGGCTTTTGGTTTTTTGGAAGATGTTTCGGATTTTTTGGTGGAAGGCTTGGTAGGGGATTTTGATTTGGTAATTTTTAAAGGTTTAGAGAGAGTTATAAGTTTGGTTGATACCTTAGATTTAGGACTTGTTGAAGGTTTTGATGCTCCTTTTGACAACTTTATCTTTAGCTTCTTAGGAACTGTTGGTTGTAATTCAGCTGAAACCTGCTTAGTTGAAATAGGTCTTTTTTTTTACAAACAATTTCATTGGCTCTTAATATTGGTAATTCAGTAAACAACACATCCAAATCAACATTTAACCCTGTAAAAACAAATATAAACAATTGTTAATAATGGCTCATTTATGTGCTTCATGACTTGAAACACATGTACTTCACTATTAACAGGTGATTTGAAAATAAGAAGTGTAAATTAACAGCCAAGCACATGTGCTTCAGGTCATGAAGCACATGTGCTTCACTAAAAACAGGTGGTTTTGAAAAACAACGAGTGTAAAATTCAGCGAAGCACATGTGCTTCATAACCTGATGCACATGTGCTTCACAATAAAAGTTGATTTGATGAATAAACCAGTGTATATTTACAGCAAAGCACATGTGCTTCAGGTCATGAAGCACATGTGCTTCATAACATGAAACACATGAGATTCACTAAATTAAAACGATAGAAACCTGAATCAATTAACAAATAACTTGAGATTTAAATGTAAAACAACAAAATAAACAACAATTTATGAACAACAACTGATGAAATCGACGGTTTATAAAGTAGAAACCCTAGAAAAGTTCGAAATAGGAAAAAAAACACATAAATGAGCAATTATTTGAGCATAATCTATAAAATAACTTAGATAAACAAAAAAAACAAGTTAAAAATACCATAATCATGTTCGGCAACTGCTGGATTTTGATCGGAAACATTCCTCGAAACAGAAGATGGTAAATCGGCCATAGAACTCACAAATGTATCAGATAAACAATGTTTTATCAGTGATTAACAAACGAATTTAGCAAAATAGAGAGAAAAAACGCAGAAAAATGGTGGAAATCAAGTTACTGTGTGAGAGAGAGAAGGAAAGAGGGCAACAAAAGGTAGGGAGAGGGAGAGAGCAGGAAGGAAGATATGCCATATTCTGTTACAAGCCTTAATGACCAAAATACCCCTCCGCCCAAAAACCTCTTAATTTTGTGAAGTAATCTAGACCATTGATCTTGATGATCCAAGGGTCAATAGTTGTCCCGTGTGACTTTAAAAAAAAGGGTGGACTACCTGGAACATTCTTCTAGTAATAGCAAAATAAAAATCACAATTTTAATTAAAAATGTAAATAAATTATAACAATGCTTATAATGACTTTTAACAAATGGTCAATTGTTGCCACCTAGAGCTGGCCATACAACAATTGCATTGCGTATAAACTTGTTTGTATTTGGAGGTTTTAGTGATGCTGAAGATCTTTATTGTGATCTATATATGTTTGATCATGGTTGTAGCACCTCAATTTTCAAAACAAAATTTAAATAACATTTAATCCAAAATACATAATGTTGTAACGGTGTCAAATACCGGTTTTACAAAAACGAAAAGGGTTCTTGTTTGAGATTATCAGAGTTTACAAAAACGGTGTTACAAATTATATCTTAACCATAGGATAAGGACTCTAATCATCAACACCGAGCTAATCTCAACAAGGCCTCTTCTAAACGGGCCTCCTAGATCTTCGATCCCGAACCTGAGTACATAGCAAAACACAAACATAGTACGTGCGACAAAATTGCCTCGTGAGATACATGGGCTTTAGACCCGATAAACAACTAGTCAAATAATATCATTTAAGCTTAAAATAATATTACTAGGTTCGTTTGGGTCACTTCATTACTTTCATCTTTTGGCCAATGTCAAGATAATCGGAATGCCTCCAATCTATCAAGACCATCATATCCACGGTAACCGGAATGCCTCCAATGTATCGGGATTCATAGGTATTGGGTAATCGGAATGCCTCCAATCTACCACTAACCTAAAGGTACCGTAATAACCGGAATGCCTCCAATCTACTACGGCCCTAGGGACAACATCATCATCATCACTTTTCTCTTATCATTATGAGCCTATAGCTCCATCATTTCTCATTCAATTAATCATTTCATCATCATGTAAGCAATTCGTCATAAATCACATAAATAATAAATTACTTAAAGACTCGATAAAACATTTAATCATAAAACATTTACTAACTATGTACTCAGTTTTGAAAGTTCACATGTACTCACCTTAGCCAAGCTTAACCAATTTCGTGTTCTTGAACACCAACTTCACTTCTCAAGATTTGAATGCCTCAAATACTTCAATCGTTAACCTATTATCAGCCTCAAATACTTCAATCGATAACCTATTATCAAAACCAATACAATGGTTTGCATCAATCACCAATACTAACCACATAATCTATGACTAGTCAACTACTAGCACCATTTTCCCTTTAATTATCAAAACCCTAATTCCATAAATCACCACCTTTCATAGATTCATTTATGAATACATTTTCCTTGTTAAAATACCATAGATCTAAGTTATCTTACTTCCCTTTAACCATTCATGTACAAATCCATAACTAGGGTTTATGATTCAAGCTTCCTACTTGAATCTAAGACTTATAACACAAGAGGGATGAAGATTTACCTTTGATCTTCAAATGTGAGCAAGAATCTCCAAGATCTAGTGAAGATTAAGCTCCAATCGTCACTTTACACTCAAAATTCGCACACACAAGTTGAGAGGAGAAAACTAGGGTTTATGTGTGTATTAAATGAAGACTTCCCGTATTAAATGCAGGTGTCGACCGAAGTTCACGATCGTTACCGAGTTCGCGACGTGAACTTCTTCACGCACGCGAAGTTCGCGATCGGGACCTGATCGGGAAGTAGTTCACGCCTGAATGTCAAAATGGCTGGACCATGTTCACGATCGTGAACTATAGTTCACGTCGTGAACTTCCAGTGCAGCCTACCTGAATGTCAAAATGACTGGACCATGTTCACGATCGTGAACTATAGTTCACGTCGTGAACTTCCAGTGCAGCCAGGCAGCACTTTTCGGTCTTTGGCTCGACCCGGTTTCGTCCATAACTTTCTCGTATGGTGTCCACATGACACGAAATTAATTCCTACGTTCTTTAAACGATTTATTTATCATATTTTTGTACAATTTATTTATTTACAAAATTCGGGTCGTTACAATGCTATGTAACTCAAGTTTGATATTTCAATCACTAATTTTGAATGTTTGATCTTGCCTTTTTTTTTTTTAAATGTGCACACACTGATAAGTGGACAAAGGTTATGACGATTGGAGTGAGCCAAGAACAAAAAATTGTGAATCCTGTAAGATATTTCAATGTTCAGCTTCGAAAAAATTTCAATGATACCCATATTGAATGTTTCAGATAATACACACTTGACCCGTTTGACCATATTAACCAAATTGATCCGTTGGACAAATTATTTTTTTACATGCCATTATCAACATGTCCACTTCCGCATAATTATAGGGTACATGACGCTGCATTGCGCGGGTACCCTGCTAGTTATTTGAAAATGTGTTTATTTGTCTAGAAAAAGAATAAGAAAGTTTGTCTACACAAGTTGATGAAATTTGTTTATGTTGAGAGACAACAACAGCTTTATTAGCGAACAAAGATATTGTATATATCTTTATATTATTTGTGCATATCTTTCCATATATATAGGAGATATTATCAATGTATTTATTGTATAAATAGGGATCTAAATCAATGAGAAGAGGCATCAAATTATTCTCAATCTATTATGGTATCAGAGCTCTAAACCTCTAAACCTAATTTTCTCTTCTCTCTAACCCTATTTTCTGGCCGCCACCTCTTCTTCCTTTTTCCGATGACAAACGACAAAAACATCACCCCACCGCCAAAACCCATCCGGCTATCACAATCACAAACATCCGGAATTTCATCCCCATCACACTTGAGACGGAAAAAGGTCAATACACCTCTTGGGCAGAGTTGTTTAAGATCCATTGTAGAGCTTTCCAAGTTCTCGAGGACATTAAACCAACCGACGACGCCACCTCCTCCTCTGATTCCCACGATGAACTATGGTCTCGGCTGGAAGCAATTGTTCTTCAGTGGATATACGGGACCATATCAAACGACCTTCTTCACACCATTCTCAAACCGGATACGACTGATGCCGATGCTTGGACCGCTCTCTCCAACATCTTCCAAGACAACAAATACACAAGGGCGGTATATCTTGAAAACAAATTTTCTAATATTAGACTTGATAATTTCTCTAATATTTTCTCGTATTGTCAAGAGATCAAGATGATTGCAGATCAACTTGCTAATGTTGGCTCACCGGTTCCCGATCATCGTCTTGTTCTTCTGATGATCCCCGGTTTGAATGACCAATATGATGGTGTTGCTATGATGATTCAACAAACAAAACCTCTTCCGGACTTTTACGAAGCACGCTCAAAGCTTTGTTTGGAGGAAACCCGGAAAACCAATGTTGCTACTTCCGCCGCTGCAGCAGAAGGGGCTTCCCTACATGCCGCCACAACAGCCGCCGGCACTGCCCTCCACACCGCCACCGCTGATGAACCGAAACCCTCCTCTTACAACTCAGCGCGAGGTCGCGGTTTAGACTATCGAGACAGGGGACGCGGACGAGGTTCACAATACAACAACAACCCGCAACAAACCTATTTCCCATACCCGCTCATGCAACAGTGGCCATATTTCCAATGGCAATTCCCCCTTGCCCCTATCCGACCTCCTCTTGGTCGAAACAACAACAAATACCACCCAATGTCAAATGCCCAACGCATACTCTGACCACGCCCCCAATCCTCCTATGCAGCTCAAAACGGCGGCCCCACCCCAACTGATATCGAACAAGCCCTACACACCATGACACTGCACACTCCCGATCAAAACTGGTACATGTCACCGGCGCAACATCTCACATGGCTCACTCGACAGGTAGCTTCTCGTCTTATTTTAATAATGGTTTTAATACTAACGTCATTGTCGGGAATGGCTCTCAATTACCCATCCTAGGTACGGACCACCATACACTCAAGCCACCTTACCCTCCCATTAGACTTAAAAATATTCTCCATGTCCCTAATATTATCAAAAACTTACTTTCAGTACGACGTTTAACTAACGATATTAATATTACTCTTGAATTTGACATATTTGGTTTCTATGTGAAGGATTACCAGACGCGAATTCCTATCCTCCGATGTAATAGCATAGGCGATCTTTACCCACTCACCACATCCGCATCCACCACTTACCGCACCGCTCCGTCCGCTTTTGCCGCTTTGTCTCAAGATCTTTGGCATCATTGTCATGGTCATCCCGATCTATCCAAATTACGTTTTCTTAAAATTAATTTCTCTATTAGTTGTGAGAAACTTAGCTATAATAAACTTTGTCAATCTTGCGTTTTTGGCAAGCATATTAAATTACCTTTTCATGATTCATTATCTCGTACTTACTTACCATTTGATATCATCCATAGCGACTTATGGACTTCCCCAACTCCAAGTTTGGGGGGCCACCGTTATTACATTTTATTCTTAGACGACTTTGCAAATTACTTATGGACATACCCTCTAAGTCACAAATCTCAAGGCTATTCTCTCTTTCTAAACTTCTCAACCCTCATTAAAACACAATTTCAACGGGATATAAAAACTTTTCAATGTGATAACGGGAAAGAATATTTCAACACACAATTCCAACAATTTTGCAACAAACATGGCATGCTTTTTCGTATTTCTTGTCCCTACACATCTTCTCAAAACGGCAAAGCCGAGCGTACCATTCGTTCCATAAACAACATTGTCCGTACTCTTCTAGCTCATGCTAACGTCCCTCCTCACTTCTGGCATCATGCCTTACAAATGGCCACATACCTTCTTAATATTCTACCTGATAAATCCCCAAATTCCGCCACCCCTACATCCATTCTTTACAATCGCAATCCTTCATACTCACACCTTCGTGTCTTCGGATGCCTATGCTACCCTCTCATACCCTCCACCACTATTAACAAACTTGAAAAACGCTCTTCCCCTTGTATCTTTCTCGGCTACCCTCCCAACCATCGGGGGTACAAATGCTACAACCTTGAAACCAAACAAATCATACTCTCCTGTCATGTTCTCTTCGAGGAATCTGTCTTTCCCTTTGCCACTCCCAATACACCAAAACCTTCCTATGAATTCTTACATCATGACATACATCCTTCCTTCCTACATGACTCTCTAGACCACACCCCCCCCCCCCCACCTGTAACACCTCAATTTTTAAAACCCCTTTTAAAACATATTTTTAAATAAAAATATTACAAACTCCAATATCCCAAAATACGGTTTAACAAAAACCATTAAAAGTTTATCAGAGTATTAAAAACCGGTGTTACAATATAATATCATAACCATAGGATAAACGGGATCTACCTACGAGCTCCCGAGCTAATCAACACTAGGCCACTTCTATCGCGACCTTCTAATCCATCGATCTCGAACCTAAGTACATAGCAAAAAACAAAGTAGTACGTGAGACAAAATAGTCTCGTGAGATACATGGGTTTTCGACCCATTCTCAAAAGTAATAAAAATCATTAATATTCATTTCTTTCCTTTATTCACTTATTAATTATCAACTTATATTCTTATCGTTTATTCATACTTACTAGTAAGCTAACTGTAACACCTCAAATTTTAATACAAAACATTTGGTCAAAATAATCATTTAATAAAGAGGAGAACTATCCCAAAATACGGATTTACAAAAACCTTTGGTATGAAAATCAGAGTATAAGTTTGGTGTTACAAAATACATCAAAACTAAAGCTAAGTCTAAATCCGTTCTAGTATTCTTCTACTCTAGGCCCCGCATCTCTATCCATGCGCACCTATACCTTCGATCCCGAACCTGAGTACATAGCAAAAACAACAAGGAGTACGTGAGACAAAAACGTCTCGTGAGCTACATGGGTTTAGAGCCGATAATAATAATAATCATAAGACATATAAACAAACATACAAGTAGTTCGTCCATCTATCTAGTCACCCTATTGTGACTCTATAATCCTTGCTTTCCTAGCAATCATATCTAGTTATCGAGTTGCCCCCAAACTAACTAGAACCACATTAACTTATTAACCGGGGATCCCCCGCATTAATAAGGTTCAAGGTAAAGGCAAGAGGGAATCGCCCAATCTACCTATACCTGCCTTACTCGCCGGACTACTTCCAGTTAGCAAGACTACTATCATGGAATGGGCCGATGGGGATCCGCCCAAATGCTCCCCATTCCATATCCTCATGACCGGGGATCCCCCGCATCATCACATCGTCTCATTCCTACTATAACTCAACAGTTATTTCAATCAAAGCCCTTGGCTATCACATCAATCATCAAACAAGTTAGTTAACTATATTCAACAATATGTAACTAACTATATATACTAAATTCTACAAAAATATCAAATAGACTCGACATATGTAATAAAAGACATTTTCACGGCTATGTACTCAGTAAAGTCCACACGTACTCACCTTAGCAATATAATGCTCCAACCGTATTCTTTCCGCCAATTTCCTTGCTCCAACAATCAATCAACTTTCCAAGACTTCACCAAAAGCCTAATACAACAATCACAAGATGTTCAACATCACATACTACTAATAATGTATTCATTTATCCCTGGATACCATTAACTAACACTTTCCCCTAATTATGGTGATTTGCATAAACCCTAGGTTTAACCAACCTTTAAGATTCTTACAAATCTTAATCATACACTTGATTCCCTTGCTAAAATACCATTTATTAAGTGTATACGTCATTTATTTCACCATAACCCAAAACCCCAAGAACTAGGGTTTTAAACCCATACATCAAAATCCATAGATCTTAAGCTACAAAGATCAAAGAGTGAAGATATACCTTTAATCTTCAACTAGAAGTGAAATCAACCAAGGATGTGTGAAGAAATCGACCCAAACCAGCCTTAATGCTCGAAAATAGCCAATGGGAGAAAACTAGGGTTTTGGACTTCATTAATGACCAAAACCCGACTTTAATGCTGATGTCTGAAATAGTTCGCGACGTGAACAAGAGTTCGCGATCAAGAACTCTGCGTGCGTGAACTATTCCCGAACGTGATCTAGGCGTGAACTTCAGACGACCAAAAACCACCATTCCCTGAATGGAATTCACGATTGTGAACTAAAATTCACGCCGTGAACTTTGTGGTGCAGCAAGGCTGCAGATTTCGGCCTCCTTCTCGACCCGGTTTCGTCCATAACTTCCTCGTACGGTGTCCAAACGACACGAAACCAATTCCTACGTTCTTTAAATGATTTATCCGTATTTATCATATTTTTATACAATTTATTTATTTACAAATTTCGGGTCGTTACACTAACCGTAAGCTTACCCATCACATAATCACATATATGTAAGCTATCCATAAGCTTACTCCTTTTATCACATACGCCACGGATCATTCCGAAGCAAACTCCCCCGATGTGGGTTATCATCACATGATCACATGGTAATTGGGGTTCTCAAAACTTACCAAGATCACCAACTCCCCCATCTTGCGGGTTATCGTAATCCCCCTTTCTATCGGGTTATCATAATCCCCCTATTGTCGGGTTATCGTTCACATAGATATACTACCCTTGCGCAGGAGGTACTGCCCCAAGTAGTAATCTCACTCCCCCATAAATGGGTTAGCGTTATCCGGATACTTTTGTTACACACATTGAATTTCATCAAATACGGGCCTATGCCCCATCAATTCATAATCAAACATAAATTAGAATACATCTATTCTAATTATCATATTATTCTCATTTAACATAATCATATTTCATTTACCTTTTCTCATCATTATCGTCATAGACTTTACCATTTAGTTCACTAATAAGATTCACTTCTTATTATTCATAATCATAAATATATTATCTCTATATTGACTATAGTATATATATATTATACTAGTCACTTTATACTTATCCTCTTAATAATTCAATCATTGCCTTTATTAGTATTGTTTACTGAATAATACTTGATACTTAAAATCATTGTTATTAGCTTTACTAATACATATTATTAATAAACCAAATATCATGCTTTCTTAATCATTATTCTTATTCATACATTTTATTAATAAAGAATCTCTGGTCAATTTTCTTTATCATAAACTCTTTTGAAATCATCAATCATTTTAGACATACTTAAGTAGTCAATTATTTGCATTTTCTTATCTTTTCAATCATATCTTTATTAAAAACATTTATTAATAAAGACTCATAAAACATCATAGTTTTCAAAATCATTTGCTATGTATCCAGTAAAAGTCTCATGTACTAACCTTAGACAAGCTAAATCCAAATCGTGTTTATCAACACGAATCCTTATTTCCCATCATTGGAGCACCTTCAATCCTTAGGTCTTCTTGACCTATCATCAACATATCCACATACTCTAGTTATTATCCATAACTAATCACTAATCAAACCAAAATAACCTTCTTAACCACAAAGTTCATCCAACTTGGTGGAAACTCAAACCCTAGTTCAAGAATTCCATCAACAAATCTCAAATCCAACTTGTATCAACACATAAATGAGGAAGATGATGCAAGGGTAATTTGGGTAAATAGACAAAAAAAATCGTCAGGTAACGGCCAAAAATAGAAGGAAGGACAAATATGCATAATTTTAAAAACATAAAGGACAAAAAAACAGAAGAAAAAAGTTTAGGGACAAAAAGTCCGAATCGAGAAAATGTCAGGGACAAAAACTGTAATTTACCCTATTATCAATGTATATATTGTATAAATAGGGGTCTAAATCAATGAGAAGAGGCATCAAATTATTCTCAATCTATTAAGCTTGAATTACAAGAGGTTGCGTCTAGCAGACCAATTGCAGTTGATATAGTGAATTAACCAACAACAACTTAATCAACTAGATCAACGAGTATATGGATCAGGCGATCAGCAAATGATTAGCTGCATTTAAGTGTCATTGTAACACCTCATTTTTCAAAACACCATTTAAAACATATTTTTAAATAAAAATTATTACAAGTCCAATATTCCCAAAATACGGTTTAACAAAAACCGTTAAAACATTTATCAGAGTTATAAAATCCGGTGTTACAAAGATAATATCATAACCATAGGATAAACGGGATCTACCTACGAGCTCCCGAGCTAGACAACACTAGGCCACTTCTATCGCGACCCTCTAATCCAACAATCCTGAACCTGAGTACACAGCCAAAAACAAAGTAGTACGTGAGACAAAAATAATCTCGTGAGATACATGGGTTTTCGACCCATTCTCAAAAGATTTATAAAATAACATTTATAACCTTATATATACTTATCCTTTTCATTTCTTATTAATTCATAATTCGTCTGCTATTCATTTAACCGTATAAACTAGTAAGCTTACCATAAGCTTACTCATCATCTAAGCACATATTTGTAAGCTATCTCCAAGCTTACACTTTCTTTATTACATATGCAACGGACCTCTCCGAAGCCAACTCTCCCGATATGGGATGTCATAGGTAAACTATCAAGGTAATTGGGAGCCCCCATCCTACCGAGATTCATAAGCTCTCCCCGTTTCCAGGTCGTCATGCTCACCCAACACTGGGTGTCGTAAACTGTGACATTCTACTCTTTGCGCAGGGAGGTACCACCCCAAGTAGACGTCTCATGCTCCCCCATTCCTGGGCGGTCTTATTCCGGATATCTCGTTAACACTTATGAGCCTCAGCTCCTTTCATCAAAATATGAGCATTAGCTCCTTTCATCAAATTCATCACTTATTAGAATACACCAATTCTAATTCATCATATTATTCTTCTTGCTTATTCAGTTTCGATCTCGACTTTACTAAGTCCGTTACTAATTTAAAACATATTTATCGTTTATCAAAACCATATTATTTTGACTCTTCTTTGACTAGAATACATGTTTATTACTAGCCATTCTATACTTATTCTCCTAGTAATTCAATAACTACTTTTATTAGTATAATATACTAACCGATACTTATTACTTAAAAATCATTGTCTTAAGCTTTATTAATACATACTATTAATAAATCGATTATCAAGCTCTTTTAAATCACTATCTTTATTCATACATCTTGTTTATAAAAACTCATTAATTACTTTTCATTATCATAATCTCTTTCAAAATCATTAATCATTTAGACATACTCAAATAGTCTATTACTGGCACTTTCCTGTCATATCAATCTTATCTTTATTAAAAACGTTTATTAATAAAGACTCTTAAAACATCATAGTTTTCAAAATCATTTGCTATGTACCCAGTAAAAATCTCATGTACTCACCTTAGCCAAGCTAACTCCAAAGTGTCTAATAACACGAATCCTTGCTTTCCAACTTGTGAAATGTCACCAATCTTTAGGTCTTCTTGACCTACCATCAATATCACCACGATAACTAGTTATTATTCATAACTAATAACTAATAAATCCATATTCACATTCCTAACCACCAAGTTCATCCAACTTGGTGGGAATCTCAAACCCTAGTTCAAGATTTCCATCAATAAACTCAAATCCAACTTGTACACATCAATTACAAGCTTACAATGAGTGTTCTACACCCATGATTAGTCATCTTCCCCAAAGATGACATGGTTGGTTCCCCAAACCACCATTTTTACCCATACAAAGCTCACAATCAAGGTAGATAAGCAAGACAATCAAGAATACTTACCCTTGATGTTTCAATCCTTCA
Source organism: Calendula officinalis (assembly GCA_963853835.1). NCBI lineage: Eukaryota > Viridiplantae > Streptophyta > Magnoliopsida > Asterales > Asteraceae > Calendula > Calendula officinalis. The sequence continues at coordinate 41,504,521 of OY970820.1, forward strand.
ATATGGTGAAGATCTGAGCTAGGAATCACCAAAATCGCCACTTTTCTCTCTAGAATCGGCTGCAAGTGTTTTGGGAGTGAAAATGAGTAAACCCTAGCCTCAACCCGATTTTATACAGAACCAAACCGTTCGCGATCGCGAACTTCGCGCCTCGTGAACATTTCGCGATCGGTAATGGGTCGTGAACTCTGATCGCCAAAGGCCCAAAATCCCTGGTTGATGTTCCCGATCGGGAACATCAGTTCGCGTCGCGAACTCCTGTAGCCAGCAGGGCTGCACTTTTCGGTCTTCGCCTCGACCCGGTTTCATCCATAACTTTCTCATACGGTGTCCAAATGACACGAAACCAATTCCTACGGTCTTTAAATGATTTATCCTTATTTATCATATTTTTTACATAATTTGTTTAACACAAAATTTCGGGTCGTTACAGTCATGATTAGACTGTGTATGCATGTGTGCTCAACTAAAAGTTGTTAATAGACTTCAGTTTTGATTCGCTATTACAATTTTTAATAAATCTTGGTTTGACGGAAATTGATTAGAATTCAATTTTGATATCCTGTTAATAAATTGGTTGAATGGCGTTGATCTGATTTAATGTTCGTCATTCATCTTATGTAACCATACAACACTATACAATGAGACTTTTGGATTCATTTGAAGACAAAATTCTGTACACCCGTCAACAAAAGAATTCTCTCAATATTCTTGAAGTAACACAACGAAACTCTGGTGCATTTTCAGGTAGTGGATCAGTGATCTGATTATTCAAAATTTTCTGGTTATTGTACCCTGATAAATAGACGAAATGACTTTTTAAAGGGATTGTGTCAAACACGAGACTCGACCACTCTATTTCTATCCTTTTTTGTTTACATTTCGTTTTGCATTTTAATTTTATTTTCTTGTATTGTATTTTAATGAATAAAACTGGTATTAACTCAAAAGGAACTTTCTAGTTTCTACCTCTTTATTTTATGCATTTATTAATTTATTATACTAGTAATAAAAAAGGTAAAAACCTATACTACCTCCGATTCAAATTAAGTGATACACTTTCCTTTTTATGGTGATTCAAAATAAGTGATACATTTTGAACGATTACCTTATTTGACAAAAATACAGTGGGGCCCTCACGTACTATCTACTTTAACAAAGTGAAATGACATATTTACCCTTACTTTTTACTTTTAAACATCATTAACCTCACTTTATTCAAAAGTTGTGAGACTCATTCCCCACTAACCATCTAATTAATCTAATTTAACCATCATTATAATCTTTTGCCTAAAGAACTGTGAAATTCAAAGTGTACCACTTATTTTGTACCGGAGGAAATATATGGACTACAAAAAAAATTATTTTAACCACTAAACTATCTTAAAGTTACAATTTAACTATTATAGTATGTAGTTACACTTCAACCAGAATATAGAATATAGTTTTGTTTTTTAATTGGTGGAATTTTCAATATTTTTAAAAAGAGTAGAAAAATACACTAAAATAAAGCTAATATGAGAGAGCACAATAGGTTAATTGGAGTTAAGATTGCAACCCCAATCAAGCTAGTTAAAATTACAAACTTTAAACCTATTGTATGTTCAAATAAAGGAACAAACTTTTATATAATCAGTTTCTTTTCAAGATTTTTTAAGTTTGAATACTGTTTCATTCCTAAGCCTCCAAATGATTAAAAAAGACGAAGAGGATTTGCCATTTTGAAGTGTTTTTAAGATTGTCTTCAATTTCTCTATATTTACGAGGAACATGATTTGTCAATAGTTTTATATATTCAATACCAACTACTAATTGAAAGAGAAAAGGCATAAAACATGCAATTCAAAACCTTAGACTGGGCGTAATGGGTGACCAAACCCAGTTTGGTCACCCCTGCCACATCTGCGCCACATCAGCTTTCTCTCTCCTGATCAAACACACGACCAGACAGCGACCAAATGCCCGTAATGGGTGACCGAATCGGCGACCAATTTTTTTTTTTAATTTTTTTTAGGAGTTTTGTTTTATTAACATATATATATAAATATAATATTTATTTTATATATAATATATTATTAAATTATTAATTATTAATATATACTCCCTCCGTCCCACAAAAAACTTCCCATTTGACCTTAATTTTTTGTCCCACAAAAAACTTCCCATTTCATTCAATTGATGGGCTCCACATAATAAAATACTATTATTACTAAGGACCCCACCACTAACTATCCACTAATCATCTTTCTCTCTCCAAACCAATCTTATATTTTAATTAAAATTATTACCAATGACCCCACCACTAACTATCCCCTTAAAACTTGTGCCCATATCAAATGGGAAGTTTTTTGTGGGACGGAGGGAGTATATGTATATGTATAAAGGAGAAAGAGGAAGAAGAGGTCCCTGTGAACAGTCGACTAGTCGACCATTCGACGTGTGGGACGCGTCCTCGGCTCGAGCTCGTAACGGGGTCGACGCGTCGGCCCTGTATAGGTGGCGGGTCGCGACCGGAAGTTCGGTCACCCTTTACGGGTGGTCTTAGTGACCTAACTGAAAAGAAAACAAACTTACAAACGGCCTTTTGAATTTCTTTTTAAAATATTTTATTATTCACATAAAATTGGGAAAGATGTATTGTCAATGATTTAACCCCTAACCCTGTAACCCACCACCATAACAGCTCCACCAACCACATTCGGCCACATCAGCAACACAATGCAACCTTGTGGGCTGTGGCCCTGATCTACATGACGTACTGTTATTGGAAACTTGATGTAGACCAGCTACAAAAATAACCAAGTAGGCTAGCTTACTTGGCCACCAAATTTATCTTGGGGGGATTTTTCCTAGGTGGTTATAGGTTCAAACCCTGTCAAAGATATATTTTAACTAGATGATACTAATTTCTAACCACTAATATATGTAATATTTGTCGGTTCAAAAAAAACCAGCTACAAAAATGAGAGTCAAATGGACATCGCTTTCTTTATCAAATTAAATTTAAAATAAAGATTTTACTAATTAATTAATTTAATCAGTTAAAATAAAGATTTTACTAATTAGTACTAAAGGGCAAAGGTAAAGAATACATTGAATGCCTAAAATTTTTGTACATTACTTAAATAAAAAAATTATATCTAAAAACTAATAACCATCTTATAGTAGTTATACATAAACACTTGTATATAAACCACTTTAGTAATCATTACCTAAGAACAATGTTTAACATAACCATTGAAATAAAATTAACGAAGCTTCAAAGAAATCATAAACTTACTTGTGGCATAATCCATATAATAAGCCCTTAATGAAAAAGGGGCTTTTTTGATTCATTCTTAGATCTCTTCCCTCATTCTCACTCTAATTCTTTAAATTCAAGCGCTCTTTTCTCTCTAGAGAATTTCTAACTCGAAATTTGAGAAAAGAGCATCACTTACCCAATATTTCTTCTAATTCTATAATCATCTGCTAGCATACTTATCAATTCCAGCTAATTCTAACGTGTTTTAGTCAGTTATTTTTCATAATTGTGTTTTTGTTGCTTATTTGATTGTGAATTATATGTTTAATACTTCATCTGGATTATTAAGTCAGATGTTCTGTGTTTATGTTTTAATTATTCAATTTTCTAGTGAATTAAAGGTTTCCGAAGTTGCTAGGCAGTAGTCGGCGGTCGACCCCTGCCGTGCGACTAATCAGTTTAGGTGGAGATTAAGTGGGGCATAAGCGGACTGGAATTTTCTATTGATAAATATTACATAGTTCACATAAATAATAAAATATTAAGAATGAATAAATTTATTTAAAACTAGCTTCAAAGCCCGCCCGAATGGGCAGGTGTGTTTCGAAAAAGATATAAGAAAATAACAAAAAAGTACTATGATCCGAATGATGCTTTTGATCTGAATGGCCCGGGTATAAACGGGCAAAAATGTCGCCGGACAGATTCACATGTTTAGGGGGGAAATATGTAATTTAGAAAATTTATAATAACTAATAAATGAAAAAATAAATTTGATCTCATAGGTTAAAGGAAGCATGTAGATGTTCTTTTGCTCATATGACCTGTAGATGTGTAATTAAAAGAAGGATTTGTTGGAGTCCTCGAATGCTTCAAACCAGTAGCAAACGGGTCACCGTCCAAATGGGCCAACAAAACAACAAAAAAGTCAAACGGGTCAACAAAACAACAAAAAAGCCAAACTGGTTAATGAAAAATCAATTTTTACATTACCTAAAATTGAGGGACTACCGAGACCGATTGCAATGAAACCGTTAAACCGTTAGATGAGTGAAAGCTGGCGAATTAGACATCCAACGTGCAAATGAAGTCAGTATTACTTGAATAATCTCAACTTCAACCTATAATAACAAAATTGAACATAAGCACATCAACACTCTAATTTTAAATCATGTATCTCTGTATAAATAATTAGTTTAATTATTTCATTGATTGATTAAAAAAACTTTTGATCCGGCAGCAAAAAAGTCATAGGTTTTTTGTCATCATATTGATTCTTCACATCTTATGATCCTTAAAGAAGCAATTGCATTCTTCCTTCCTATACATGGCAGCAAATGGCACCTGATGCAAAAAAAAAGTTAACAAAATTCACACATCCCGACAAAAAAAATTAATCAAATACTTTATATTTTGCACGAATCAAATTAGAGCGGATGAATCCGTTACCAGAATGTCGAGTATAGACGTAAGGAGAAATTAGGGCATCAATAATATCATGGAGTATACAAAAAATTAATTAGATAACTTTGACTACCAAATGTTCTCGACAAAGCTCCACAATAATAAAAGGAGGGGAAATTTAAGATTATCAATTGACATTGGAAGCATGGAGAAAGTCTGGAAGAAGAAAATGGAGATTTGAAGGGGTCATATATTTCAAGCAAGGTGGTTTATGATATATTTAGCAATCTCGTGACAAATCATTTAGCTTGAAGCTAAATAATTCCCAAATTGCAAGAGATAATCAACAATAAACTTTAACTCCATCCGTCACTTTTAAATCATATATTCAAGAGATTGCTCCAAATCATCATAACTGACCAAAAATTATAAATGTTCAATTACCAATCCTAGCAAAATATCATGGTAGTCATCTTGGCTAGAGTTGTTGTAGAAGGAGCGTGAAGCAAGTCAGCAACAATTATAACTGAAAGAAAAATAAAAATCAAACACAATTAGTGAGACATTTTTACAATGAATCAATAATGAAACTGCACAAAAACAGTAAAACAGTGTTCAAACACAAGCAATTAGAAGTTCACAATTTTCTGATTAACTAAACAATCAGCAAACAGAAATTGGGAAAATATCTAAGAATTAAAGAATGTAACCAAATATCCCAAATTTGACAATGTTTCTCATCGGCAACTTTTAATAAATTTAATTACCCAAATATTGTTCAATTTAACAAATATGAAAATGACATTTTTAAGTTGAACTACAGTGAATGAATGTTAGTCCCTAGACTAAGTAAATAAGATTTGATGATCAATAGCTAAGAAGAATAATGTCAGCTGAAGTATGTATCTCAGCTGAAGCAAGTATATGCAATAAACCTTCAGCTGAGTACGTACTTAGCTCTAGGAAAACATGTCAAATCAGCAGCTAAAGAAGAGTGTTCATTCGAAGTCTATGGCCAAAGGACAAAGACAAGAAGAAGATCATTCAGCTGATTGTGGAATCAGCTGATGGTACCTGCTGCAGATAAATACTTAGTGGAAATGTTCTTGACACTTTGAACATTTTCCTTTCCCGCTCAAAGAAGAAGAAAACGGTGAAGATCTTCTATTTTGGAATAGAAGATAATATGTCAGTACATCATCGTTTGTCCCTCCAAGCATGTAAACGGAATGTCAACTACTTTTGTACTACCATAGTACACCTTTTCAATGTGCGTCAGAAAAGGTAGCAAAAGGAGTTGACACAAAGTACACTTGGGACTATAACCTATGCAAGAGCATTTAATGTTTCTGTGGACAAGTCTACATCGACGAATGATATGTTTACACGTCGAGTATCTTGTGGACAAAGGAACACGGATCTTGGGATATATATAGAGACGTAAATGCTTGCATTGACACACACCTTTTAGAATTAATAGCATAAGAACATTCTCTGAGAGTTATTATTGTCTGGTATTAACTTCTTCGTAGTTATTACTCAGGCATTCAATATCAGCTGTTAGTATCAGCTGATATAAACTCTCCTTGCATTATCTTCTAGTTTGAGCGAACAAAAGTGTCACTTCAAGTATAGAGTTTTAGTTAGTATGTACTATCTATTTCCGCAAACTTTGTACTGCATTAAGTTGTTTTAATAAACTCTTAATCATTGAAATCTTGTGTGTTCTTTATCTTAATCGTCTTTACTTGTCATAACGCAACACATTTGTGTTGTTGGGATCCAGCACTGAACATTACTGATAGCTGTATATTGAGCATCAGAATACTCCGAATTAGGTTATATTTGGAGGAATCAGCAAATAAAATTAACTTATAAGCAAAATTAGCTAAGTAATATATGAAGTTGCGATTTGCATATATGAAATTGCGATTTGACGGATGCTGAAGAATCAGATTAGAAGTTTGGTCATGGAGTTAATGGATACCGAAGAAGAGCGACCGAAGAAAAATAAGTAAAATCGTAAAATCGTTATAGCTACAAATTTAGATGCGATCAACAGACACTCTAGATTAAATTGAAAACTCACCTCCGATTAGGATTGTATATTGAATATAACCAGACGTCGTTTAGGAAGCGATGAGGGTTGTGAAGAAGCGGCGATTCAGGAAATAGGGTTGTGAAGAAGCCGGTGTTGTAGATTCTGTGATTATCGCAGGAGAGAAGTTTAGGTTTTGGGCAGATTATGTTCAGGATGAGTGGGCGGCTGTTAGTCCCGAGACTAAGTAAATAAGATTTAATGATCAATAGCTAAAGACAATAAATATCAGCTGAAGTAAGAATCTCAGCTGAAGCAAGTATATACAATAAACCTTCAGCTGAGTACGTACTTAGCTTTATGATATTAAGTCAAATCAGCAGCTATTAACGAGAGTTCATTCGAAGTCTATGACCAAAGGACAAAGACAAGAAGAAGACTATTCAGCTGATTGTGGAATCAGCTGATAGTACCTGCTGCAGATGAAGACTTAAAGGAAATGTTTTTGACACTTTGAACATTTCCCTTTTCCCGCTCAAAGAAGAAGAAAACGATGAGGATCTTCTATTTTAGAATAGAAGATAATGTCAGTACAACATCATCGTTTGTCCCTCCAAGCATGTAAACGGAAAGTCAACTATTTCTGTACTTATGTAGTACACCTTTCACTGTGCGTTAGAAAGGGTACCAGAAGTAGTTGACACAAAGTACACTTGGGACAACAACTTATGCAAGAGCATTTAATGTTCCATTGGCAAGTCCACATCGACGAATAATATGTTTACACGTCGTCTAAATTGTGGGCAAAGGAACATGGATCTTGGGCTATATATAGAGACGTAAATGCTTGCATTTACACACACACCTTTTGAGCATTCATAGCACAAGAACATTCTCCGAGAGTTAGTTATTTGTCTAAGTATTAACTCCTCTATAGTTATTACTCGGACATTGATATCAGCTGTTAGTATCAGCTGATATAACTATCAGTGCATAAGTCTTCTAGTCTTGAGCGATTTAAAGTGTCATTTCAAGTATAGAATTTTTGTTAGTGTGTACTATCTATTTCCGCAAATTTTGTACTGTATGAAGTTTTTTTAATAAACCCTTAATCATTGAAATCTTGTTGTTCATTATATTATCTTCGTAAATCAGTCTAAACGCAACACGTTAGTGTTGTTGGGATCCAACAACTGGTATCAGAGCAAGTGTCAAAATTGTTTTCCATCAATTTTGAGCATCTGTTATGGCTGAACCTACATCATCAGATCTTCCATCATCTGGAAAACCTCCTAAACTCACTCAAACCAACTATCCCATGTGGAAAACCCGTATGTTGTCCCACATGGTTACCTATCACCCAAAACTCCAAGATAACATCATGATAGGAAAATATGTTCCCAAAACCCTCATTCCTGGTACTTCTGAAATACCAGAACACTATGTGGTAAAGTCTGAGGCTCAGTGGACAGTCGCTGAAAAACGTCTTGTTCATCTTGAGAACAAAAGTCGAGATATGCTTTTTCAAGCAGTTGGCGATGAACTGTATCACAATATTCAATTTTGTGACTCAGTTAAAGAAATGTGGGAGAGGCTGGCTGAAGTTTATGATGGAACATCAGTTGTGCGAGAACACAACAAAAACATGCTCATACACGATTATGAACTGTTTAAAGCCAAGCCAAGTGAGACTATAGCTCAAACTTTCAATCGTTATAACATTCTGTTAAACGAGCTGATGTCTCATGGGGTTGATAAGGACGATATGTCCAAAATGTGTAAGTTTATGGCAGCCTTACCTTCTAAATGGGCTACTATCATGACTTGCATGAGTACATCCCCTACTCTGAAAGACTATACTCTTTCGTCTCTCTATGGTATGTTTCTAAGCCATGAGAGAACCGTACTCAACAAATTTCAACCTCCAAAGGACTCTAAAGTGAGTCCCTCTGGATCTTCGACTGCTCTTGTCTCCTTAAACAAGCCTAGCAGAATCGAATATCCCCCATCAGATGATGAACCTGACAACACTTCAGCTGTTGGTTTGTTCAACATGCCTGAAGTCAGCATCGAAGAAGTTGATGAAGACGAAGACAACGATGCCCTTATATCTGAGCTTGCCTTACTTGTTAAAAATAAGAAATTCTTTAAAAACAAGTCTGGCCCCTCAGCTAAAGGCTCAAGTAGCAGATCTATCTCATCAGCTGTATCTTCCAGACCCTCTGGAAGTACACCTGATATCTTTGAGATAACTTGCTATAATTGCAACAAGAAGGGACACTATGCTAACGACTGCAAGCAGAAGAAAGCTAGTTCATCATCTTCAACTGGTGAGTCCATTGAAGAGAAATACAAAAAGCTACAAGCCTTCACCAAAAAGATTCTATAAGAAAAGAAGGCACTTGAAGGCAAATCTGCTGACAAGGGTCTCGTAGCTGAAACTCATGACTAGGCTGACTCAGGCGATAGCTCATCTGATGATGATGATGAACAAATGGCCACAATGTGTTTGATGGCTCGTGCTGATGATGATGAAAGTATTATAGCTGATGATGCTAGTTCGTATAAATGGGTCAACATTGTTAATAAAAAGGTAACCTCTCTAATCTCTGCTGAGGCTACTAAAGCCAAAGATATTGTTGATTCTATTATTTGTGACTTGCACTTCATTGATCAGCTGAAAGGTGAATGTTTGGATAAACATAGTGCTATTCTACGTGAAAATGCATTTTTAAAAGAACGTCTAACTGATCACAAAACTTTAAAAGAAGATCTTTCTGAAACAAAATTTATAAACTCAGTTCTTCAACATGATCTAAGTGAAAAAGTTAAAGAACTTGAAGCAATTAAAAAGATTTGTGAATCTTGGTCGCGTTCATCCAAACGCGTGAGTGAATGTGTTAACTCATAAATCCCTAGTCAAGTACAAGCTGTACTAGGAGGAGACTTCCTTGCTGCAGCCGCTGTACCTGACAGCAGTACAGATGATCTGTACTACTCGTCAGCTGATGCTTCTGTGCCAGCTGAAGAGTTGGTTTTTGGTTCCTTTGTTAGGTCTACCAAAACCTTTGCTACTGAGATGTCCTCAGAAGATCCTTATGTAACTACTGGTGAAGAGTCATCAGCTGACTCCTCTGCCATGGTTGTTAGGACACCTACTATAGTCATTGTTGAACCAAGAAAATCTATCTTGGGTTCAGTACCTGCTGCCTCTTCTGCTAAACCTCAGCAGAAGACTAGGAGAACAGCAGGAAAGAAAACTGTTCTTACACCCTCTAAGGGTGAGCCAGTTGGAGTTCGTACTCGAGCTGCAAAGAACAAAGGTAAGAGTGCTTCTAAAAACACTCCAAGTCCTTCTTCAGCTGTGTCTGTCAGACGGCTGAAAGGAAAGGTCAGCAAGCTGACATCACTCGTTCAAACTCTGACTATCTCTGATAATCAGAAAATGAAAGGGATTTTGGGCCCAGTTCCCAAACCCATTGCCTCGCCTTCCACTCCACAGCAAAGAAACATAAAATGCTATAAGTGTGGAGATTGTGGGCATATGGCGAGTGAGTGTGATAGCACATGCTTGAGACCTTCCCCACCTTCAGCAGTTGAGTCTACTGAAAAATCAACTCCTGTGAGTTCCAGCGGAAAGTCACAAGGACCCACCGAAGTGTGGGTTCCCAAAAGGAACTAACTCTTTTAATTTATGTGCAGGGTGATGAAAGCAAACATGTCTGGTACTTAGACAGTGGTTGCTCAAGACACATGACTAGATACAAATCCCTGCTGGAAGAGTTTGAAGTTTGTGCTGGTCCCTCAGTAGTTTTTGGTGATAATGGTAGAGGCTCAACTGAAGGTTATGGAACCATTTCCAATGGATCCGTAAAAATCACAAGAGTTGGTTATGTGAACGGGCTGAAACATAATCTAATCAGCATTAGCCAACTTTGTGATGCAAAGTTCTCAGTGAACTTTAATGAATACAGAGGAACGGTGACAGATAAGAGTGGAAAGGTAGTATTGGTTGCTCCAAGAACCAATAATGTATACACACTTGACATGAATCCTCAAAACCAAGAAGTTTTTCTATTCTCTCATTCTACTGAAGAGCTAAATTGGTTGTGGCACAAAAGGCTATCTCACCTTAACTTCAAAAATATTTCGAAGCTGGCTCGAGATCAGCTGGTGAATGGCTTACCACAAATCAAGTATGAAAAGGATAAGCTTTGCTCAGCTTGTGAGCAAGGTAAACAACATAAAAGCTCCTTCAAATCAAAGCAATGTTTTTCCATCGACAGCTGCCTCTACATGCTCCACATGGACCTCTTTGGCCCCATGAGCACTGAAAGTCTATGAGGAAAGAAGTATACACTTGTTATTGTTGACGAATATTCACGATATACTTGGGTAATATTTCTTCGTCACAAAAGTGATGCAGCTGAAGAGATTATCAAGTTCATCAAAAGGATGGAACTTCTAAATGGGTCTAGAGTCAAGATGCTGAGATCAGAAAATGGAACTGAATTCAGGAACAAGACTTTAGAAGACTTCTGTTCAGATGTTGGGATTTCCCAAAACTTCTCAGCTGCAAGAACACCTCAACAAAATGGTGTTGCTGAAAGAAGAAACAGAACCCTAATAGAAGCTGCAAGAACAATGCTTGTTGAGTCAAACATGCCTAAGCAAATTTGGCAGAAGCTGTTAACACAGCTTGTTTTACTCAAAATAGGTCTCTCTACGTGAAGAGACACAAGAAGACTTCTTATGAGATTTTTCGTCAAAGGAAACCTTTCATTGGTTTCTTTCATGTGTTTGGTTGTGTGTGTTTTGTGTTAAACACACGAGATCAGCTAAGTAAGTTTGACCCTAAAGCTGATGAAGCCATTTTCTTGGGATACTCCACTCTATCCAAAGCATATAGAGTTTTCAATAAAAGAAGACAAACATTGGAAGAGTCCATAAATGTTACTTTTGAAGAACACTCAAAGGCTATGAACCCCACCTCTGCTGACTCGTCTGATGCATTTCAGAGATCAGCTGAATCATCTCCTGATGATACAGCTGAAGCATTCTCCGATGCTTTAAATCTCTTTGATGTTCCCATAAATGAATCAGATGAGACGTTCCATGATGCTCCTACATATATTGTAGATATTGCAGCTGTTCATCAAGAAATTCCAACAGTTAGAGCATCATCAAAGGCTATCTCAAAGCCGCCACTTCATACTTCAAGAAGATCCGTTCGAAATGAAGTAATTCATCCTGCTGAGCATTCAACCGCTCAACAAGGATCTAATTCTGCTGAATCTTCGTCTTCTACAGCTGCTCCTCAATCAAAGTGGACCTCAGAACATCCAATTGAACGAATCATTGGAGACCTACAGCAAGGAGTTGTCACGAGAAGTAAAGCATCATGTAATCTCTGCTTATGGTCTTTTTTCTTAGCAACTGAAGAACCGAAAAATATTAAAGCTGCTTTAGAAGACTCGAGCTGGATTCAAGCGATGCAGGAAGAACTTAAGCAATTTGAGGTCAACAAAGTATGGCAGCTGGTGCCCCACCAGCTGGAAAGACCATAATTGGTACAAAATGGGTATTTAGAAATAAAATGGATTAAGAAGGTGTGGTTATTCGCAAAAAAGCTAGACTTGTTGCACAAGGATATAGACAAGAGGAAGGAATCGATTTCGATGAAACATTTGCTCCAGTGGCTAGGCTTAAGGCTATTAGAATATTTCTAGCCTACGCTGCGTACAAAAACTTCACAGTTTTTCAGATGGACGTAAAGAGTGCGTTCTTGAACGGGAAGTTGCAAGAGGAGGTATATGTTAAGCAACCACCAGGGTTTGAAAATCCTAAGTATTTAGACTATGTGTTTAAACTAGATAAGGCGTTGTATGGGTTGAAACAAGCTCCTCGTGCATGGTACGATACACTCTCCACGTTCCTCATAGCAAATGATTTCACCAGGGGAAAGATTGATAAGACCTTATTCATTCGGAAAATCAAAGGTGATATCATTCTTGTTCAAATTTATGTGGATGGCATAATTTTTGGTGCTACTAATGAAAAACTTTGTAGACGTTTTTCAAAACTTATGTCTACAAAGTATGAGATGAGTATGATGGGTGAATTTACGTATTTTCTTGGCTTACAAGTTAAGCAATCTAAAAATGGAATTTTCATAAATCAAGAAAAATATATCAAATATCTTTTAAAGAAATTTGATATGAATTCATCATCATCCATGAAAACTCCAATGGCTCCTCCAAACAACCTAGATGCTGACATAACTGGTAAATCAGTTGATGTCACATTCTATAGAGGAATCATTGGATCGTTACTCTATCTCACCGCCAGCAGACCAGATATTATGTTTGCTACTTGCATGTGTTCTAGGTATCAAGCTGATCCTAGAGAATCTCATCTAATAGCTGCTAAAAGAATTTTGAGATACCTTAAGGGTACTCCAAGCCTAGGTCTTTGGTATGCCAAAGACTCCGGGTTTGATCTAATTGGCTATTCAGATTCAGACTTTGCAGGTTGCAAAATGGATAGAAAGAGCACAACTGGAGGATGTCAGCTGCTTGGAGGAAAGCTAGTCAGCTGGACAAGCAAGAAACAAAGTACTGTCTCTACCTCCACAGCTGAAGTAGAATACGTTGCTGCTGGAAGCTGCTGTGCTCAAGTCCTTTGGATGAAGAATCAGCTTGTTGATTTTGATATGAACTTCTGCAAAGTTCCTATCGACTGTGATAATACAAGTGCTATTGCAATCAGCAACAACCCAGTTCTTCACTCAAGAACCAAGCATATCGACATAAGGTATCATTTCATTAGAGATCACACTGAACAAGGTGACGTTGAACTTCATTTCATTTCAACAGACCTTCAGCTAGCTGACTTATTTACTAAGCCTTTAGACGAAAAACGATTCAATTTTTTGATCAGCGAGCTAGGTATGTTAAATGCTTAAATCAACCGCTGAAGTACTATCTGCAGCTGATGAGTTCACCTTGTCACTTAGTAGATTCAACTGACTAAAAATGTTTTAAAACCATCAGTCAGCAGAATAAAATCTCTTAAATAATAACTTGTCTTGTTTTATAAGTTAAAACGTTTGGTTTTCCATAAAAAGGCATCTTTTATCCATATCCATACGTTTTCTGTGGCGAATATTTCCACTCGAGTGGAAATATTTGGCATTTATGTGAGACAAGACACCCTAACACCAGAAATGGCTCCACTACCCCTCTATGTCACATCCAACACCCACCTTTGCACGATAACCAACGTGTCTATAGTTGGGTTACAACTATCCAAAATTAACCCGGTTTAAATTCAAATATTTACCCAAACCGTCCCAAAAAAACCCCCTATAAATACCCACTCATCTTCCTCACTTAACCCTCATCACTTCCACAATTCTCTCTCAAAAACCCTCTATTTCTAACTTTTATATTTCTTCCCTCTCTCCCCAAATGTCGAAGAAAGCCCCAAAAAGTTCCCCTTACTAGGGCTGCCATTGAGTTCTCTCAGAACTCAAACCTTGTAGCCAACACTTCCCCACCGGAGGATCTTGTCAATATTTATCGACCGGTTGGGACGTTTGTGCATCACTGCCCTATCGGTGGTGCATTTACCAGATTCACCAAGAGTATCATAGAACTCTTGCGTGATTTCTGGATGTCTGCCTCCACTTCTGGAGACGACATCACTGCGCAAGTTGGAGATCATCAAATCACCATTACTATTGATGATTTCCGAACCGCTTGCGGATTCGAGTATCTGCAACCTGGAGAGAAATATCAGCAGACTAAATCTGCTGATGATGCTAAAACGAGTCTAATCCGTATCACTGGATACAGATTAGAAAACGAAGAAGACAAGGTGCTGATCTTCAAGAAGTCTCAGCTGACGAGACCCTGGGCCTATTTCTTTACCCACATCATTCAGGGTATAGGCGGCAACTCGGGGTCTCACAACCAGTGCAACTCCAGCATGCAAGTCTTTGCTGAAGCCCTAGTCACCGGTCAGCGGATCGACTATGGGAAACTGGTGTACGAGGAGGTCAAGGCCAAGCTGAAAAGCAAGGGAAATCATATTCCTTATCTTCGCCTTTTCACATTGTGCATCGCACATGTGATGCTTGAAAAGCTGAAGATAGATTATGAAGACACTCCAGGGGAATTGGTGATGGTCCGTTCCATCTCCAACATCATCTTCCAAAAGAAGGATGATGAAAAGGCATTTCCTCTCACCTCGTACATGCTGAAGATCATTGATGATCGAGTCAGATCCAAAAGGGATCGAAAGAAGGGCGCAACATCGAAGAAATTTGCCCTACAAGAAGGTACGTCCTTTCCTCATCTGAAGTGTTTTCCCTCAATTGGGCGACCATCCCCAGCTGCTGATGGGAAAACCACCACCTCAACAGGGATCTTAATCCCTGAGAATGAGGATTCTGCTGATGCAGATGTTCCGCCCCTGGTGGTGAAGAAGCGATTTAAGCGAACCGATGATCGCTCTCTTTCTTCTTCATTCTTTTTATCATCTTCTCCCACGTCTCTACCTCCTTTTTCTCCTCTGCTGGAGGTAAGGAGGCCTGCTACCCGTGGAGATGAGATGGTAATTGATGATGTTGAGCTGGCGACAGCAGCATCATCAGGATTCAGCCGGGATCCTTTAGAGGGATTACGATCAGAAGCTATGCCAGCATCTGAGAGCAGTCCTTCTCATTTTCACTCTTACAGTGTTTTTCCAGGAACTCCACCAACAATTGGAGTTCCTGTCCAGACACTTCCGGCTGATCCTCTTTTTCTCTCTTTTGCTCTTCAACCTCCTTCTGCTGATTTCTCAAGAAGTCAGCAGACTTCAAAACGGAAATTTCGTTCTTCAGGAGTTAGTGTCGGCTCCAAACCTCTGCGTAGCTCCTCGACTGATTCATTATCTGTCGTTGTAACAAGGGAACAAACTCCACAAGCAACCTCAGTCTCTCAACAAATTGCTGGTGAAGTTTTCGGCTCAACCCAAGCCACCCGTGAGTCAGCTGCACACACACCACCCCCAACTTCTTCATCACTTTCTGAGTCTACAGCTGATGATAGACTGACTGGAAACCAAGTCAATCTTGAAGCTGACCCTTCTGTTTCCCACGACGTCACCGGCTTACACCAGCAGGTGATCAAGGAAACCACCACCGCCAAGTTGTTACTGAGGCATTCACCCAAGCTGCCAGTGATCGCGAACGTAGTCGCCAACTGAGCTGTGAGGCAGCTAAAACATCACCCCGAGGAACTCTTCCTCCAGTCTCTATACCAGTATCGCCGACTAGTGAGACCGAAGCTCCAGTGACTCTAACAGCATGTCATTTAATGTTTGACTCGACTGATGATTTTATTCAGTCTTACTATTCGTTCTCTGATGAAGAACATTCTGAGCTTCAACCTGTTTTGACGGCTGATGGCGGCACTTCAATTATAACCCCAGAAGTTTCAGCTAGACCAAACCCACCCCCCATAGTTTCTAAGCAACCCATAGGAGCAATTCCTCTTAACTCAGGAACACCCACTTCCACAGCTGAGGTTACCCCTCAAGATGGAGACATGCCGGACCCCCTCTCCCAAAGCGTCCAAGTGTCCCATGCTGAATCCAGCAAAGCTGGAGGAAGCATTCCCATCAGAGCTGCTACTGCTCTGATGTCTAGAGTTGTTACATCCCAGATTCGACCTGGGATGGCCAAACTGAGTCAGCAGATGGACACCCTTCGCAAGGATGTTCCAAAGAAGTTTTCCCAAAATGCTGAGAACCTCTCTTCCAGCATAGCTTCTCTGCATGCTGAGGTTCACTCTCAGACTCCTCGTCTGGTTCTTCTTCCTGATCAGATTCGCTCCAACACAAGCGAGCTCAACACTCTCAAAAAATATATTCATCGAGAGTTGAGCTCCATTCGTGAATCTGACAGAGTCGAAAAGGACAAGCTTCTCTCCGAAGATCGGGCCACAGAAGCTGAAGTCACACGACAGCTAGATACCTTGACCTCCAAGGTGTCTCCTCTTCCACCAGCTGCCGGTCGACTGGCTCTTGCACAAGCAAAGCAAGAGTCTCTGCTGACCCACACTCATAGCCACCTTTCTAAGGCTATTGAGGGGTCTGCTTCTGCTGTGTCCACAAGATTGGACAAGTTGGAGACTGAAGTCAGTTCGCTGAATTCCCAAGTCGCTGGTCTCCAAGGCACTCTTAACCTCATTCTTGCAAAGCTAAATGAGGGTGCCGCTTTTGTTCAGACTGCTTCAGCACCAGAGAGTACCCCTCTTCTTCGGGCACTCTCTGAGGGGGAGAAAGTGGCCACTTCAGCAGGTGAAAAACAAGGTGAACGAATCGTTTCACAACCTATAATCACCTCTGCTGTTGGAGCGAATACTGAAGACATTCCAGCAGATGAAAACCCAAGTTCTTCACCTATCACCTCTGCTGGAATGACAGAAGAAGAAGATGTTTCAGTAGACGAGACCCCAATTCCAACAACACTCGTCACTACTGAAACACCTGAGGTAATCACTTCAGCAGGTGAGATCATCATCCAACCAACACTCACCGCTGCTGAAGACCTCATGACATGAGAAGCCTCAACTGAAGTCAAAATCGTTGACACTTTCGGATCAGTTGAGGGCCCACAAGTCCAAGTCCCGCCAATCCAAAACCCTCAGCCTATCATACAGGAGATTCCTCAACCTGCTGAGGGGGAGCCTAATTCTGATGTGATTACAACTCTCCTGTTAAAGGAAGCTGGAACCACAACAGATCTTGTTGCAGCTGTTGCCCTTCAAAGAAAAACTCAAGAAGAGTTGTATCAAAAAGCTGAGATCTAAAGAGCTGAGAACATTAGGCTGTTCAACAAAGTTCTTGGTCAGCGTAGGCTCGAAGCAAAAATCACCAGCGTAAGAGCACCCAAGTTCCCTTCCAGCTCCTCACTAGAAGTAAAAATAACTAGAGCTGGAGGATTCATGGCCGCTGAAAGGTTACCTCTGAACAAAATCAGTACTCACCTCAGCTATCCTGAGTGGAATGAGTTACTGACAGCTTCTAAATCTCCACAACAGTCTGAACTCATGACAGATCTGCAAAGTGCGATCAAAGTCGCAATCAGTATCTTCAAGGGTCTATGCGACAATATCAGGAGAACCGCTCCTGAGTTGGTACATCGCATACCTGCTGAATTGCTTGACTCGCAAGAAGTTGTTGTCAGAGAACCTGCTGGTGAAGGCTCCTCAGCAAGAAGGGAAAAACGTAAGTCCATTCTTCCTGACCCTTTTGCTGACTCCAGAACACTTGATGTTGGGTCCTCAATCATATTTGCCAAACGACCAAGACTCAACATCACAAAAGACATCCCCACGGGAGTAGACTTTATCCCTGGGCTGATCGTAAAAGAACCAATCTATGGCTTTTGTTATCTAGAGAAGAAGAAGCCTTGCTTCCAACGGGCTGATGAGCTGCACATGTGTGATATTGATCAACTGCTACTATATCACAAGTCGCTGAGTTCCTCCACTGAGGAGGGAAGAAAAATGAGAAGATTAATCGACTCAGCGATCAGCTCATTATATCGCAATGTCACTGGAGAAGCTGTGTCCAAGACATTGTAGTTTTCTTTTTATTTCGTTTTGATTTTCCTTGTACTCACCAGCTTCATATCAATAGAAAATCAAACTTTTGTAATATACTTGTAAAAATTGTAAAAAGAAAAAAACATATACAAAAGAACCCTAAGGGTCAAAGCACATAAGTATTCAGCTGAATGCTTTAGCTGAATCATTACATGGTTACAATTATACAGCTATTCGATTGCATCAAATAGGGGGAGATTGTTAGTCCCGAGACTAAGTAACTAAGATTTGATGATCAATAACTAAAGACAATAAATATCAGCTGAAGTAAGTATCTCAGCTGAAGCGAGTATATACAATAAACCTTCAGCTGAGTACATACTTAGCTTTAGGATATCAAGTCAAATCAGCAGCTATTAACGAGAGTTCATTCGAAGTCTATGACCAAAGGACAAAGACAAGAAGAAGACTATTCAGCTGATTGTGGAATCAGCTGATAGTACCTGCTGCAGATGAAGACTTAAAGGAAATGTTTTTGACACTTTGAACATTTCCCTTTTCCCGCTCAAAGAAGAAGAAAACGATGAGGATCTTCTATTTTGGAATAGAAGATAATGTCAGTACAAAATTATCGTTTGTCCCTCCAAGCATGTAAACGGAAAGTCAACTATTTCTGTACTTATGTAGTACACCTTTCACTGTGCGTCAGAAAGGGTACCAGAAGTAGTTGACACAAAGTACACTTGGGACAACAACTTATGCAAGAGCATTTAATGTTCCATTGGCAAGTCCACATCGACGAATAATATGTTTATACGTCGTCTAACTTGTGGGCAAAGGAACATGGATCTTGGGCTATATATAGAGACGTAAATGCTTGCATTTACACACACACCTTTTGGAGCATTCATAGCACAAGAACATTCTCTGAGAGTTAGTTATTTGTCTAAGTATTAACTCCTCTATAGTTATTACTCGGACATTGATATCAGTTGTTAGTATCAGCTGATATAACTCTCAGTGCATAAGTCTTCTAGTCTTGAGCGATTTAAAGTGTCATTTCAAGTATAGAATTTTAGTTAGTGTGTACTATCTATTTCCGCAAATTCTGTACTGTATTAAGTTGTTTTAATAAACTCTTAATCATTGAAATCGTGTTGTTCATTATATTATCTTCATAAATCAGTCTTAACGCAACACGTTAGTGTTGTTGGGATCCAACAGCGGCCAATGGGCGAATTACACATGCCATTCTGGACCAATGAGGTAGTTCCAAACTGCCTAGTTGGCAAACGTAAATCAAATATAGGCTCATATATAGGAGAAGATAGTAAATTTTAAACATATTATTAGATTTAATAAACTAACTTTTCACGCTCATATAAAAACTTTAGGGTTATATTCTAGTTAATCTATCATTAAAACATAGTATCAAGAAACAAATCTTTAGCTATTGGATTTAAAAAAATTATTAACCACCACCATTATCAAATCACATGTGATTCAATACACAACCAACACCGCCGACCACCACCACCGCCGCCGTCGCCGCCTCCCGCCGCAATGACATGATTGGATACACAATCACATGTGATTGAAAGCAGCCAACGGTGGCGAGGGGTTGCCGGTGGTGGAGATGGTGGCCGACAGAGGTTGGTGGTGGTGGTCGACGGTGGTGGTGGTGATCGGCGGTGTTGAATCACTTGTGATTTAATACAAATGAGGTGGTGGTGGTCGACGTTGTGCAATCACATCTAATTTAATACATACGGGTTGTTGGTGATATTGATGTATCACATGCGTTATGGTGATTTAAAGATTGATTTATTCAAGGATTAAAATTTATCTCCCTAAATATACAACATTGATGTACAAAGTATTACTTTTGAACATTTCTCAAAAACTTTAATCTTATATTTAAATAAATATACTTCCCTCGTATCAAAATAAAATAAATGAATCAATTTGAAATTTACAGTTTTTGAGGCAAAATAAAGTAATAGGAGATTAGTAAAATTAAATGAAGCAAATAGAATAGATGTTACTTATTTTGATACGGAGGAAGTATAACCTAAACCAGTAAGTCTTATCTTACTAGGCCTCTAATACCGAGAAAAAAAAGCCTCTAATACCGAGAAAAAAAAAAGCCTCTAGTACTAGTACTCATACTAAATAGTCTAATCTGTCAAGACGAAGAAAAGCAAGGAGGTACGAAACCCTAGAAAAGTATCTCTCAGTCTCTCACGCTTGCGGCACGTCTGGTACGAAACCTTCTCCTTTGCTTCTGGTAATTATTTCTCCTTTTTATTCACTGTGAATCATTGTAGATCTTAATATTTTCGCTATTTTGTTGTACTTACGGTTTAGTTTAGTCCGATTGTGACGAAAAAGTTGTGATTGTTGTGGTTTATCACTTTATAGTTTGATTCGTGTAAGGATACGCACTCAATTTATTCTATCTGATGATTTGTTTGTAATTGAAGTTGTTTTTCCGATCTGAGGGTTCTTTTTAATCGAATATATTGATTTTGCTAGCGAGCATTAATGGGAAAAGGAGGTGAAAATTCTGGGAGAAAGGAGATTAATGGCCGATCATCACTAGATCCAGACCAGTACGCTGCTTGGTCAAAAGACGTTAGAGAATGTGAACAAAATTACCAGGTGGATAGCAAATTTGGTTTATCTGATGCCGAAGTTGAAAAACGGTTGAAGAAATATGGTACAAATGAGTTGGAGAAACATGAAGGACAATCTATTTTCCGTCTAATTTTGGATCAATTTAATGATACTTTAGTTAGAATTCTACTTGCTGCAGCTGTGATTTCTTTTGTTTTAGCCTGGTATGATGGTGAAGAAGGCGGTGAGATGGAAATCACAGCTTTTGTTGAGCCTTTGGTGATTTTTCTTATATTAATTGTCAATGCAATTGTTGGTGTTTGGCAAGAAAGTAATGCTGAAAAAGCATTAGAAGCACTTAAAGAAATTCAATCAGAACAAGCAACTGTGATCCGTAATGGGAAAAAGGTTTCTAGTCTCCCTGCAAAAGATCTTGTTCCAGGTGATATCGTGGAGCTGCGTGTAGGAGATAAAATCCCTGCTGATATGAGAGTGATTAACCTAATTAGTTCAACACTTAGGGTTGAACAAGGCTCATTAACTGGAGAAAGTGAAGCTGTTAGCAAAACTACCAAACCTGTACCCGAAGAAACCGATATTCAAGGGAAAAAATGCATGGTTTTTGCTGGTACAATGGTTGTAAATGGTAACTGTTTTTGTATAGTTACAGAAACAGGGATGAACACCGAAATAGGAAAAGTTCATGCTCAGATTCAAGAAGCTTCTCAAAACGAAGAAGACACGCCATTAAAGAAGAAATTAAACGAATTTGGTGAAGTTTTAACTTTGTTAATCGGTTTAATTTGTCTTCTAGTTTGGTTAATTAACGTGAAATACTTTCTCACATGGGAATATGTAAACGGTTGGCCAAGAAACTTCAAATTCTCATTCGAAAAATGCACTTACTATTTCGAAATTGCGGTTGCATTAGCAGTTGCTGCTATCCCCGAAGGTCTGCCAGCTGTCATTACCACTTGTTTGGCTCTTGGTACACGAAAAATGGCTCAGAAAAATGCTCTTGTTAGGAAGCTACCGAGTGTTGAAACACTTGGTTGTACAACGGTTATTTGTTCTGATAAAACTGGTACTTTAACAACTAACCAAATGGCTGTTGCTAAACTTGTTGCTATGGGAAACGGGCCGAATTCTGTTCGGTTGTTTAATGTTGAGGGGACCACATATGACCCGTTAGATGGGAAAATACAAAATTGGCCAGCTCAGCAAATGGATGCTAATCTTCAAACAATTGCAAAGATTGCTGCTTTAGCTAATGATGCAGGAATTGAACGATCTGAAAAAGGTTATGTTGCTACTGGAATGCCAACTGAAGCAGCATTGAAGGTATATTAACTTAAAAAAAGTCTTTTTTTATTATGTCGATTACTTATGTTTTAAATTTTAATCCTCAAACTTCCTTTGATTTGGCGTTTTAACCCTCAAACATTTTTTGGCAATTGTTTTTTCCTAAACTTTGTATTTTAAATCTTTTGTTGACCTGCTAGTGGTCAAACCAGTCGTTTTTTGTTAAGATGAACTTTTTTAACTTAAGAACATAATATTTTATATTGTTATTATTTACTATTTAATATTGTGAAAAGATCAGTATGAAGTTATTTATAAAAGTTAAGGGACTAGACCATTATGAGAAAAACGTTTAGGGGTTACAATGGTTTTTTCAACAAGTTAACTGAAGTTAAGGGTTTAAATCATGCAAAAAAAAGGTTTAGCCGTTTAGAGTTAAACAGCCAAATTGGTGAAAGTTTGAGGATTAAATCACAATTGACCCTTCTTATATCCTAATAAAAATCACACATAAATGACTTGAATTTCATTCAACCATGGTGCTTTGACTTAAAAAGTAGGTTAATTTTGGTTTTTGTTTGCAGGTTCTTGTTGAGAAAATGGGTGTTCCAGCTGGATTGAGCTCTGGTTCATCTTCTGGTGACAATGACCTTATGGGTAAGTCCCCAACCCTAGATATATATATATATATATATATATATATATATATATTGTGTGTGTATGTATATATATATATACACACACACACACACATATATATACTAATATGTTTTTGATATGCAGTTTGCTCTCAACAATGGAGTAAAATTGAAACCAGAATTGCCACTCTGGAGTTTGACCGTGACAGGAAATCCATGGGAGTAATTGTGTCATCATCAAAATCTGGAAAAAATTCACTACTTGTAAAGGTAAAGGAAGGCCTTTTTATGATTTTCAAGAAAACATTATATTATTATATTTATATAATATCCCAGCAGATTATTAGATACAAAGCAGTTATAAATCAGTTACATTTATTCACAGGGTGCTGTTGAGAATTTGCTGGAAAGGAGTTCACACATACAGTTAGCTGATGGATCTGTTGTGGGACTTGATAATAGGACAAAAGCAGTTATTTTAGATAGTCTTTATGAGCTGTCATCTTCTGCATTACGTGTTTTGGGTTTTGCATATAAAGAAGATATTGGAGAATTTACAACTTATAATGGCGATGAAGATCATCCTGCTCATAATCTTTTACTTGATCCTGCTAATTACTCCAAAATTGAAAGTAATTTGATCTTTGCTGGCTTAGCTGGACTTAGGGTGAGTCTTTTTATGCTTTATATTTTTGGGTTTTGATAATGACAGCCAAGGAATATTCTGTTTTGAAAAAGGTTTTTAGTTGAATTAGTTACATGACCAATGATTATTCCTAGAAAAATGGAAGAATTGACTAATGAAAGATTAATAGTTTATAATTAATTAATAATTATTTTTCAAACACAGAATATTCCCTCTTATTGAAAAAGGATTTTTAGGGCTGCCATTATCAAAACCCTTTATTTTTTGGCCAAAATGCATTTTAGTACCCTGAACTTGGCTGACTAGGTCCTCTACTACCTTGAACTATTAAAAGTGCAACATGGTACCCTGAACTTGACAAAATGGTCGATTTAGTACCCTGACTCACTAATCTCACTAATTTAGTGTTGTTTTCTCACATGATTTGCTTCTAATATCAATATACTGAGAAGAATACTATTTTTTTAGTCTGTAAAAGAACTCTAAAGAAAGTAAGCTAAGTAAGAAAACGCGATCAAATTAATAAGTCCAGTTACTAAATTGACCATTTTGGCAAGTTCAAGGTACCATGGTGCACCTTTAATAGTTGACGGTAGTAAAATGTATGTTGGCCTATTTTTTATTATTTGGATAAAATTGTAATGTATTCTAATTATTTTTGAAGGACCCACCACGTAAAGAAGTTCGTCAAGCAATAGAAGACTGCAGAATAGCAGGAATCCAAGTAATCGTGATAACAGGAGACAACAAAAACACAGCAGAAGCAATATGTCGGGAAATAGGAGTGTTTGGCCAACACGAAGATATAAAATCAAAAAGTTTAACCGGTCGAGAATTTATGGACCATAATGACCAAAAAGGACATTTGTCATATAAAGGCGGCCTTTTATTTTCACGGGCTGAACCGAGACACAAACAAGAAATTGTTAGGATTCTTAAAGATTTAGGTGAAGTTGTTGCAATGACTGGTGATGGTGTTAATGATGCACCTGCTTTGAAACTGGCTGATATTGGAATTGCTATGGGCATTGCCGGCACTGAGGTCTTTTACATTTTTTTTAATTTTTAATTTTTATGTTGGAATAAAAAATAATTTTTTTATTTTTAATTAATTTTCGCAGGTTGCAAAGGAAGCGTCTGACATGGTTTTAGCAGATGACAATTTTAGCACGATTGTAGCTGCTGTTGGAGAAGGCAGGTCTATTTACAACAACATGAAAGCCTTCATCCGGTACGTTACCTTTATAAATAAAGTAGCTTTAATATTATTTATTATAATTTATTTTTTTAATTAATTATTGTACCAGGTATATGATATCTTCAAATATCGGTGAGGTTGCTTCAATATTCTTGACTGCTGCTATTGGCATTCCGGAAGGTTTGATACCCGTTCAGCTTTTATGGGTCAATCTTGTCACAGATGGCCCGCCCGCAACAGCTTTGGGTTTTAACCCGCCCGATAAATACATCATGAAAAAAGCTCCTCGTAGGAGTGATGACTCATTAATCAGTGCCTGGATTTTATTTCGATATCTGGTAATTGCTATTATTTCCTTAATTTTATTAAATTGGTTATGTTTTTTTGTCTTGTTTTAACCGTTAAAAACTTTTATTTATTTTTATTTTTATTTTGTGTAGGTAATCGGGCTTTATGTTGGCATAGCAACCGTAGGTGTTTTCATCATATGGTACACACACTCGTCGTTTGTGGGCATTGACTTAAGTCAAGATGGTCACACTCTAGTCACCTACTCCCAGTTAGCCAACTGGGGTCAATGCAAATCATGGTCAAACTTCACGGTCTCACCCTTCACAGCGGGACCCCGTTCCTTCAACTTTGACCAAAACCCATGCGACTATTTCCAAGGCGGAAAAGTGAAAGCCATGACTTTATCCTTATCCGTGTTGGTTGCAATCGAAATGTTTAATTCCTTAAACGCCCTTTCGGAGGACGAAAGCTTGTTGACCATGCCACCGTGGGTCAACCCGTGGTTGCTTCTTGCAATGTCGGTTTCTTTCGGGCTTCATTTTGTGATCCTGTACGTCCCGTTTCTTGCTCAGGTGTTTGGGATTGTGGCGTTGAGTTTTAACGAGTGGTTGTTGGTTTTGGCGGTTGCGTTGCCGGTTATTTTGATTGATGAGGTTTTGAAGTTTGTGGGACGGTTGAGTGATGGAAGTCAAATGGGAGAGAGGGATTTGAAGAAGAAATTGGAGTGATTGTGTTTATGAAAATGGAAATGAAATCGAAAGTATACTCTTGAATTTGTGACTAACATTGTATTGCTTGTGGTCCACCAATCTTTCTTAGAAAGTAAAGGGTAGTTTTGGTTAGAAGTTAGTCTGATCTGTTATGTTTTGGCAAAAGCTAAACTTGACATTGGTTAATAAAAAGTCAACCACTACACAGTTGTACTCGTGATCCTTGTTAGTCATTGGCCCTATTGTATGAAAAGGTCTTTGTGTGAGGTTCCCTTGATCTTTATATCTGCTTTGCTTCTCACTTAATCGTAGGTTAAGCAACGAAAGTGAGGAGGGGAGATAAATAGTACATTACTTATAAAATATTCTACTTTGCAATGCCTATTTGGTTTTTCTGTGCTCTGTTTCCAAAACATGCAGGTAATAAATACCACATTAAAAATACTACTTCATATGCTAATTTAATTAATGAACAGATTAAGATGCCTAGTGAATCGAATGTATGTGTTTCTTGTCAATCTACAAACACAAGTTGTAAATGTTAGTGATGAAAAAAGAATATTTAGTGAGAATTTAATGGCAGGAAATACAAATTCATTTGATTTTAATCCTCCACCTACTATGAGTATCCGATGTGAAGAAGCCAACAATGTTTATATATGTTCACCAATGATTGCATCAAATGAAGCAGGTACTTCATTATTTATTGGTTTTTTTAATGAAATAGATATGTACTTCATTATTTATTGGGTTAATTACCAAAATAACCATCATCAAATGGGACCTATAACATTTTGTTTTTTTAGAGAGATAGCTACTAATTTTGCATACTGTTCTTGCCAAATTCACTTTATTGTGTGAATTACACGTTTTTATGAAAAAGGTTCATTTTATTGCTATTTTAATTTCACCATTTATCTTAATCTGATTTGTCTTTGCATGAAGAGGTTCTGGTAACAGAATATGATGTGGCGGTTAACACATGTTTAAATAAAGTTGTTCTGGAACAACAGTTGAGTGTAATTGCAGAAGTTGTTTGGTTGAGATCTGATTCTGGTAATGAGTTGGAAAACAATGGTGTTAGTTCAGTTGGTCATGAAAATGGGTCAATGGAAGTCAAAATAGAAGTCAAATGAATCATTTGTGCGAACATTTTAATGCAGATAGGGTTGTAAGAAAGCAAAGGAATTATCATTTCCTTTTAAACGCTTATTCAAACCATCACATTTCAAGAAGCACCAAACAAAAAGCCCAGTTTTGGAAGTGATTTTTGTTTTTAATTTATGACATTTCTCATTGATTTTTTTTTTTTTCCGAGTAATCTACATTTGTAACTATCACTGAAACCACTATATTTGCAATAAAACTTACGAAAACACTATAATTTGATGCTAATATAATGGTTACAAATATCCATAATTTGCTCTGGAAATTGTTAAAAAGGGATTATTTTGATTCATTATGTAGATGATCTTATTGGGTAACATCTGATTCTCAATCTTTGGCAAACCAAAGCCCTTCAATCAGTAAAGTCCCAATTTTTTACTCCCATTTATATTTTGATTAATTTACCTTTTTAATGTTATTATATGAACTTTCATTATGTGGGAAGTGGGGTCCTATTTATTTGACCTATATAAGTAAGAATTTTTAATCATATCACAACTTATTAACATAAGATATTAACTAAGGGGGCGTTTAGCTCGACGTAATCCTCCGTAATGTAATTGAAATCGGTTGTAATTGAATTCGGTTGGAATTGAATTCGGTTGTAATTAAATACGGTTACGCGTTAGGTTGACAAAATTTTGAGTTGTAATTCATATACATTTTTTTAAAAACTTTTTGAAATTCTTTTTTAAAATTTTATTATTTATTTATTTATTATTATTATTATTATTATTATTATTATTATTATTTTATTTTTTTAAAAAAAAAAATTATTTTTAAAATTTTGTTTTCTAATTTTTTTTAATTATATTTTTAGTTTAAAAATAAATAAATATTTTTATATTTTTAGTTTAAAAAAATTAAATATTTTTATATTTTTAGTTTAAAAAAAATGAAATATTTTTATATTTTTAATTTTTTTTTTTAAATTTTTCTTAATTTTTAAAAATTTTTCTTTTAATTTTTAATTTTTTTTAAACGATTTTAAAATCTGAAGCATATAAAATATTCAAATTTGTTAGTTTACTAAAGGACCGTAATTAAATTCTTAGGGTTCTGGGATGGAATTCAATTACAACGAATATCGTAATTCGAAATTACGTCGTAATTGAATTACCAAAAAAAAGTGCATCCAAACATCCTTCGTAATGTAATTGAATTACAATTACGGAAGATTACGGAGGGTTACTGTTGGGTCATATTTAGTTGTAATCAATAGTCTAGGGACTAGTTATGTAACATTGTATATATGTTAAGTTTTGTTTAGGAAATAGTCCTAACTAACAAGGAATTAAGCGATGGTATAAATACCAAAGTGTAAGGCTTAATTCCTTAACTTTTGCCATTAATCTCATTTCAATTTCACAGCAATTGTTCACTCTCTCTCTCTCTCTTGTTTCTCTATCTAAAAGCCCTAATCTCATTCTTCACTTTTCTAGCCAAAATCATCATCCAACACCATCAATTGGAATTAAACCAGTGAATCTGTGCTTTTCAATTGGTATCAGAGCATAATTTCATCTTGAAAACGATCCAAATCCATCAATTGGTGTTAAAATCAGAAGAATCAGTGGGTTTTTTTTGAAAGTTTTTGAAGAAAAAGGGGTTTAAGATCAAAAATCAGATTTAAGGTACTATTTCTTGTTATTATGGATTGAATAGCTTCATTTTGTTGATATATTAAGCTTAGAATCAAGTTAGGATCGAATCTAATCCATTCTGATGAAGAATTTGGATTTTTAGGAAAAACCATTAAAGCTTCAAAAACCCTCTAAATTCAAATTTTCGAATAGATCTAGGTTGTTTTTGAGTAAAATAGTAGTAGTGGATTGAAGGAAATAGTTTTTGGGTCATTTTGCAAAAAGAATCAAAGTTTTTGGCTAAGAAACGACCATTTTAGGATCAAATTAGTGGGTTTTTCTGTTCTGTTCGTCACTGTTCTGCCAAGAACAACTTCGGCCCGAGAACAGTAACAAGTTCGGCCCGAACTTCACCCCGAACTTCGGCCCGAACTTCTACACAACTTCGGCCCGAACTTCACCCCGAACTTCGGCCCGAACTTCTACACAACTTCGGCCCGAACTTCTACACAACTTCGGCCCGAACTTCTACAACTTCGGCCCGAACTTCTACACAACTTCGGCCCGAACTTCTACACAACTTCGGCCCGAACTTCTACACAAGTTCGGCCCGAACTCTTTCTACACTCGCGTGACAAAAGGGGCTGTACTGTAACGGTCATAACTTTCAGCTCGGGTGTCCGTTTCGAGCCCACGAGTAACCAAATCGAAGCTAAAGACGAAGGCTACGATGTGATAAACAGCCGTAGGCGGTTTACCCAACTTGACGGCCCAAAAACGCTTGTTTCGATCGCTTAATTTGCGTTTTTGTGATTTTTCGGTCAATTTCCAAACTTCGTTTAGCCCCAGTTTCTAACCCGATCGTCGTTTTTCCCTAATTCGAAAATCTTAGGCACATTTAAAGTGTACTTTATCATCTGGAATAACCAGTTTAAGATTTCGGTAATTTTGAATTTTTGAAGACCAATCTACGGTCTACATCACATATTCTATTCCAGAACCTTCTCATTCTTAAAGTTTTCTTTACCCCGTTTCAATCAAAAATTCCCGTGAATTGTTCTTAACATGACTACCAAAGAAACATTGTCTGCCGGGTCGAATGCCCAGGAGGATAAACAGTGCATTGCCAACCTGGCATGCATGGCAATACCAACTGAGGCTACAGCTGTGTTAGGCATTCCAAAAGATGATGAAAATGAGGTACTCTCTTTCTCCTTTGACTCTTTATTATCTGATTCAGACACTGATGAATCAGAGAATTCCTTGTTTAATGAAAAACTTTTTACTAAAATTGATGAGAAATCACATTTGACAAAACAAATAACTGATTAGGAATCTGAAAAAGCACAACTCTTAAATGATTTGAGTGACTTAAGTCAATGCTCTCTTCAAATAACTCAAGTAAACAAGGAATTACAAAATCAGTTGTCTACGTCAAAATCTGCTTATAAATTTAAGATTTCTGAATTACAAGAAAGTTTACAAAAACAAGTAAACACAACCAATGAATCAAATGCACAAATCTCAAAATTAAAGGCAGAAAATTTAACATTTCGTCGTCAACTTGAAACTCTTGTTCCTCAAGTCAATCAAAATAACCTTTCAAATCAAAAAACCCAAGAGTTACAACAACAGTTGTCACAGTTTCATGCTGCTCACACCAGTGAGGTAAATCGTCTAAATCACACAATTAATACAAAAAATCTTGAAATCTCGAACCTGAAAAACATGAAGACGGTGTCAAGTGATAAAGACGACTCCAAGCAGCTGATAAATGACTTGGCGAATCAACTAAATCGACAGCAAACATGGATGAAGTCCTCGGACATCAAGATAAAAGACTACCAAGAACAGTTGAAGACGGCTGACATCGAAATTCAAAAATTGAATGAACAAATCAAAAACATAACAAACGATTTTAAAAAGGAAATCGATGAACAATCAGCAACTATACACAGTCTTACTATCAGAAAAGAAAATGCTGAAGAACACATCTCAAAACTGGAGCAGACGATTGTGAAAGCTGGTCATACTGAACAAACGATAAAATTAAACCAGCCTAAAGAGTTCAGATCTTTCAAGTCAAAAGTGGGTCTTGGAGCAGAAAACATCCGCCCTCTGGAAAAAGCTACAGATGTTCTTCCAACGTTATATAACTACGATTACATGAACTTGGGAATCTGGCAAAGCTTCCTTCATATGCCAGATGAAGAAGCAGAAATCGAGAAGTTCAACAGAGAAAAGAAGGAACACGTTCAAATTAGCTTTAACTATTCTGAATGGAAATATACATATGAAAAGAATAAAGCAAAATTTGAAAACAATGAGTACTTCCCGATTGTCACTCCAGAAGAATTTTCCATCTCTGACAATGAAGTTTTAAAACAAACAATTGAACCGAAGCTTTATGTTCCTCCATTAATTTTAGAAAAGAAAATTGTACAATTAGAATCTGAAATTGATGAAACACAAAAAGCTTTTGATAAAGAAAAGGCAAATCTTCAAAACAAAATACATAATTTAGAGGACACCATTTTAGAATTAAAACCTAAAACGAACAAACTTGCTTCTCGAAATTCTAAATCCTCTGTATTAGGACCGGCACCAGTTAATCCAGTTCCAATCATCTTGAGGAGAAACTCTAATTCACCAGTCTTAAATGCTTCCAATAGTAAATTAGAGTCTCAGAGTGAGAAGGTCAAGAAGCCCAATGGAGTCACAAGAGCCAAGCAGTCCAAGAAGTCAATTCAGACTGGACCTAGTATGCTTAAGAAGCCCAGCCTACTTAAGAAGTCTAGTCCTCGTCCGTCTGTCGTTTCTTCTTTTTCTGTTCAAAAGAAATGTAATAACTCTAACTGTGTGAAAACTCGTTTAACGGCTTTTAGAACTGATTATGATTCAACTGTTTATCGTCCCATCCGATACTCTCCTGATTTTGGTGATGTATATGTTAAAACTGACAAATCTGGAACAAAAAGATTTTTTGATAAAATTACAAAGAAACAGATAACTCAGACTGATAAACGTTTTTTTGTAAGACCGGCACCAGTTAATCTGGGTCATATTTAGTTGTAATCAATAGTCTAGGGACTAGTTATGTAACATTGTATATATGTTAAGTTTTGTTTAGGAAATGGTCCTAACTAACAAGGAATTAAGCCATGGTATAAATACCAAAGTGTAAGGCTTAATTCCTTAACTTTTGCCATTAATCTCATTTCAATTTCACAGCAATTGTTCACTCTCTCTCTCTCTTGTTTCTCTCTCTAAAAGCCCTAATCTCATTCTTCACTTTTCTAGCCAAAATCATCATCCAACACCATCAAATGGATTGAATCAGTGTTATTGTGCTTTTCAGTTACATCAAAACAAACGGGGCCTAAATGATCTCGTTTACTCAACTCAACGTTACAACAACAAATACCAAATCCTGACCAAATTAGGCTAGTATTATAACAAATACCAAATCCTGACCAAATTAGGCTAGTATTATAGTGTCTTTCCCTATATAAGGATAAAGAGATTGCTTTCAGAAAAACAGCCGACTTGTGTGGTGTGTGAAGACATATTTGTGACACAAATAATTTAGCTATCACATGAATAATTACCAACAACTTATCAATGCACATAGTCTTTTATAAGAGGCCAAAGACTAAGGATACATGTAATAAAGTTATTTAACAATAAGATAAAGTATATTTTAAAGGTTTACTCAACATTGTTTTTTCTAAGAGTGGTAATAGACTGACCTAAAAGATAACTAAGAGAATGAGACAAGTGTTAAAATCAAAGGTTGATATGAAAAGATAAAAGAAAAAAGTAAGGAAAAAATATGTTTCAAAATTTTAATGAATAAGATTAAAATTGTATAGTTGTACACTTGTATTATACATGATCGCAGAACGTTAAAAATAAAAGGGATATGGCTATAAAGGATAGCTGCTAGCTTAGTGGGGTTCTTTTTTCTTGCATTGTGTTCATAGATGCCAAATAAATCCTAATTGTCATGTCTCACTACACTAAAATCAAAAGTTTCCCCCCTCGTTAACTGAATGACTTTTGCAATATACATTTGTTTTCTTTCAGGTCATTTTATTTAATACATATAAATTTATTAAATTTCTTTGAACTCAAAAACATAAACCCAAAATCAAATGGTTAAAAATTATTATGATAGTTGGATATCACAGGATAGTTGTGTTCTTTCTATAGAGTATATCGACCAAGTAAGTTTTCACTTAGCTATAAAGGAACATTTTCTACACAGATTGTCAAAAGAATTTATATTTTGCACATTAGCAGTGTTGATTTTTTTACATAACCAAATGATGAAAAGTGCCAAACGATTTCTATACAGTAGTGCCCATTAAACGTACGATACTGAAAGTCTATTGTGTTACATACTTACGTGGACTCCTTATTGAACTAGGGTTCAAATATTTACTTGTTTCTTTTTTCTAGCAGAACCTTTTGTTTTTTTAATTATTTTTAATCAGAAAAGTATGAACAAGAAAAGTTTAACATCCAGTTATGGGAGCATTCTTCGTCAAACTCTTCTTCCCTTGCTGTTTCATTGTCGTTATATCTTGTAAATCTTCCTTTTATACGTGGTCGACTATCGGCCAATGTTTTCCGGCATGCATACTGTTGTGAAACAATTAAATATTTAATTGCTAACTAGTTAAAGTAAACTAAAATTAACAATAGACATTACCTATAATAAAATTTCGAAATGTTACTATTGTCTTTTTTTTCTTTTTCTTATTCATATACACTACATACATAATATTTTTCAATTTTATTTTATAAGATAATGTTTGAATATTAAAATAGTGTCTGAATATTATGTTTGATTACTCTCCAAACTTTTCAATACAACAAATATAATGTTTTCTGCAGTGCTATGAATATGTTAGTTCATAAATCAATATGATGTGTATCTTTGCAAACCCGCCGCGAAATGCGAGCACATACTCGTCGTTATAAATATAGAATAGAGTAACGATTTATGACAAGCATTACCTTAATTTTCTTGTTGAAGTTTCGTTGGGTTTTCTTGGTTTTGAACCTTTGAATTCTCTCTTTTTTCTCTTTAGACGAATAGCGAAACACTTTGTTCATGCTTTCCATGATACCCTTGATCACACTCGGTAATTGACCTTTAGGGTGACGATTGTATTGCCTCGTATTAGCTACCTATTAATTTGAAACGAAAGAGATTACATAAGTGTCATTGTCATTGCTCTATTCTAGTCCAATTAGTTAACCTTATCTAAAAACTATTTCAAGCTTATTTCATGTGTTAAATTTTGACAAGATACCATGATAGAAACAAAACACAAATAGTGGAGTTATATGTGTTAGGGATAACCCCGTCTTTTCCAAGACGTGAATAGATAGTTGACATTACATTATACTTCGTATGTAAATATATATTTAATTAAAGAGAAATGATATTTAGTCCTACCCATAGGTCTACCCATTTGATAGGATGACATGTGTATTCCACTAATTCTCTCTCCTAATATTATCCTTTGATTTTGACACGTGTTTTCATCTAATGAGTAGGCCTATGAGTATGTCTAAATTATAGGCCTAAATACCATTACTTTTAATTAAAACAATAGTTTTAACATGATCTAATTAGCTAGATTTTCTCTAAAGGGATTCACTTATAGAATAATATTTGGGTCGCTTGAACGTTGAATACTGAGTTGTGTAGGAGTGAGTAGAGTCTGAAAATTGAACCGAACTGATAGGGCCGAAATAGATTTTGATGATTTTCAAAACCAAATTAATTACATGTTTTTGGTTTCGGTTCGTTTTGCTTCGGTTGGCTTCTGGTTGAGTTTGGTTTTTTTAGCCCAAATGCTCACCCTTATCCGAGGACTGGACCAACCGATATTGAAAATTATGAAATTATAAAACCAAAGACCAAACTGATTACATGTTCTTTTATTTCAGTGTGGTTCGGTTTATGCCGGTTTTTTCCGCCCAAATATCCACCCCTATAGTTGCGTTGACTGAGTTAGTTGTTGACTTGGTCAAAACTTTTAACTAAAACCATGATGTTTGATTATATTTTTGATTGACTGTACTGAATGATGAAAAATGAGTTGGGACTGAGTTAGAGAAAAATTTAAACCGAGTCAAAAAATTTATTCGAAGGAGATCAAGATACAAGACCTGGTGCAAAGTTGAACCCAGTAAATCAAACAAGCTAGACCTTGACTTTGAGTATAGAATAATACTTAAATTTTCCAAACCCAATAACATAACGTAAAAAAAGGGAGGAAACTCGAAACCTTTGATTTATTGGTGCAAAAAACCTCCGTGTCTAAGCTATTGCTCCCCTCAAAGTCAAATAACCGCGTTGGACAGGAATCGATTTCATAAATCAATCCATTATTGTTCATCTGAGTAACAATGGAACTGGCGTCCATGGGCGCTAGAGTAGGTGGTGGAATGAAGTGGCTGGGAGCTCCATGCGGTGGCGGCGTTGGTGGTGGCAGCTCCGGCAAGGTAAGGAAATCTGGCCGGAAACTTTGGTGGTTGTACATTTTCTTTGGTTTGTTATCGGGGAGGAAGGTGGTTTAGTTTTGGGAGGACACTACATAAGTAGAAAAAGTGGAAAAAATGATGACATCAATGAGAGAGTTGACTTATTTCGGTTATGTTGTGTAGGTTCCTAGGAATTTATGTCGGATTTAGTTGACATCTCCAAAGATATTCAAATGACTTACTAAAAGTTACAGATTAATCCCTCTTTGAATAGACATACCAAATGACCATAGAAAGTTAAAAGACAACCACGCTAATAATTATGTTGTGAACATTATGACCAAATCTAAACCACCCGGGGAGTCCTTTTAGTGTGAATACCCATTAAATATAGTCAAAAGGTGTATAATTTATTTTGTTTATAATTTGATTTTTTAAAGTTATATTATTGAAATAGTAGTCCAAATAGCTTCTGGTGGTCCAAATGAGGTTGAGTAATGGCCGTCTTACGGACTATAGAGTGATGGGGTGCATTTCGTTCCTCCTTTGCTTCAAGCCTTCAACCTTCATTCTATCTTTTCATTATCATGAATTTGATATTTTGTATCTGTCTGGTCCAGAAATTTTATAAAAAATACTTATATTTACGTAAATTCCTTTCTGTGGTTATCTTATATGCATAAACAAGTGTCGCTTCATGTATTAGAACTTGGAAATTGCAACACTTTAGAGTGTTAAATTGTTAGAAATATGTGTATTCAATAATTAATATTCGTATAGTAAAATGACCTTAATAAATAAAAAAACATAATGATTTAAGTTAACTTTTCAAAGTACAATGACTAGTGAGTGCATTAACCATAAGATCCAGCTAAATCTTAGACATTTTAGCAAACTTGGAGTCCTCGTAGTTCTTATAAAATTGGAATCCTCGTCAGATCCAAACCTATAAAACCCTATACAAAAAAAGGCAACATAATTTTATTAAATATTATAATAAAAGAAATAGTATATGGACAATTGGACATTGGACAAACATTTTATCAAATGATGTGTTATATGCCAACCGAGGGTCGTGCCTTTCTAAATTATTTTATAATACGGGTACTTGAAACATTTGATTCGTACATGATTCAGAGAAATAGATGTTTGGCTACAAAGATTCTAAACTAATAGTTCAGTTTTTATCACATCAATTGAAACTTAAATGATATATTGTATAAATAATACACATTAATTTTAACTTTTTAGACCTTACAAATTATAAAATGTAATACTAATTAATATCCACATTAAATACCGACTTTTATTCAAATGAGCCCCACATTTCCTCTCTTCTTCCTTCGCCAAAGCAAAGCACAAATCGAAGTTGGCTAACCGAAAGATGTATGTCAATGGTGTTGGTTGACCGAAACCTACCAAAACCACCAATTGGCACTCGTCTTAACAGTCAATCATTACTCCAAATATGATAGAAAACAATCGATCAAACTAAAGTTTATTTATCTTGTTAAAAACAATATGATGTTAACGTATTTCAAGTTAACTCTCTTTCAAAAAAGGATAACTATGCAAAATATAACCGACAAAATGTATAATGAGAAATGATAACAAACAAGTATAGTGGATTTCCGCGTGTTGCTGCGGATGTAT
Organism: Calendula officinalis; assembly: GCA_963853835.1. Taxonomy (NCBI): domain Eukaryota; kingdom Viridiplantae; phylum Streptophyta; class Magnoliopsida; order Asterales; family Asteraceae; genus Calendula; species Calendula officinalis. The sequence goes on from OY970820.1 coordinate 41,541,109, forward strand.
TTTGTCTATACTTGCTAAGTGTTTGATAAAATGGAGTAAAATAAAAGAAATTATTATATAAGATGATTTAATTTATATTATGAACTTCCCTTATGCTAGCAAATTATTTTGTTCAACACACTAATAGCTTCATTCAAGACAAATGAAAGTTGTTTAAATGGGAAACTAATAATAATAGACAATATGGACGAACATTTAACCTAAACTTTAATAAATTCGCACCTTCTAAATAGGAAAGAAAACCAATAACTTTTGGAAAATTTATTTTAAGCAAAATATTTTACCTATATTATTACATTCTACAAATTCAATTTAAATCATATATATATTTAGATGATGTTTTCAAGTATTAATCTAATATTTATATAGATATAATAAAAGTACTTATAATAAATTCTATAAAATAAATATATATTATTATATGTCAAGATGGAGTTGAGAAATAAAAATATACATATTTACATCACATGCAAAGACAAAGGCTGGCTTGGTTATTGTGATTAAAGGAAAAAGAAATTAGTCAAACAAACTTTTGTTCTCAAATGCTAGCCGTTCCGTTTTATTTCTTTCCGTTCAGAATCGTAATGAACACTAAATCATAACCACTATTGTATTATAAGTATAATGTCTTTAAGACAATAGTTAGGGAAAAAAAAAGTTTAAACTGAATGTGTATTAACCATCAAAAAACCACCCCTTGCATTTCATTAATCACATTAATATGGTTTTTCTTTCCAAATTGTACATTGTTATCCAGAGTCACACAATCTCATAAAAAACTCAAGTGTCACTGTATATTTATGACGATATGAGTTAGCATGCTGTCTTTGTGAAACATGGTGCATTTTGGTCTATTTTGATAATTATATCTCTATTTTGATTAAGTATTTTAATCTAACACTAAGTAAAATCTTTTATTTTGATATTACGAAGAAATAAATCGTATGTTTCTGGCATTTATTTAATAGGAAACTTATAAAATATATTCCTTGCCGAAGATTGAGAAAAGGTTGTTAGGAATTTTAACGTGCGAGCTGAAGATTAAAAAGGAAGAAAGCTGAATTTGTTGACAGACCCAACGACTCTTTACCTACAAGACCTGAACATCCATGTGGGGTGGGGTGGTAGAGGTGTGATAGATCGTATTCAACTAAGATCGAACTAATTCATGTTGATTCAAGATGGATTGAAGCTTAAGTGTGTGTTCTTAGTGTTTGAGTGTGCGTGAGTTGAGAGAGAAAGATGGAGGGAATATGGTTAGCTTTCAAATGATACTTCAATTAATGATGGAAAGCTTACAAATTAAGCCTACATTAAAGGTATTTATACCTCCTTTCTAAACATGCTTAATTAACACCTAATTAAGCATAACCCATTTTACTAAGACTAATGACTACATTAAAACTATTACAACTTGTCATATCTAGTCCCTAAACTATTTAATACAATATAAATGGTCCTAACAATCTCCCCCTTTGTATCAATAGTTTGAATTAGTCTGTTCTTGAAATCTTCTTCTCTAGCAAAATCTGAAACTTAAATATCCGTTGAGTAGTTTTAACGTTGTATTAGTTTCAGCTTTTGAAGATTAGTGACACATAAGACTTTTAATTGGCTTTTCAACCAATACTAATTATCTCAGAAGATTTCATGAATTGTTTGACTTAATTTGTCTTGATCATTATCCAATCTCACTCTTTTCGAACTTTAGAACTACATCCCTGTCTTCCTTCAAACGAGTATATTTAAAAATTTGAAAATTCTGGAAATGAAACATCTGTTTGGTAAGAATTTGACTGGGATTTAGAAATGCTGGAGATTTAATTTTGGATAGAGATTTGTGAGGATGGGATAATGATGGTTTGTATTATGAAAAGAATGATTTGAAAGTTAAAGATTTTGGATGTGTATATATGTAAGTTTTGTATGTATGAAAGAATGATATGTACTTTTAGGATTTGGATGAATGTGGATAATATGTATTTTGTGTGGATCAACAGATTTGTACAATTAAGCTTTTGTACGGATAATGAATGGTATGAAATGGATATGGTTGTTCTGTAATGAATGAATTGAAAAATTTAAGATTTTTTTGAGTAGGTATGAATGTGATTCGTGGTTTGGATTGAATGATTTGTCAGTTTAAGGTTTGTAGTGGTAAGGTTGAGAATTTGTGAGAAATTTCTGAAAATGAATTGGTTTCTTTTTCTTCACAAATTATTTCATGTAAATCGACGACAATGTAGACCCATAGATAGATAGAGTTGTTTGTAGCGGAAGTCTTTTCTCGAAGTTGTGGCTTTGTCGATTTATGATCATTGATAATTGTTGTTGAGAGAAAAATGTGGATAAGATTCGCGCTCCCCCTCAAACAAACAATTATTCTTCAATAAATCTTCTTCGGTTCTTGTTTACTCCCCCTTAATCGGTGCATATGTCTTTTTGATGAAGGGTTTCTGATAATTCTTTTATTTGTGTGTTTAAAGATTTAAATTGATTCTCATTATCATCAAATTCTTTTTGTTTACGTTCCAACCAGTTTTTAGTGATTTGATATTCATTCCATGCTTCAATGTATAACTTGTAATATTTATCATTTTCTGCATTAGATGTGGAACTTTGTGTGCTTTTGAGATTGGTTATTTCAATTTCTTTTTCAGAAATAGTATGAGACAAATATTGAATATCAGTCTCATATTTAACAGTCAATTCTGATATTTGTTTTTGTAACGTCAAATTCTTTTTCTCAAAGTTTTTATTTTGTTTAATAATATGAACAAGTTGTGTATTATGATCAGCAATTTGTTCATTTTCGTTTTCTAAATCAGCTAAACTTTCTTGGAGTAGAGCAATTAATTCTTTTTCATTCAAAAGGTTTTGTTTTAAAGACTCAATTTCAGAATTCTGGTTTGTTACAAAACATTTATCAGAATAAATTGTATTTGAAGAATTAGATAAGAGAGAGCTATTACCTCTATTTCTTTGGTAGCCTCTTCATTGAATCGATCAAAGATTTTGGCATTTTCGCGTGCCATAAAGCATAGATTTGCCGAATGCTCTTCATCCTCAGGCTCTGAGTCTTCCATCCATTGAAGATCCTCTGCTAATAATACCTTGCCTGACTCAATCTGCTTGGCCAGTAACATTTTGCGTTTAAAGTATTCAGAATCCCAAACTTTAGGTTTCTTACAGTCTCGGGAGAAATGACCAGGAAGTCCACAGTTATAACATTTCTTTGTTGGATCCAAAGGTGTGATTGTGGGTTTGTCAGATGTATTTGAAGCAGATGGTGCAGACTTGAAAGTGGATGAAGATCTCTGATTGTTGTTTGTAGGAGTTGAGTAATACTTCTTCTCATATCTCGAGATGAAAGACATAGCTTGCAACAGTTGTTCTAATTCGTTCTCCATTTCTTCTTTTGTATCTTTTACTGGTTCTTATGATTTTTCTTTCAGTTTACTAGATGAATTAGACTGGTATTGTCTTGTAAGAAGAGCAAAAGTATCAAGAGTGTTTGCATTTTCTTGTTTGGTTTTGACTATGTCTTTCACCATTTGAGCATTTTGAAGTAAATACTCATACAGTTCATTTACATCTATTGAGCTCAGATCTTTATGTTGCATGGCACTATTTCCAAATGTGGCCCACTCTGGTAGAAGACTGTTGATGAACTTGATGTTGATCTCCAAATTTTCCTTCTTCAAATTATTCCTTCGAAGTTCATTCAACAAGTTGCAATACCGATGATATGTACTCTCTAATTCTTCCCCGTTGGAAGCTTTAAACGATTGGTATGCATTCAGAGTGGTTACCATCTTGGCTTTATTTCCTAAAACGGTGCCTTCCATTTGTTTTCTAATTTCATCCCATATCTCTTTACTGGTTTCCAAGCTGTCTAAACTGTTATAAATCTCGTTCGGTAAACTCTGAAGTACGAATGAAAAGGATTGTAGATCTTCTTTAGCTCGTTGTTTTTGTTGAGCATTGTATCTTGATTGAGGAAGCGGAGTTCGACCTCCAAGAACTGGCGGAGTTGCATTTGGTGCAGCTATTACATCCTCGTAAAATACCGCGACACCATTTTCTAGTGAGTCAAGTATATCAGTTGCCAGTTCTTGATTCTTGATAAAGTGGAGGAATCGTTTCTTCCACTGTGCGTATTCACCTCGGTATAGAACCGGAGGTTTGAGATCGGTTTCGATAGAAAAAGCATCTCTTGATGTCATTTCAAAAATTATTTGTATTTTTACAAATATTGTTCGCGTTTCGTTTTTCAAATATTTGAATTTGAAGAAATTTAAAATTCTCGTGTTTTGGGCTTGTTGTATAACCGAATTGGATTAGAGACAAGAAATGTTGTAGAACTTGTGTTAGATTTAAATGATTTTTGGAGAGAAAAAAAACTTTAAACGAGTTTCACTTTAAACTTCCGGATTTGTAATATTGAAATAATGTTGGGCTGTTAAAAAGGAAGTTGGGCCGAATAATTTTCAAATTCGGTAAGGTGATTTGGGTTAGGAGTACTTTATGGGTTTGTATGTCTGTTATCTTTTGGGCCTTGAATATCGCTTTTTGGGCTTAACAAGTGGCGTTGAATGCAAGCTGAAATACCGAAGAACCAGATAGAACGAAGCCGAGCAATTGATTTGAGTCAAGATCAAATTGGATTATGTGTTTGATCGAAACATTGAATGACGTAATTGCAGAAATCGATTCTCAATGAAGAAATTGCAGAACACGATCTCTTTGATATTGCCAATTGAAATGAGCCGAACTATTTATTTTGAATAGCCGAACAATTGTGATGTTGATTTCCGATTCTGTTTATCGAGAAATCAAATTGAAATCGAATTGATTAAGCACTGGATTGAGGTTGAAAACTGAATCTAGGTCGAATCAAAAACAATTTGAAGCCGAATCTTTATAACAACCGAACTATGAGCCGAAGTTTTGAGGTTGAAATTGCCGAATTACGATTATTTGTGAAATCCAAATGAAATCGAATTAAGTGTTGACTTGGTAAATCGAATTATCTGTTGGAATTTGATGTTGATTATGTGTTGAAATCGAATTGCAGATTTGAACTTGATGAGTCGAAGATTGTTGAAGCCGAACATTGAAGAATAGCCGAACTTGTGAATTGGACTTGAGCCGAAGTTCTCAAATAGTTCGGGCCGAACATGTTGGCTTTGGGCTGAACTTCGGGCCGAACTACAAGTTGGGCCGAATATTAAGCTCGGGCGGAACTAATTACCTGGCCGAACTTCTTAACAGTTCGGGCCGAACTACACTGAAACTTGGGCCGAACTTGTTCTCGTCGTTGAAGCCGAACTTGTTGACGTATGAACACAGCTCGAACAAACATCACTTTTTTCAATCCGAATTTGCTCAAAACTTGACCGATTTCAGTGATTCTTTTTGCTAGATGTTCGAAATCCAATTGCTAACACTTTGATCCGATCAATTTCTTCAATCCATAACACAAAAGCTTCGATTCTTCAATTTACAGCAACTTTTGAACTTTTTCACTTTTTCTCTAAAATCATCAAATTGAAGATCGATTGTTGACGGAATTGATCTGAATTTGATTCTATTATGCTTAGAAACACTGGAGAAACACTAATCCATGATCAAATCTTCGATTTGGACAAAAATTTTACAACATTAAATTTCATTGACGAACATCAACTTTTTCTTCAATTTTCTCAGATCTTGATCATTGTAGCTCGATTTGGATCTTCTCTAATAGAGATTTTGCTCTGATACCACTTGATAGATCGTATTCAACTGAGATCGAACTAATTCATGTTGATTCAAGATGGATTGAAGCTTAAGTGTGTGTGTGTTCTTGGTGTTTGAGTGTGTGTGTGAGTTGAGAGAGAAAGATGGAGGGAATATGGTTAGCTTTCAAATGATACTTCAATTAATGATGGAAAGCTTACAAATTAAGCCTACATTAGAGGTATTTATACCTCCTTTCTAAACATGCTTAATTAACACCTAATTAAGCATAATCCATTTGACTAAGACTAATGACTACATTAAAACTATTACAACTTGTCATATCTAGTCCCTAAACTATTTAATACAATATAAATGGTCCTAACAAGATGTAAAGAAATACGTAATAAATATCAAAATAGGATTGGAAGATTGTAAATAAAAAATATTCAGTCAAACACAATTACTATTTTAAAATTTTATGTTTTTGTAAAATATGCCCCAGGTAGGACTTGAACTTACAAGTTGTAACATCTACATTATTAACACAACGCTCTAACTAACTAAGCTATTAGACTATATGTTCATTACTTGAACATAATCATCTTTATCAATTCATTCAACTTTAAAAAAAATTATAATTACCACCACCACACTATCATCATAATCAACCATCACCCACCATCCGTGACCACGAACACCACCACCATGAAGGCATCAACCATCAGCATCATTACTATCATGCCACTACTATCAACCATATAGTCCGCATAAAATATAATTATATGACATATGTTGTCGCATTATACAGATACTCTTCTAGTACAATTTAAAAGTAAAACTGAATCTACAGGTGGAAATTTTGATCTTATTATGATTTTAGGATTTTATGTCTGATCTTATGATCTTTTCTTAACTCCTACCACCTCATGTTCGACCAATGACGAAACTTAACTTAGACTCATTTTTTGGGGGGTTAAAATGTAGATATCTTGTTCTGGAGGGGGGCCAAATGGCCCAAATCTACATTTTATACTATGTAGTCCTTTATAAATAAATCCTAACTTTGTTCTGCCTATATGCATCGACCATACCATCTTAATCCGATTCTACTTCAAAAATGATCCTATAGAGATTTGTTAGCAAGATCGTAAGATCCTACAATCAAGATTGCGATTTTGATAACCATAGTTTAATTTATACACTTTAAAAGGATTTAGAATAGTAAAGTAAGTAACTAATTGAATCTTTTGGTGTTTAATTGTTAAATTGAAGACGTTACGAAATTACGACCATTTAGTCGGTTAGCGATCTGTGTTTCTAGCAAATTTAGTTCATTCATAGGTTTAAATCTTTAATCCAAGTCAATTAAAACCGGATCAAGATCCTATGATCATATGGCCGAGATTGAAATCCTATGTAAGATTTTGTATAAATTTAACAGGTTTTCACTATAAACACAATAATAAAACTTTAAAATTAACATCCGCATCTTAACGACCAAACTTAAATGATTATATTATAAAATCTAAAGTTTCATACTAACAGTCTAACTTTCTCTTAGTTTTTATTTTCCTTGTTTAAGCATGGAAATTATCAACAAATCTCTTTTAACTTTACTAAAAATTATGTTAGATAGGAAAATATAGAGTAGTTTTTTAGACCTAACTCAATCTTAATTAAATTTTATTATTAACATCCAATTTAGTTTAGATCACCTTTAATGAAGGGAATTGATATAATTAAAGGCAAATTTTAATAAATCTAAGGCAAATTTCATTTATACTCCTGGTAGAATTCTTTCTTGCTCATGGGCCACACTTGAAACCAAAACAATGAATTTTCAAAACCGAAACAATAACATGTTATCGGTTTCGGTTCGATTCAATTTCAGTAGGTTTTCAGTTTGATTTTTTTGTCCAAATGCTCACCCCTTGTAACTCATTAACCAACTTAATAAAACTACTTATACCATCATCCTCAACTTCTTAATTTAAAGAGAATGTATAAATTCTCCAAACAAATCGTATTTTTAAAAATGTCGTCATACTTGGAGAGACTAAATTCACATACCTGTGTGAAAGAAGAATAGACTTGGTGGTCTTACTTTTCAAATGACGGCAAAAGAATAGGTAGTGACATAGAGTTTAACACAGTAGCTAGGATCGAAACTTTTTTTTTTTGGTGGTAGACGGCGTGTGGGATTAGGGTTAAAAGGGGGTAAAATCATAGGGGTATAAATGTCTAATAAATTTAATTTGCTTTATATGTATTAAAAATTACCTTTAACAAATCAATTCCCATTAATAAAAATCAGATTCAAGTATTTTCATGGTGATTATGATATCAACTATATTAGATAACACTTTAATACTGTACGTCCAAATTTAACAACTCACTTTCAAACTTAAGCCACGTTAAATTTTTAAACACATGCAACAAAATAAAATTTTTAAAACTAAAATCAGGAAAATTGTAAACGGGAAATACATCTGAAATACTAAACAATTTGTAAAATATTTGTAAAGTTGAAGATCAAATGAGGGATACTTTAATTAGCGGGACAATTCATGTGAAATTAGTTCAAAGAAGTAGGTGACTTATTTTTAATTAAAAAAAAAAGAACTAAAGAAGACACAAGAAAAATCCAGAAAAATGTAATAATTTATTGTTTTATCATAAAGCAAGATATATGATTTTGAATAAATTTCTTGATATTGTTTTGTTTTGTATACATCATGTCTAACTTTGTAGAATTATTATTTACATATATAATTCAATTATCAATTTTAGTGAGTTGTGTGTATCACATTCAAAATGAATTAAAATAATCATACAACCATTATATTTATTAAGGATTTTTAATATGTGTGACACATAATAGTAATATTAAATACACTTTATATATCTGCATTTAATTTATTATAATTTATATTTAACTATGATAAGGGTAAATTTAGTATAACATAAAAATATTAATGAAAATTATAAATAAATTAGAATTCTAAATTTAGTTAAAAATTAGACCCATGTTAAAAAAATTAAAATAAAAGCATACAAAGGATGAGCATGGGCACGTGGGGTTCCAAATGTAAATTTAACACTTTCTTGGTATAGTAGTGACCCCTACGCACTATGTATGGCGTATCAACAAAGTAATACCTTAAAAAATAGAAATACGAATATTAAGGTTATTTTTATTACTATTTATCATCAACATCATGACATATGATTAATAGTCATTTGAACAATAATTTACCTTTTATATTTTAGTCATTGCTTCTCAAGTGATAGATCCTAAATTTGACGCAATGATAATGTTTATATGCATTTTATAGAAAAACTCAATTTATTAAAGATTAATTATTTCCAACTAAATTACCACTCATTTAATTAATATAAATGTCTAAATTAAATAATGAAATTAATAAATAAAATTAGTAAATTCATATATATTTTATTAGTCAAAAGAATAAAATATAAACTTTTAGTAGAAAATAATATAATTTTTTTAGTATATTGATTCTTATAGAACTTTGCTTCTATGGTCATACATATCACATGTGGGAGGACCCCATTATAGGTTGATTATACGTGATTATTTTAACTCAAGAAGGGGTGTTTGTGGTCTGATATTCGGACGGTTTTGGCCTAAACTTTAGATTATACCTTTTAATAAATGTGATTATTTCTTTGAACTTTAACTTTGATCATTTCAGACAATGAATTAAATACGATTTTCACTTTAAGTGAAAATTTATGTTTATTAATTATACGTTTACGCAAATTAACAAAATGGAGAAACTCTTGCAATAAAACTATTAGGCTTTGGCTAACTCATGTCCTAAGACATGAGATAGACCTATTTAATGAACTAAAAAATACCATTTTTATTTAAAGAAACATTTAATTCATCTCAAAAATAAACTTCATAAATGATTAATAAATACGTTTATTCATTTTAAAAGGAATCTTGAAGCTCATTAAACAATTCTACTCTGATGCCCTAAGTTAGATAAACTCAAACTATTAAAGTCATTAATTTTGTTCTTAATGAACACCTGATAAAAAAAAATCCGAAACATATATAATTTCTTTTGTCAAGTATCGATTAAAAGAATTTCAAATAGACACAATGTTTTTTATATAAAATTAGTATGAGTCATGAATAATTGGAAGATTCAAAATGTTGGTGTTCTCTAACGTATATTTAGGATAACGGGCCATGAATTAATAAAACAAAAATCGCCGTTAAGTTTAACGGAGCAGGAACCCCAAAATTCAAACGCTCCTGTAACGGCCATAATTCCCTTTTTCTTGATCATCTCACCTCATCCTCACGGACTCTCTCTATTTCTCTCTCTCTCTCTCTCTCTCTCCATATTTTAACCTGAAAAGTTCATCACTAAATCTACATCAGTCTACAACATTTCGAAGCAATTAACGGCCGGAAATTTCAGGTCCTCTTCATGATTTCTTCTAATTTTTTAGTTCAATTTGTTGTTTTCAAGATCGAGCAGCTGTTTCATTAATTGTGATTTAAAAATTCCAATTTGTGAAGGTTTTTGTTTATCTTTCTGATTTCATCTGCATTTTCTGTTTAAATTGGAAATACTGTTTTTAATACTTGTGGTAGCTAATGCTCTCATTGCAATTACATTTCCGGTTCTGATCTAGTTGACTCAGTGAGTCGAACAACAGCATTACTTCATTTGCGTTAATTTTAAACCAGATTTTTTCTTAAATGCAATTTAATTTTGTAAGTCAACGTGTTATTTATCGCGATCTAATCAAAGGTGGGAAATCTATGTTATTCGTATGCTATGATTGTTCTTGTTCAATTCGATTCCTGAATATCTGTGTGTTAGTTACATGAAACTAATTAGAGATTAATAGGATACATAACTTTTTTTTGTTTCCGATTTGAATTTAGTCGACAGTGATTCAAAGGCAAAACTAGTTAATTTAGGCTTCTAATTTTTCTATTCAATATTTCCGATAGAGTAGTGTTTCATTAATTCAGATTTAATTTTTATGGAGGTTTTTGTTCGCCTTACCATTTTCATCTACGTTTTCTGTGACCTTTTAGAAAATCCTGTTTTTAATGCTTGTGGTAGCTAATTATTTAATTGCAAGTACACTCCAGTTTTGACTCAGGGAGTCGAACAACAGCATTACTGCATTGTCGTTGATTCTAAGCTTGCCTTTTACTTGAATTCATTTTAATTATGATTTAATCGAAGCTAAATTAAAAAAAAATTGCAGATTTGAATTATTCGTTCAAAGGCAAAATTGGTGATTTGAAGACCTAATTTTAAAATCTATGGAGAGGAAAGGGGTAAACACGATTCCAATTTCACCCTCACACACACCAAGGTCTACTGACAAAGCAGTAAGAGATCTGAGACATGTAGAAGGAAATGTGAGTAATAAAAATGATAAAGAAAAAGGTGTTAATGTTCAGGTTGTTGTAAGATGCAGGTGTGTCCTTCTTATTTTATTTTTTTTCTCTTAAAAAATAAATAAAATTGAATTTAAATGTTATAATAATTCGTATCTTTCTGAATTTGTAGACCAATGAATTCTGATGAGGAGAAACTGCACACACCAATGGTGATTACATGTTCAGAAAACAAGAGAGAAGTATGTGCAGTACAAACCATAGCTAACAAGCAGATTGACAGATCATTTGTGTTCGATAAGGTGTGTTTTATAATTTATAGCCTAAATTAATCATTTTTATTTGCTAATTTGGTAGAATTATTATAGGTTTTTGGTCCAAAATCCCAACAAAGAGATTTATATCATTCAGCAGTATCTCCAATAGTTTTTGAAGTACTTGAAGGATACAATTGCACTATATTTGCTTATGGCCAAACAGGAACAGGGAAAACATACACAATGGAAGGTGGAGGGAGAAAAAAGGTTTTATTTTTATTTTATTTTATTTCTTTGTTTATTTTGCCGGCTAACTGTCTGTGTGTACAGAACGGCGAGTTCCCAAGTGACGCAGGTGTGATCCCACGAGCAGTTAAACAAATATTCGACATACTAGAAGCCCAAAACGCAGAATACAACATGAAAGTAACATTTCTAGAACTCTACAACGAGGAAATAACCGACCTTTTAGCTCCTGAAGAAACCGTTAAATTTCCAGAAGATAAATCCAAAAAACCCATTGCGTTAATGGAAGATGGAAAAGGCGGCGTTCTTGTCAGAGGTTTAGAAGAAGAAATCGTTTCAACTGCCGATGAAATTTACAGAATTTTGGAAAAAGGTTCTGCTAAACGACGAACAGCAGAAACGTTGATGAATAAACAGAGTAGTCGTTCTCATTCGATATTTTCTGTTACCATTCATATTAAGGAACGAACTCCAGAAGGTGAGGAAATTATTAGATGTGGGAAACTTAATTTGGTTGATCTTGCTGGATCAGAGAATATTTCCAGATCTGGTGCAAAAGAGGTAATTTATATAAAAAAATTCACCTTTTTTTTGCATGTTGACATATGGATTTCGGCATTTGATTTTTTTTACTGCATAAATAGTCCCTACTTTTAATATTTTTAACATTTATGCTTCTTAATCTTGAAATGTGTAACATCTACAGTCCATAAAAGAAACTTAACGGACGATTTTGCTTTAAGGGACCGTTCTTATTACAAATTTCAAAATTAGGGACTATTCGTGTAATAAAGCAAAGTTGAGGGATGAAATTCATAATTTTCATAGAAACCTTAAGGACGATTTATGTAAATTATATTGTTGCAGGGTAGAGCAAGGGAAGCTGGTGAGATAAACAAAAGTTTGCTTACACTTGGTCGAGTTATAAATACGTTAGTTGAACGTTCGGGACATATACCTTATAGGTATTCTTATTTATTTATTAATTAATTAAATTTTATTTATTTATTAATTTAGTTATAAATAATTTAAAGTTTGTATTTTTAATTACAGGGATAGTAAACTAACAAGATTATTGAGAGATTCATTGGGAGGAAAAACAAAAACATGCATAATTGCTACAATTTCACCTTCAATTCACTCTTTAGAAGAAACACTCAGTACATTAGATTATGCTCACCGTGCAAAAAATATCAAGAATAAACCAGAGGTTAGTTAGTTAGTGCTGATTAATCACAAATTAACTAACTTTTTCTTTTTTCATTACTAATTTTTTTTCTTTTTGGTGTTTTAGATTAATCAGAAATTGATGAAATCTGCAATGATGAAGGACTTGTATTCTGAAATCGAACGGCTTAAGCAAGGTTTGTGAAATTACTATAATACCCCTCATTTATAACCTAGAATCCCATAGTTAACAATCTGTTACATTTAATCAGAGGTATATGCTACTAGAGAGAAAAATGGGATTTACATACCAAAAGACAGATATCTTCAAGAAGAAGAGGAGAAAAAGGTAAAAAAAAAAAAATTCTTTTTCTTCATATTCTCCATTAATTAATATTATTTTTTTTAGTGATTATATTTATTTATTTATTCCAGGCAATGGCTGAAAAAATAGAGCGAATGGAACTTGATAATGAATCTAAGGGAAAGGTATAATCAAATACCTAAAATTACCTCTATTTATTATTATTATTATTATAATTATTATTATTACTATTATTTTCTGTTTATACTTATATTCTTTTATAATTATGAATAGCAAATGATGGAGCTTCAAGAACTGTACAACTCTCAGCAGCTAATAACTGCAAATTTAACTGAAAAGCTTGAGAAAACAGAGGTGTGCTTATTTTATAATCAATTTTCATTAGATAAAATACATTAATATCTGCTTTTATTTCTCTGACATTAAAGAATCATACTTTTTTTTTTTGCTTTCAGATAAAGCTGCAAGAAACTGAACGTTCATTGTTTGATCTTGAAGAAAAGCATAGACAAGCAAATGTAACAATTAAAGAAAAAGAATTTCTTATCTCCAATCTTCTCAAATCCGGTAAGTCTAACTTTTTTCATGAACGGGTCAAATTAAATAATTATCCTTAAAACAAATAAAAATTTGGAAATAAAAAGTGTTTTGAGTCAACTCAATCCGACCCAACCGTAGAAAAAGATCCGGTTTTGACCCAACCCATAGAAAAAGATCCGGTTTTGACCCAACCCGTAGATAAAGATCCGGTTTTGACCCAACCCGTAGAAAAAGATCCGGTTTTGACCCAACCCGTAGAAAAAGATCCGTTTTTGACCCAACCCGTACAAAAAGATCCGGTTTTGACCCATTATCTGACTCGCCCACTTTGGTAGCTCAAACATGTATTATTGGATAACAAACATAACATTATCTTTCTTTTTTAATGTTGCAGAAAAAGCACTTCTTGAACGGGCATTTGATCTTCGTGGGGAGCTTGCGAATGCTGCATCAGATGTTTCTAGTCTATTCACCAAGATTGGTATACAAAAAACCTAAAATATAATATAACTAACATCTAACAAGTTTTACTATTAATATTAATTATTTTATTATTTTTAAATTTCTTCAGAACGCAAAGACAAAATTGAAGATGAAAACAGAGTTCTTGTCCAACAGTTTCAATCTCAATTAACAGAACAACTTGAGACATTGCATAAGACAATAGCAGCTTCAGTTACAGAGCAAGAACAGCAAATGAAAGGCATGGAGGAAGATATGGAATCATTTGTATCCACCAAGGCTCAGGTTAGTTAAAGAATTACAGGTGGAAATAAATTAATATTAATACAAAATAAAATATGTAACTGTTTATAAAAAGTATAGGGGAAATTGCCAAGAAAGGTAATTAAAGATCATAATTTGGAGTACCAATAATTTTCTCACTTAAGGAGTAAACGTTGATTTTGACAAATTTAGGAGTGAGTTTAGTTTTTTGAAAAATTTAGCAGTGGAAATTTTGTTTTTGACAAATTTAGGAGTAAATGTTTTAACTTTTTTGCAGTTCAGGAGTAAAAGTTTAGTTTTTTGATTAATTTAGGAGTAAAAGTTTAATTTTCTGACAAATTCAGGAGTAAAAGATAACTCTTTTACAAATTCAGGAGTAAAAGTTTAATTTATTTCACAAATTTTGGAGTCCAGGTTTAATTTTTTGATAAATCTGGTACTCCATGTTGTCAAATTTGGGGTCTTTAGTTATCTTTCTTGACAATTTTCCTAAAAATAACTAGTGAGCAAAATAACTAGTGAGCAAAATATGATTTCTAAAATGACATCATTACTTCAATAATAATCTAGTTTTTTTTTTTTTTTTTTTTTTTTTTTTTTTTTTTTTTTGTAAAACAATATAGCAGGTTTTATGCATTAAAAAAATACACTTTGACTGGCTTTCAACCGATTTGACCCGTTTAAGATATAAATGGTCCTAAGGCATGAGCAGACGGATATATAATATATAATAATATTATAATAACGTACTTTGTGGGGTATGTAGGCAACTGAAGAACTTCGAGCGGCTTTAGAGAAATTAAAAACAATGTACGGTTCTGGTATTAAATCTTTGGATGATATAGCCGATGAACTTGATGCAAATTCACAATCAGCATTTCAACATTTAAATTCACAAGTCTCCAAAAATTCCTCTGCTCTTGGAGAGGTATGTATATATAATATATATAACATATATATCTTAATTTAAAATTATAATTATAAGACTAAATTACATAGATCGTCCCTCGACTTATTTTATTACACGGATAGTCCCTGAAGCAAACAAAGAGGTCGTAAAGGTTGAGGGACGAAATACGTAATTTCAGACAAAGCAGATGGATTATTTATTTTGTTTAAAAATAATGGTATTTGTTTGTAATTATTTAATTTTTTTTTTCATGTCCAGCTTTTCAAGGGAATTGCATCTGAAGCTGAGAAATTGGTTAATGATCTCGAAAACATTCTATACAGTCAAGAAAAAAAACTAAACACGTTTGCACAACAACAACGAGAGGTTAGATTTTATTTATTTTAATATATATACAAATTTTAAAATAATAAACTAAAAATATGTAATATCTTATTTGTTTTATAAATGATAAATGCAGGCCCATTCTAGAGCTGTGGAAACATCAAGATCAATATCTAATACTACTATCAACTTCTTTGATACATTAGATACGCATGCAACAAAATTGACAAAAATTGTTGAAGACGGTCAAACGGTCAATGATCAAAAATTATCCGAACTCGAAAGAAAGTTTCAGGTAATTATATTTAATTATTTATTTTCTTATAAATTCTTTTTTTTTTTATTGAAATACGTCTCGTGGTTTGGTTTACGCATTTTATATTTTCTTAGGAATGTGCTGCAAATGAAGAAAAACAACTTTTAGAGAAAGTTGCAGAGCTGCTTTCACTTTCAAATGCAAGGAAGAAAGAACTGGTATGGAAACGGGTCGGATAACGGGTCAACTTTTTACGGGCCGGTTTCTTTCTTAGCCCTTTGACTGGTCAACTTACATATATTTAAAATCATATTACAGGTTAGAACAGCAGTTGATGATTTGCGGGAAACTGCAGCTGCTAAATCTGATAAATTTATTGAAGAAATGTCAACAATGAAAAGTTCAAATTCCTGCATAAGAAATGAATGGTCAAACTACACTAAAATAACTGAAAATCATTATCTTGAGGACACTAATGCAGTCGAATGTGGAAAGAACAACATGAATCAAGTTCTTCAGAATTGGTACATTGCACTTCATACAGTTAAATAATATCTGTTTTTTTTTTAAATTTCTGTTTGTTGGTCAACTTTTTTGACCTTTTAAAAAAAATTACAGTTTGCAAAAGGTGAAAATCGGGTCACAACAATGGAGTAGTGCTCAAGAATCATTACTTGATTTGGAGAAAAACAATGTTGCATCTGTTGATGAAATAGTGAGGTAAAGACCTTACAAGAAACTTTATAGTACAGGATTTATGTCATAAAAATAAAGTAAAAAAAATTACACAGGGCCAAAAAAATGTCTTTAAATTACCAGATACGGACAGTAAAAACTCGAATTAACAAAATGGACCTTGAAAAGTTATAATTACCAAAATGGACCACTATCTAATATATATTGCTATTTTATGACATATGTCCTTTTCATAAACGCTTATTTTACATTTTTACCCCTACGTATTGTTAATCTTTTTTTACTGTTGTTTTAGGGGAGGATTAGAAGCCAATCAAATTTTACGTTCACGGTATTCAACTGCTGTGTCATCTGCAATTGATGATACAAATATTGCAAGCAAAAACCTTCTTTCATCAATCGACCGTAAGTATTTATTTTTTTGTATGTTAATATTTAGATTTATTTTTTAATTATTTTATGGTTTTTGAAAAAAATAATTTGCAGATTCATTACAACTGGATCACGATGCACGTGAAAACCTTGATTCAATAATTGTTCCTTGTTGTGGAGAATTGAGAAAACTCAAGGGTGGACATTACCATAAGATTATTGAGATCACAGAAAATGCTGGAAAAACACTTTTAAATGACTACACGGTTAGTTTTCCTCACCCAACGCGTTGTAATAAAATGTGAATTGACCAAAATACCCTTGTGTTTTATGACAGTGTTTCAAAATACCCGGTGATATTGAACGTGTCAAAACGAACGGGTCATTATTTCAAATCACTTTTTCACCTGTTTTTATATATAATTAAGAGTTTTGAAAAATAATAATTAATTAGATTATAAATCATTAATCAAATTTCTTCCTTTTTAGGTACATTCAGTTACTTTTGCAACTAATTAAATTAAAAAAACTCTTTCAAAACAAATTATTAAATTTGTTAACAACATGATCCATTGTTATTAAAAGTCATTAAGTCTGTCATTATTAAAACTCTTATAATAAAGAAAAAATAGTCTAAACTAAATAATTAATATAAGTTTGACTTTTGATGACTTTCTACCTGTTTTGGTGAAAATAAAATTTGAAAATAAGGTAAATTAGTGATTAAAAATAATAATTATACAAATAAATTTCAGGTGGATGAAGCATCATGCACAACACCAAGAAAGAGAGCATTCAATCTACCAACAATGGCATCAATTGAAGAACTACAAACTCCATCATTCGATGAATTACTGAAATATTTCTATGATTCAAAATCTTGTTCAAAACTATTACAAAATGGAGACATTAAACATATCGACACTGCTACACAGTCACCCCGAGATTCTCGACTACCGCTCGCTGCTATTAATTGACTAATATAGAAACATTTGTATATACCATATTCCGTTTCTAGATTCAAATCTATCCGAGAGTTTAAATTTTTATTTTTTGTTTTGTTTTTGTTAAGAGTTCGTAATTGTGTCGGTGTTATGAGTGTGTTGCTGCTTATTATATCATGATGTAATATTGGGATTGTCGTATATGTAAGGAGCCAGAGTAGATTTTCTTTGCTAAGGACACTCGTATTAAAACGAACTTGTATGTCATCCAAATATGTATTTTTTATTTGATGTAAATCTTTATTTCTTTACAAGTAGTTAATATTTCGTCTTTTTTTATTTAAATATGAAAATTGTGTTAGCAAAACTCGTTAAAAACATGTTAGTAGCATACCAAGTATACAAGACAAAAAGATAAGAGATGAGTTTTGTGCGATAAAAATGGACCGTTTTCCAAAAAAACGATCTATCAATCAATATTTTCAAAATAGACTGCGATAAAATTATTTTTGTGCAACACAATTAAAATATTTGTGAAATTAGATGTTCATTTTAAAAGCAATCTATTTTGTGCGAGTGATCAAATTTTGTGTGAATGCATCGTACATTCTATTGCAGGAAAAATAAAATGAAGATTTTTTAAAAATAATTCTCATACGCCAAACAACAAACATTAGTCTACCAATTTTCACAGCAAAATAATAATAATAAAGAAGCTATATATATCGATTCGTTTCTGTAAAATTTTCTTATATTTCCTCACCATAAAAATGATAAGAAAAATTAAGCACTAATCACCACATTAAGAAAAATTCTTTAACTAGTATTCAACACCTCAACATATCTTCCTCTCTACCATCATCAAAATCTCGATCCAACCCACCCCCACTTTGCTCACCCGCCAACGTGACCGGTTCCTTCTTTTGTCGTTTCCATTTCTTAGTAGACGAAGTACCATCATCTTCAAAATCCTCTTCCTCTCTCTCCCGATGCAAATAAACCCACAACTTCCTCTCACCATCAAATTGCACGCACGGGTCCCGCTCATAATGTAACCGATCCAACGCGCCACTAACCACTTGGTTCACTTGTGCATCCGACACATCTTCCACTATATATTGCGAGTCCCGAATCAACGTGCAAACATCCGCCCGAGTCCCGATACTTCCGGGCAGCCGGGCAGCCGCGTCCCGAACCAAGCACAAAATGGTCACGTGTGGCGGCCGGTCCCGTTTGAGCATGAAATGGTCACGCGCTTTTGAAGTCGGTTTTCCCGCCCCTTTTCGCGACGGTGCCACGGTTGACTTTTTACCGTCGACCGCCGTATACGCAAACGCCCGATCCGGTATTGAATACCGCAAAACTTCCTCTTTTCGGAAATACTCACGGACCTCGTCCGAGCTCGGGTTTATCGTGTTTAAGCTTTTTTGAGCCCGTAAGTCACGGAAGCGTTCCTTTTCGTCTAAGTTGGCTTGCATTAAAGTCAACGGTGGGGACCCGAGACTCCCGATTTGTTGCAACGTTTCTTGTCCCGACTTCAACCAATTAGCAAACGAGTCGACCAATTTCACCATCGTTTTGTGCGCTAGGCCCCACGATTCAGGTGATGTCACCTCTTCCATAATTTCATGATCCGGTGAAGTTTGGGAAACAGGCCCGACCCATGACCAGGTTTTGACGGGCTTTTTATACAACACGAGTGTTTTCCACCCTTTTGCTCCTAAAGGCGCGGTTTTGGAAGCGAATATCTTCAAAACGCCTCGTACTAAATCTTGAAGCGGTTCTTGTGTTTCGAGGATACACGGGTCTCCTGGGTTTGACCGGACACGGTTGACTATTTCCTTCACGGTCAACGAAGGGACATTAGGGTTTGCATTCTGATCTCCATTAACAATTTCTTGTTTATTTTCCTCATTTACATTATCTTCGGGAAGTAAAGTAACCATAGCAATCCGTACAGCTGATAATAAATGTATAATCGAAAACGAAAAACCCGTATGAACGGTTGGTGTAATTAACGTAAACGGTTTTTTTTTGCGTTTTATTTTCAAATTCTGTATTTTCCTCCATATTATCCATAACTGGTGCCTCGGGAATCATGAGTTGACTTTGACCTACTTGATTATGATCATCGATATACATCAATTCATCTTTCACTCTACGCTTCTTGGACCCCGAATTACACCCGATTAATCTCACATCCATCATTTCATGATGATCTTGACCATACCCTTCAACCATTTGACTTTTTGCTACGTAATCATTTAGATGTGTAGGTGGAAGGGTAAAATAGTCATTTCCGAACTCACCTTTCTGTTTCTTCCCATACGTTTTTCTTAACGGGACTTGAAACTCACCGTTTTTTCTCAAGTTCTGTATCGAAATATCGAAATCTTTAACGTTTTTGTTACCGTTTTTACCCCCAAGTTTGGGCTTTTTTGAATTCGGGCCCGATTTCAGACTAGGGTAAGCCCATTTGCTTCTCATTAACGGGTTATCATCATCATCATCATCATCTTCACCAAATTGTTCAGATGAATCTGATTCGGTTTCTTCACCTTTCGCAAGCATTTTCATTCCTTCTGCAGCTGCAACAATTCGCCCTCCATTTTGTCTAGAAACTGCACTGCCCTTTTTCCTGTGGGTCCCACATGCAAAAAAGTTGTTAACTTTTATACTAGGTTAAAAGGGGTAATTAGGTAATTCTATAATAACTAAAATAATCAGAAGCAAAATCTGTTTGATCAAATATTTTAATCAAGAATACCTGTAAGGTAAATCAACGGGTTCTCCTTGTGATTGATTATGCCAAAAAGTCTCACCTCCAGGATACATATCATGTTGACTATTATCCATTCGTGAATTCATGTAACTAAATGAATCAAATTTTTTATTATTTTCAGCCCCTTTAAGCTTCTTCTCATAATCATACATCAATCTTGAATTAGACGGTTTTGCAGTTAAAACTTTAATATCAGACAACTGATTTACAGTCCTATTTCTACCAAACGTATGCATATCCGGCTTCAATTGCATAAAAGATTCAGGAAATTCATCACCCCGAATTTTTTTATATTTTTTCCTGATTTTATCGGTAAAATTATGATCTCGATGAACAGTGACATCATACATTGTGTTTTGTTTGTGAAGAAAAGATGATGAACTTGATGGCCCGATTTGCTCTTTGCTTGTTGACATTTTTGAGCCCGAAACTTTTAGGGTTCCTTTCGGGTTTGGTTTCCCGAAATTAGCGGGTTCTAAAGACAATGTTGGATTGGGTCGATATGGGCCCGACCCGTGACCCGGATCCCATTTCTGATTGTAATCGGTTTCCAATTCTTCTGAAGAATCGGTTCTGAAATCTTCCATTTTTTCAAACATCAAACTCTTTTGACTTTTCATGATATTCAAAACACGAAGCTTTTCATCGATGCTGTATCCCCGACACTTTGACCAAGTGTCACATATTTGAATGATATTGTTGACCATTGTGTTTTGATGTTTTCTTATGATATGATAACGCCTATGTTTTTGAAAAAAACCGAGCCCTTGTCGGTAAAGTGAAACTCGTGGTTCACATAAACCGCCTTTTAACATATCAAAAAGTCTGTTGATTGGAACACCGAAATGAAAATTTGATCCTGTGAACAGATCTTTCATGGTTCTCATAAAATGTTCTTGATCCATATCGGGAAGATATTTCGTGAGATTTAATCTTTCGTCTTCTGTTAAGACATCATTCCAAACATCCATGGATAAAATGTCGTTCAAATCGTTTAGATCGTATAATTCGAACGGAATGCTACAAGTTTGATCCCCAATTTGACAAAATTCTTCACCGGTTTCACCCAATTCAAGTAAATCGAAATCGTCAGAGCCTGCACCTGAATCACAATCATCGTAATCATCTTCTTCATCATCTAATTCAGTACCCCCTTTTCTGTCAAATTCATCATCTTCACTAGACATACTTTCTTCCCTACTACGAGAAGAAAATTCAGATTCTAATCTAGTGTTTGGAGCAATTTTGAAGCTGTTCTTCTCAATCGCCATCAAAACCCCCAAATTTTATCGAACGGAGTTCAGATTCCTCAATTCATGACGAACCCTGATTCAAAAACGAAAATCAACATCACCGTTTAGCACAAATTTGAAACAATGCAATAGAACCATAGAATCATGGAAAACAAGTACAAAAATTACACAAAATCAGAAGCAAACATGATCACAAAACGTATAAAGAGCATTATAAACATGATATAAATTAGGGCAATGAAATTGGACCGATTAAGTACCTTAATTTCGCTAATCTCTGAAATCGGAAGCTCGGGCGCAGATGAAAACAAGTGAAAATATCTTCAATTTTACGGTTTTCGTAAGAGTTTCAAGAGTGTGCGTTGAAAACCCTAGAAAAGGGATCTTATAGAAATTAATTGCGTGAGGTAGCAGGTGGTGAGGAAGAAAGATGATGGTGGTGATGATGATGGAAACGTGGAGAAATCTCAGCCGTTTGATTGATTGTGGGAAATAATTGAAAAGACGAAAAGGGGCAACTAGGGTTAGAGTTTTAGAGAGAGAGAAAGAAGCGTGCAGTATTGCAGAGGGGAAAGATGGTGATTTTTGGCGTTGGAGGAAGGAGACTGAGTGGAGTCGGTCACTGCGGAAACAAATTAACTCTGGTTTGTGAGGTCCCTATACTTTGTAGTATTGTCATTTTTTGCTTCTTTTTTTATTTTTATTTTTTATTTCTAATGTGTGTTCTAATTTGAGTGAATTTTAAAACATTTCCTTTTAAAGGGTTCTTGAATTTTAATTATACCGAAGTTGTTGGTTTATAAAGTCTGACACTTCCAGGGTATTGTGTTGCTCTAGTTCGAATTGGTTAAAACTTGAAACGGTAGAACTGTAGAAGTGAAATGAGGCTGATTCAAATTTTGGTGAGAACTCAATCAATCAATTAATATATTTTGGATTATTGTTAGAAATTTTAGATTATTATATAAAATGATTTCTTCTAAAGATCTAATATTTTTTAAATGATTGGTTGAGAATTATCCTCATAATCTTTATTCATTTTTTAAGTTCTAAGACGGTACTAAATACCATTTAGGCTGCATGGTATGGGACGAAATTCAAGGGGCGTGGGGGGTGAGGTGGCGAGCAACGGCGTGGTGGTGGGGTTGGAACACCCCCCCCCCAACCAACGGCGTGGGGGGTGGGCGTGGCGGATCCGGCAAGAAGGCAACGGGGGATAACGGGCATGGCGGTCGAACGTGGCAAGCATATAGCCGTTGAACGGCTATTTTTTTATCCGTTGGAGATTTAAAAAAAATTAATTAATTAATTTAATTTATTTATTTCATATATAAACACACTCAAACTGTAACGACCAGAATTTTGTAAATAAATAAATTGTACAAAATATGATAAATAAGGATAAATCGTTTAAAGAACGTAGGAATTGGCTTCGTGTCGTTTGGACACCGTACGAGAAAGTTATGGGCGAAACCGGGTCGTGCCAAGGATCAAAAAGTGCAGCCCTAGCTGTTCAGGAAGTTCACGCCGTGAACTTTGGTTCACGGATCGCGAAGTCGGACCAGCCATTTTGACCATCAGGCGTGAACTACTTCCCGACCAGGTCACGATCGCGAACTATGCGTGCGTTAAGTAGTTCGCGACGCGAACTCCGGTCACGATCGGGAACTCTGCCCGACACAGCATTAAAGTCGGGATATCTTCATTAATGACACACACAAATCCTAGTTTTCTCCTCTCAACTTGTGTGTGCGATTCTTGAGTGCAAAGTGACGATTGGAGCTCAATCTACACTAGTTCTTGGAGATGCTTGCTCACATTTGAAGATCAAAGGTAAATCTTCATCCCTCTTGTGTTATGAGTCTTAGATTCAAGTAGGGAAGCTTGAATCATAAACCCTAGTTATGGATTTATACATAAATGGTTAAATGGAAGTAATATAACTTAGATTTATGGTATTTTAACAAGGAAAATGTATTCATAGTATGAATCTATGAAAAGATGGTGATTTATGGAATTAGGGTTTCGTAACTTTGGGGAAAATGGTGCTAGTAGTTGACTAGTCATGGATTATATAGTTAGTATTGATGATTGATGCAAACCATTGTATTGGTTTGATAATAGGTTATTGGTTGAAGGATTTGAGGCATTCAAATCTTGAGAAGTGATATTGGTGTTCAAGGAACACAACATTTGGATAAGCTTGGCTAAGGTGAGTACATGTGAACTTTCAAAACTGAGTACATAGTTAGTAAATGTTTTATGATTAAATGTTTTTATCGAGTCTTTAAGTAATTTAGTTATTTATGTGATTTATGACGAATTGCTTACATGATGTTGAAATGATTAATTGAATGAGAAATGATGGAGCTATAGGCTCATAATGATAAGAGAAAAGTGATGATGATGATGATGTTGTTGTCCCTAGGGCCGTAGTAGATTGGAGGCATTCCGGTTATTACGGTACCTTTAGGTTAGTGGTAGATTGGAGGCATTCCGATTACCCAATACGTAAGAGTCCCGGTAGATTGGAGGCATTCCGGTTACCGTGGATATGATGGTCTTGATAGATTGGAGGCATTCTGATTATCTTGACATTGGCCAAAAGATGAAAGTAATGAAGTGACCCAAACGAACCTAGTAATATTATTTTAAGTTTAAATGATATTATTTGACTAGTTGATTATCGGGTCTAAAACCCATGTATCTCACGAGGCAATTTTGTCTCACGTACTATGTTTGTGTTTTGCTATGTACTCAGGTTCGGGATCGAAGATCTAGGAGGCCCGTTTAGAAGAGGCCTTGTTGAGATTAGCTTGGTGTTGATGATTAGAGTCCTTATCCCGTGGTTAAGATATAATTTGTAACACCGTTTTTATAAACTCTGATAATCTCGAACAAGAAACCTTTTCGTTTTTGTAAAACCAGTATTTGACACCGATACGATATTATGTATTTTGGATTAAATGTTATTTAAATGTTGTTTTGAAAATTGAGGTGTTACAACTTGGTATCAGAGCTATAGTTTAAGTGAACTAGGTTGAGTTGACCATCCTAGACTTAAACTGAGCTAGTAGGACCGTAGGTTCCATAGGATACTTATGAATTGGCTATTGAGACCTTAAGTGTAGGTTCGATAGGGTTGACCTTAAGGGAATAGGTCATATTGGTTTTGGAACAGTCAATGCTACCGTTACTTTGATAAATTGACTTCTAAATGATTGATGTCTTATTATAGCAAAATGGTGAGAACTAGAAGTGCAAGAGGCCCACTCGATCAAGGGCAAGATTCGAATAACCTTGTCGAACCGGTATTTGGCCCTCCACCTCGTGATGAAGTGGAGAATTCGGGGGTTGAAAGGAACACTCACACCCCGGTCACCGTAGAACACCTCCAAACTATGTTCAACCAAATGAGGGACATAGTGAACGAGGATGTGAACCGAATCCTCAATGAGCATAGGGCACGTGAAAGGCGGGAGTAATCTCCACCCCGCACAAAGAGCAAGTCAAGTAGCGTTGCTCAAACCGAGAGGTCTTCGACGGAAGAAGAGGAGAGTGACCCCGAGCCGAGGGAAAGGAAGGGGTGCACGTACAAAAATTTTGTGGCTTTTAAGCCCGATTGCTACTATGGTAGCTCCGAACCAAAAGGCACGATCCGTTGGATCCGTGAAACCGAACAAGTCCTTGAAGCTAGTAAATGCAAGGAAGGTGATATGGTGATTTATGCTTCTCGGTTGTTGAAGGATGAAGCCCTCGTGTGGTGGGATACCATGTACGAAACTTTGGGAAAGAGGGCGGTGTACAAGATGACTTGGGATGAGTTTGTGAAACGGCTGAAGGCAAAATTTTGCCCCGAAAGAAATTTGGAGAAGCTTCAAGAAGAGTTTGTCCACTTGAAGAAGGACGGGATTAGTGTCGATGAGTACACTAAAAAGTTCACGGGATTGATCCCGTTTGTAATCAAATTGTTTCCGGATGAGAGATCCTGGATTGCTAGGTATGCTAATGGACTCCCGTGGGAGTATGAGTTGGAAGTGAAAAGGGTCGCCACACTCGATGAGGCTATCGGTGCGGCGAGGAATGTTGAGGAGGTTGGCAAAAGGAAGATCAATGAAAGGCCAAAGTTTGAAAAGAGAAAGTTTGAAGGAAGCTCGGGAGCGGTAAAGAAGGGAAAGTTTATCCCGACCTATTCTAAACAAACGAGTGTTGGTGCTTGTAAGAAGTGTGGCAAAGACCACAAGGGGGAATGTTTGGCGGATTCAAAGTCGTGTTTTAAATGTGGAAGGCCGGGGCATATGGCAAGGGATTGTCGGGCCAAACCGTTGGATGAAATCGAGTGCTATTCGTGCCATGAAAAAGGGCACTATAGCAATTCTTGCCCGAAGAAGGGAAGCGAGACCATGGTGTCGACCGCTTAAAAGAAAGCGGAGCCGACAAAGGTCAAGGGACGGTCCTTCCAACTTACCCGAGATGAAGCCAAGGAAGTCCACGATGTCGTTTCAGGTACCCTACTCGTAAATTCTATTCCCGCCCGGATCTTATTTGACTCGGGTGTTACTTATTCGTTTGTGTCGCATGATTTTGTTGTGGTGTTGAAAGTACCGTTAGAACTCCTTGATGAGATTTATGATATAGAAATTGCGGATGGTAAAACCTCCATAGTTCAACATATGTGTCGAAATTGTGAATTGGAAATAGACGGGAAAAAGTTTAAGGTGAATTTATTACCCATGGAAATTGCGGGTTTTGATATAGTTATAGGTATGGATTGGTTGGGTAAAAATCAAGCAAAGATTTTATGCGGGAAAAAGATAGTCTCAATTAGGACTCCCGACAACGAAAAAGTTTATGTGTATGGTGAGAGGCGACACCATTTGCCATGTCTTATGACCGCAGTTAAAGCTAGGAAATGTTTGCCAAAGGGTGTTCGTCCTTTTTAGCGTATGTGTTAGATGGAAGGAAGGAGAAGAAGACGGTGGAAAATGTGAAGGTAATTCGGGACTTTCCCGAAGTATTTCCCGATGATTTACCGGGATTGCCACCGGAGAGGCAAGTAGAATTCCGTATTGATTTGGTTCCGGGAGCGACGCCGATAGCTCGTGCTCCATACCGTTTGGCTCCCACCGAAATGCGGGAATTGATGTCCCAATTGCAAGAGTTACTCGACAAAGGATTTATTCGCCCTAGTTCGTCTCCATGGGGTGCGCCCGTATTGTTCGTTAAGAAGAAAGACGGTTCGATGAGAATGTGCATTGACTACCGAGAGTTGAACAAGATGACTATTAAGAACCAATACCCGTTGCCTAGAATCGATGACTTGTTTGATCAACTTCAAGGTGCCGACTATTTCTCGAAGATCGATTTGAGATCGGGTTACCATCAAGTTCGAGTGAAAGAAGGAGATGCCGAGAAGACGGCGTTTCGTACACGTTATGGACATTACGAATTTTTGGTAATGCCATTCGGGTTGACTAATGCACCGGCCATTCTTATGGACCTTATGAATCGGGTTTGCAAACCATTTCTCGACAAGTTTCTTATCGTATTTATTGACGATATTCTTATTTATTCAAAAACCGAAGAAGCACACGAGAGCCACCTAAGGCAAACGTTAGAAGTGCTACAACGAGAGAAATTGTATGCTAAGTTTTCTAAGTGTGAATTTTGGATTCGAGAAGTCCAATTCCTTGGTCATGTCGTATCCCGAGAAGGAATCAAAGTCGACCCGTCGAAGATTGAAGCGGTTATGAAGTGGGAACCGCCACGAACTCCAACCGAAGTGAGAAGTTTTCTCGGCCTTGCCGGATATTACCGTCGATTTATTCAAGACTTTTCTCGAGTGGCGACACCACTCATGTTGTTGACCCGAAAGAGTAATGAGTTTGTGTGGGGAGAAAAGCAAGAAAAGACATTTACCATATTAAAAGAAAAATTGTGTAACGCCCCGGTTCTCACGCTACCCGAAGGGATGGAAGACTTTGTCGTGTATAGTGATGCTTCCCATAAAGGTTTGGGTTGTGTTTTGATGCAACGAGGGAAAGTGATTGCCTATGCCTCGAGACAACTAAAGAATGCGGAAGAAAGGTACACGACTCATGATTTGGAGTTGGCGGCGACAGTGTTTGCCTTAAAGTTATGGAGACACTACTTATACGGTACAAGGTGTACGTTATATACGGATCACAAGAGTCTTCAATACGTTTTTACTCAAAAAGACTTAAATATGAGGCAAAGAAGATGGATCGAATTGATACAAGATTATGACTGTGAGATTGTTTACCATGCGGGGAAGGCCAACGTGGTAGCCGACGCCTTGAGCTGAAAGGTGTATGAAAAGCCGAATAGAGGAAAGCTAACACGTATTGAAGTAGTCTCGAGTATAGTAGAACGAATCAAGAATGCCCAACGGGAAGTGATGGGAAAAGATGAGTTAAGGCAAGAGCGATTGGGAAAGAACCAACACTTTGTGGAAAACAAGCAAGGGTTGAAAACCGTTGGTGGTCGAATTTGGGTTCCCAAGTTCGGGGGTACCCGAAAGGAGTTACTAACCGATGTTCATAAGTCTAAGTATTCGATCCACCCGGGGAGTACGAAAACGTATCAAGATATGAAGAAGATGTATTGGTGGCCCGGGATGAAGGCAAGAGTGGCAAAGTATATTTCTAAGTGTGCCACGTGTGCACAAGTAAAAGCCGAGCATCAAGTACCTTACGGGGTAGCTCAATCGTTACAAATCCCTGTCGGAAAATGGGATGACATAACAATGGATTTTATTGTTGGATTGCCAAAGACGAGCAAGAACCACGACGCCATTTGGGTCATTGTTGACCGGTTGACCAAAAGTGCATTATTCTTGGCAATTCGGGAAACCATGCCACTTGAGAAGTTAGCAAAGTTGTATGTGGATGAAGTAGTAAGACTTCATGGAGTCCCGTTGTCGATTGTGTCCGATAGAGATGCGAGGTTTACCTCGAGATTTTGGAGATCGTTGCAAGAGGAGTTGGGAACGAAATTGCGGTTGAGTACGGCTTATCACCCGCAAACCGATGGTCAAAGTGAAAGAACCATTCAAACAGTTGAAGATATGCTAAGATCGTGTGTGCTAGATTTCGGAGGTAAATGGGATGAGCACTTACCGTTAGTTGAGTTCTCCTACAATAATAGTTACCAATCGATTGTTAAAATGCCGCCTTATGAGGCGTTGTATGGAAGGAAATGTAGAACTCCATCGTGTTGGCTCGAAGCGGGTGAGACGAAACTCACGGGTCCCGAAATTGTAAAGATGACCAATGAAAAGATTGGGATAATCCAAACCAATATGAAAATCGCCCAAGATCGACAAAGAAGCTATTCGGGTTTGAAAAAGAGACCGTATGATTTGAATGTTGGAGACATGGTGATGTTGAAAGTATCGCCTTAGAAAGGCGTAATGCGGTTTGGTAAGAAAGGCAAATTGAGCCCAAGGTATGTTGGCCCGTTTAAGATTTTGAAACGCGTCGGTTTGCAAGCTTTCAAATTAGAACTCCCACCCGAACTTCAAGGTGTTCACGATACGTTTCATGTAAGTTATTTGAAGAAGTTCGTGGGTGAGGTTGAAAATATAATCCCATTGCAAGAGTTGCGGGTTGATGCCCCGAATCGATTGATTGAAGAACCCGAAGCAATATTAGAGACAAAGACCAAGAAATTTCGGAATAAAGAAATTGAATTGGTGTTGGTCAAGTGGAAGCATTCCCTTGGACCAAACTTGACTTGGGAAGTCAAGGACGAGATTCGGAAAAGATACCCGAACTACGTGAACTATGATGAGATTCCGATGACGGAATCTCCTTAAGGGGTAGATAGTTGTAACGACCCGAATTTTGTAAATAAATAAATTGTACAAAAATATGATAAATAAGGATAAATCGTTTAAAGAACGTAGAAATTGGTTTTGTGTCGTTTGGACACCGTACGAGAAAGTTATGGGCGAAACCGGGTCGAGCCAAGGATCAAAAAGTGCAGCTCTAGCTGTTTAGGAAGTTCACGCCGTGAACTTTGGTTCACGGATCGCGAAGTCGGACCAGCCATTTTGACCATCAGGCGTGAACTACTTCCCGACCAGGTCACGATCGCGAACTATGCGTGCGTGAAGTAGTTCGCGACGCGAACTCCGGTCACGATCAGGAACTCTGCCCGACACAGCATTAAAGTCGGGATATCTTCATTAATGACACACACAAACCCTAGTTTTCTCCTCTCAACTTGTGTGTGCGATTCTTGAGTGCAAAGTGACGATTGGAGCTCAATCTACACTAGTTCTTGGATATTCTTGCTCACATTTGAAGATCAAAGGTAAATCTTCATCCCTCTTGTGTTATGAGTCTTAGATTCAAGTAGGGAAGCTTGAATCATAAACCCTAGTTATGGATTTGTACATAAATGGTTAAATGGAAGTAATATAACTTAGATTTATGGTATTTTAACAAGGAAAATGTATTCATAGTATGAATCTATGAAAAGATGGTGATTTATGGAATTTGGGTTTGGTAACTTTGGGGAAAATGGTGCTAGTAGTTGACTAGTCATGGATTATATAGTTAGTATTGATGATTGATGCAAACCATTGTATTGGTTTGATAATAGGTTATTGGTTGAAGGATTTGAGGCATTCAAATCTTGAGAAGTGATATTGGTGTTCAAGGAACACAACATTTGGATAAGCTTGGCTAAGGGGAGTACATGTGAACTTTCAAAACTGAGTACATAGTTAGTAAATGATTTATGATTAAATGTTTTTATCGAGTCTTTAAGTAATTTAGTTATTTATGTGATTTATGACGAATTGCTTACATGATGTTGAAATGATTAATTGAATGAGAAATGATGGAGCTATAGGCTCATAATGATAAGAGAAAAGTGATGATGATGATGTTGTTGTCCCTAGGGCCGTAGTAGATTGGAGGCATTCCGGTTATTACGGTACCTTTAGGTTAGTGGTAGATTGGAGGCATTCCGATTACCCAATACCTAAGAGTCCCGGTAGATTGGAGGCATTCCGGTTACCGTGGATATGATGGTCTTGATAGATTGGAGGCATTCCGATTATCTTGACATTGGCCAAAAGATGAAAGTAATGAAGTGACCCAAACGAACCTAGTAATATTATTTTAAGTTTAAATGATATTATTTGACTAGTTGATTATCGGGTCTAAAACTCATGTATCTCACGAGGCTATTTTGTCTCACGTACTATGTTTGTGTTTTGCTATGTACTCAGGTTCGGGATCGAAGATCTAGGAGGCCCGTTTAGAAGAGGCCTTGTTGAGATTTGCTCGGTGTTGATGATTAGAGTCCTTATCCTATGGTTAAGATATAATTTGTAACACCGTTTTTGTAAACTCTGATAATCTCGAACAAGAAACCTTTTCGTTTTTGTAAAACCGGTATTTGACACGATACGATATTATGTATTTTGGATTAAATGTTATTTAAATGTTGTTTTGAAAATTGAGGTGTTACACAAACATTATCAAAACACTACCAAAACACTACCAAAACACACCACAACTCTACCAAAATACCCAACTCACAAATAATGAATTATCTTGGTTCATCATCTGACGACGATGATGCGTTTATGCTAACAATATACGCAGAACTCCTCGATGATTTATCCGACGATGATGAAAGTGAAGTCTTTGACACTAGAACCGCGAAGCTAAATAGAAATCGAGAAGCTGGACACGACAGGCTATATCGAGATTATTTTGCGGATGATTCTGTTTATGACGACAACGATTTCAAACGAAGGTTTCGCCTGAGCAAAAATTAATTTATGCGCATATGTAGCGCATTAGAAACACAGGTATCTTTTTTTTTTCAATTGAGATATGATGCTAGAGGTAGGCGGGGATTCACTGCTTTGCAAAAATGTACTGCAGCAATTCGAGCTATGGCTTACGGGTCATCCCCTGATTCTCTTGACGAGTACATACGCATGTCTGAAAGAACTGCTATGGAAAGTATGTATAGATTTTCACAAGGTGTTTTGGAAATATTCGGACCTATTTATTTGCGAAAACCAACAGTAACCGATGTTCAAAAATTATATGAGGCACACGAAGAGAGACATGGTTTTCCTGAAATGCTTGGTAGCATTGATTGTATGCACTGGGATTGGAGGTACTGTCCACAATCGTGGAGAGGTGAGTACACTGGTGGACATCATGGAGTACCGTCGTTAATATCAGAAGCTGTTGCTTCCCAAGATTTATGGTTTTGGCATGCTTACTTTGGGGTTGCGGGTTCTAATAATGATATTAACGTGCTTGATCAATCACCAGTATTCAACGACTTGTTATCAGGAAAGGCACCCGATGCTCCTTTTACGGTGAATGGCAATCCATATAGATTCGGTTATTTCCTTACCGATGGTATATATCCTCGTCATGCGACGTTTGTCAAAGCCTACCGACATCCAGTTGATCCAAAAGAGGTCTTGTTTACCAAAAAACAAGAATCCGCACGTAAGGATGTGGAACGGGCTTTTGGAGTTTTAAAGGCGAAGTGACACATTGTCAAAAACGCAGCCCGTTCATATGACCTTGAAAGATTAAGATATATTTTGTATGTATGTGTTGTAATGCATAATATGGTTGTCGAAGATAAATGTCGGATGATTTCTCCATATGTGCCGGACGGTCCCCGACATGCTTTGTATGTACCGGGAAGTGCAGAATATTTGCACAGGGTTGTCGACATTCGAGACGAAACAACACACGAACGACTTCGACGGGACTTGGCGGACCATCTCTACAACAACGCACATGCCGACGATGAAGAGTAATAATTTATTTTAATTATTGTAATTTTTAATTTAATGTTTAATTTCTAGTATTTTCATTTTAATTTAAAGTATTGTCATTTTAATTTTATTTAATGTAATGTAATTTTAAATTATATAAAATATTAGTTGTGTGTAAAATAAATGGAAAAGAAATGATGAGATGGAAAATAAAATGGTGTGGTATGGTGTGGTGGGTATTTCCACCAAATGATGTGGTGTGGTGGTGGTGTGGTTGCTTAGGTGGCGATGATGTGGCAAGCAACATGTGGTACCCATACCTAGTAGCCTGATGATTATCGAACTGTCATATTTAATCCAATGAAGGCATTAAAAAAGTGTTTAAATTACCAAGCTTTTTCTTTTCTTCTTTCCAATATCACTATTAGCCAAAAAAAAGTTACATGTTTTACCTGTTAGACAATATTTGACTTTTTCTTTATTTATAACTACTTGTATTTTGTACTTCTTGTACTATTCATCATCACCACCACAAGTGCACAACTAACACCGCCATCCACTACCAACATCCAACTGCAACTAACACCCATTGGCCACCACCCATCACCCAACACAAACTAAAATCATTTGATAAAATTTCCATTAGTAAAATTCTTGGAGGTAACCGGAAAAGGTGTCTGTTGAAAATACGCCGCATGCCCGAAAAAAATGGTCACTGGAAAATGGTGCATGCCTGAAAATGGTGGTTGCCAGAGAAGATGGTGGTTAACGAAAATACTCATTGGAGTAGATGGTTGACCGGTAAAAACAGTTACCGGTCACCTTATTATAAGTCAAAAGTTTGGGGTAGTTGATATCGGATTTAAAGACAAGTTCATTGATGGTTTAAATACATTTTTGGATGCATTGTTTACATCATATCGAATGTGAAAGTTCGTTGATTATAAATAAAATTTACCCTAAGACCAACACTAGTCGAATTTAGATTGACGAGTCATGTGTGTCAAGCTTGGATTTTAGACCGTTGTCGTATATTAGAAAGTTAATTATTTTGGTTTGTCATAAAATAATTGTCTACTTCTGAATTTCAATCAATGACGAAATGTTTAATTGGAAAAGATAAATTTTGAATGGTATTTTAAACTATTTGCTTTTATCCGGTGGGTTTTGATATAAGAGCATTAGAATGTCTACATTAATCAGTAACCACCCGTGCATTTTAGGTCATTTTTGGATGCATTGTTTACATCAGGTCGAATGTGAAAGTTCGTTGATTATAAATAAAATTTACCCTAAGACCAACACTAGTCGAATTTAGATTGACGAATCATGTGTGTTGTTGGAGCAAAACACAGATCAACTTATTACTGATGCTGCAGTTAGTACTGACATACTTAGTACTGATGGGGCAGAAACATTTACTACTGATGAAGTTGATGCTGGTGTTTACTATAACTTAGTTACTACTGATCATGAGAAGATTGAAGATACTACTGATCATTGTAGTTACTACTGACGTTGATTATGGACTTACTACTGATCACCAAGTTTACTACTGATGTTACTTATTTACTACTGGTGATTGCAGTTACTACTGATACGCGTTTTTGGAAGATATCAAGTCCGAGATCTTCGTAGAGATAGTTATAGAATGTAATTAAATGTATATCTTTTATAATTCGATGTAAATCAAATCCTAGAATAACTAGGGTAAATAGTTTAGCTTCAAGGACTACTATAAGTATGTTCCTTACGAATTGTAAACGTACGTGTGTATTGTTAACTCAATAATATACATTGAAGCTTTTTGTGAAACTGTGTTCTTAATATTCTTGTTTATTGTTCATACAGTTCATTGTTCTTAATTATTGATATAGTGTTGATCCGCTGCAACTTCTATCATCAATTAGATCTAAGGTGTTTATTAACTTGTCTATAGTTAATCGATCCTGACAAGTGGTATCAGAGCTTATTGGTTCTAGATCTACTATTTGTTAAGAACAACAAAAAGTTTTAATCTTTAAAACACACACATTATTAATCATGTCTGATAATAATGAAAGCACTCAGGCCAACAAAATCCCTATGCTCACTCCCAATAACTTTGGGATGTGGAAGAATCGTATTAAGCAATACATGCTTATTACAGATTATTCCATGTGGGAAGTAGTTTGTGAAGGAAACAAAACTGGTCAACTTCAAGCAAGCAGCTCGGTAACTGAGGCAGACAAACTTAAATGTGAGAAGGAGAAGAAAGATAAAGGCATCGAACTCAAAACTCTAAGCACTCTCCTACTGGCCATTCCTAATGATTATCAACATCTCTTTGTTGAATATGATGATGCTAAGTTGCTTTGGGAAGCACTGGAGAAGAGATTCGTTGGGACAAAGAGTACAAAAAGAAACATGAAGTCTGTTCTCAAACAAGACTTTGAAAATTTCAAAGGAAAGCCCAATGAAACACTCACTCAAGTGTTTGAAAGATTCAACAAACTAATTGGTGAACTCAACCAAGTTGGTGTAAAGATGGATCAAGAAGATGTCAACATGAAGTTCCTAAGGTCTCTTAGTGAAGAATGGGCCATGTATACAGTGGTGTATAGACAAAGAGATGCTTTAGAAGAAAAGGAGTTAGATGAACTCTATAATGATCTCAGAGTGTTTGAAACTGAGGTAAATCACAAAAACCCTTCTATTTCTTCTAACAATGCTGCATTTGTGTCTAGTACAGGTCAAGGACAAGAAACCTCCACAGGAAAGGCTGCAGATTCTGAGGATACTGCAAGAGAATCCTTCTTCACTAGTCATGTGCATACTGCATTGATTAGTGATGACTTGGAACAATTGAATCCAGATGATCTTGAGGAGATGGATCTTAAATGGCAGATGGCTATGCTGAGCCTAAGGACCAAAAGATTCTTAAAAAGAACTGGTAGGACAAGTCTCAGTTTCAACAAAGGTGACAAAGCAGGATTTGACAAGACTAAAGTCAAGTGTTACAACTGTAACAACCTTGGTCACTTTGCAAAAGAATGTCCTCAACCAGATAAAAGATCAAAATCAACTGCTCTTGTGTCACAACAAGGACAAGGCTATGACTGGAGCTTCCAAGCAGAAGAGCATACTCAAAATCAAGCTCTCATGGCCTTTACTGACAACAAAACTGAGGTAAAATCTAAACCTTGTACCCCTGAATGTGCTAAAATTATTAAAAATCTAGAAAAAGAAAACACTAAATTAAATGAAGATCTAGCAAAAGCAATCAGAAGAAATCATGAGTTTGATAGTGTGATTGCTGATCAAGAACATCAAATAAAGGTGTACAAGATGATTGATCAACGGATCAAGGAAGAATTGCTTCAAGCTGTGGATGAGAAAGAGTTCTATGAAACAAAAAATAAAGAACTAACAAGTAAATTAGAAGAATGTCAGCTTGAAATTGAACAAAATAAATTAACAATTAAAAAGTTTGAAAGAAGCACTAAAATTCTAGATGAATTAACTAATAATCAAACTACAGAAAAGGTTGTTCATGGGGTGGGATATCATGCTGTACCACCTCCACACAAATTCATTCCTCCACTTAAAAACAGTTCAGAAAGAATCATTAATGAATTAAAAACTGAAAAGCAAACTGAATCTAATATTGAAACATCTGAATCAAATGATTCTTCTGATGATGAGCAATCAATTGAATTTACAATATCTCAAACTGAATCACCAAAATCAATTGATACAAGTTTTCACACTGCTCAAAGTCCAAATGAGTCTCCTAAATATAATGCAGAAAATGTACCCAAAATTCTAAAAAGAGGAAACCAAAGAAATAGAAACCAACTCTTAGAACAAAGAAAAACAATAAAGGCTCAAGAAAATAAATTAAAATGTGTTATTTGCAATAAAGTGAATCATTTAGCAAAGGATTTTCACTTCAATCCAATAAATTGCAAGGAGTTAAAGGAATTTAAAGTTTTTAGAGAAAATGCAAAAACTCAAAGGTTAAAAGATACTACTGGTCCTTCAGTAGTAAATACAATCAAAACTCCAATTGCTGAAACTCCAAGATTTGGAAGAAGTGCACCAAGATTTGTGCAAAACAGAAGAGTTGGCAGCCCAAAGAACAGCAATTACTTCAAGAACAATGGAAAATCTAATCAAAATAAACAATATTTTAAATTTTCCAACACCAGTAGAAACTCAAACAAATTTACTACTGGTGTTAACCCTAATTATAATGCTGTATGGTACCAGTCAAAGAATACTACTGGTAAAAACCCTAATTTCAAAAATACTACTGCTCCCAAAACAAATTTCAAAAACACTACTGGTGTTAACTCTAAAAACACTACTGGTCATTTTAAACATGGTAAGTACCCAAATACTACTGGTCCATCAGTAGTAAAGTATTCAAAAGCTAAAAACAATGGGTATAAACCAAGATCAGTAGGAAATTCTCACACCAGTAATAACTCCAAAAGGGCAGTAGTAAAACAAAACACCAGTACTAAACAAGTATGGTTACCAAAAGTGTTTAAAGATAAAACTCCCAAAGCTTATTTCTCAAAGGATGAACCCAAGACATATAAAGCTTGGGTTCCCAAACTTAACTAATCCTTTACTCATTTGTGCAGAGCATTCAGATCCCAGAAGAAGGAAGAACATGGCATATTGATAGTGGATGCTCAAGGCACATGACTGGAAATCTGCAAATTCTTAAAGATTTCAAGTCATTTGATGGAGGATATGTGGCATTTGGTGAGAATCCCCAGGGAGGTAAGATTACAGGTAAAGGTACTGTTACTAATGGAAAAATTACCTTTGATGATGTATTTTATGTAGCTGAACTAAAATACAATCTTGTCAGTGTGTCTCAAGTTTGTGATAAAAAGAACAAGATTCTGTTCACAGACATTGAGTGCATCATTCTTTCTCCTGATTTTATTTTAGATGAAAAATATGTTGTTTTAAGAACTCCAAGGAGAAACAATGTGTATTGCCTGGATATAGGGGGAGAACTCATTTCTACAAATGAGGTCAACTGTTTTATATCCAAGGCAAACACCACTGAATCAGAACTCTGGCATAGAAGGATGTGTCACACAAATTTTAAAAACATGAATAATTTAGTAAAAAGAAATCTGGTCATTGGACTACCCCAAAAACAATTCATGTGTGATCATCACTGTGTTGCATGCCTAAAAGGTAAACAACACAAGACTTCTCATAAGTCCAAAACTGTGAACTCTATTTCTGTTCCTTTACAGCTCTTACATATGGACCTTTTTGGACCTACAAATGTAATGAGTATTGGAAAGAAACAATATTGTCTTGTTATTACTGATGACGTTTCCAGATATACATGGGTTTTCTTTCTCAGGACAAAGGATGAAACAAGTGAACTCATAAAGAACTTAATTGTCAAACTGGAGAATACATATGATCAAAAAGTTAAAGCCATAAGATGTGATAATGGCACAGAATTTAAAAATGCTAACTTAATTAACTTTTGTGATCTTAAAGGTATTGACAGGCAATACAGCTCACCTAGAACTCCTCAACAAAATGGTGTAGCTGAAAGAAGAAATAGAACCATCATTGAAGCAGCAAGATCAATGCTAGCAGATTCAAAATTACCAATCATTTTTTGGGCTGAAGCTGTTAATACTGCCTGTTATGTTCAAAACAGAGTATTAATAGTTAAGCCACATTTTAAAACACCATATGAACTTTTTAATAAAAGAAAACCTTCTATAAGTTTCTTAAAATCATTTGGTTGTCCTTGTACTATTCTGATTACAAGAGAACAAATTGGTAAGTTTGACTGCAAAGCTGATGATGGAATCTTTGTGGGATACTCTACTCAAAGCAAATCATACAAAGTATTCAACAAGAGATTAAGGATAATTGAAGAAAGCATCAATGTATCCTTTAATGAAAATGTACCTAATGAACAAGGAAATGGTCCAGATTGGCTATTTGACATAGACAATCTAACCAAATCCTTTAATTCTAATATGAATTTCAATGCAGGTAATTCAAATTGTCTTAATCAAAAAGAAGGAACATCATCTGTTTATACTGGTCAAGAAAAGATGAGATACATAATAGTTGATACTGCTCCCATAGTTAATACTGATGTCAGTAATAACTCAAATATTGAAAGCAGTAGTAACTCTGAGAATGAGGTCAGTAGTAATTCCAATACTACTGGTACCAGTAATAGTACTGAAAATACTACTGGTCCCAACAATAACCTAGATTCTCAAGATACTACTGATGCCAGTAACAACAACAATACTACTGATCTCAATAAAGACGATAGCAGTAGTAACTCTGACCAAAATGATGATGAACCAAACATTCATGACAATGAAGAATCACAAGATGAACAACTGCCTGAGACAAATGAGTCCAATCTTGGAAATCAACTAGTGGTTGATAAAGCTACAACTACAAGGACTCAGAAGAACCATCCATTAGACCTTGTTCTAAGTGATGTTAACTCACCACTTCAAACAAGAAGCAAATTAAATAAAAGCTTAACTGCAAATATGTGTAACATTAGTTTAATTGCTAATGAATGTATGTATGAATGCTTTCTGTCTCAGGAAGAACCAAAGAAGATCCAACAAGCAATGAAGGACTCAAACTGGATTGAAGCAATGCAAGAAGAACTCCTTCAATTTAAATTACAAGCTGTTTGGACACTTGTACCTCTACCCAAAGGAAAAAGAGCCATTGGAACAAGATGGATATTCAGAAACAAGAAAGATGAAAGAGGTATAGTGATCAAGAATAAAGCCAGACTAGTAGCCCAAGGATACACTCAAGAAGAAGGAATAGACTATGATGAAGTATATGCTCCTGTTGCTAGAATTGAAGCCATAAGGATATTTCTAGCATATGCTTCATTCAAGAAATTCAAAGTCTATCAAATGGATGTTAAGAGTGCTTTCCTATATGGGAAAATTGAAGAAGAGGTATATGTTTGCCAACCTCCAGGTTTTGAAGATCCAAAACATGGTGATTATGTGTTCAAATTAGATAAAGCTCTATATGGCCTACATCAGGCACCTAGAGCATGGTATGACACATTATCATCATACTTATTGAAAAACAACTTTAAAAGAGGAGCCATTGACAAAACTTTGTTCACAAAGAAAGTCAAAGATGATATACTACTGGTACAAATTTATGTAGATGATATCATCTTTGGCTCAACCAATGATTTATTATGCAAAGAATTTGAAGAACTGATGCAAATTAAATTCAAGATGAGCTCCATGGGTCCAATGAACTTCTTCCTTGGACTCCAAGTCAGTCAAAGAACTGATGGTATTTTGATAAATCAATCAAAATATGTCAAAGACATCTTGGAAAAGTTTGATTTGAAAGACAGTAAAAGTGCTAGTACACCAATGGAAACACACAAACACCTACATCCTGATGTTGAGGGGGAGGATGTAGATGAACACTTATATAGATCAATGATAGGCTCTTTGATGTACTTAACTGCATCAAGACCTGACATTATGTATATGTTTGTGCGTGTGCAAGATATCAAGCAAGACCCAAAGAACTACACTTGCAGGCTGTTAAAAGAATATTCAGATACTTGAAAGGCAAACCATCACTAGGTCTATGGTATCCACATGACTCACCCTTTGAACTAATAGCCTATACAGATAGTGACTATGGAGGTGAATGTCAAGATAGAAAATCCACTACTGGTGGATGTCAATTCTTTGGATCAAGACTGGTGTCATGGCAATGTAAGAAGCAAACAAATG
The DNA here is from genome assembly GCA_963853835.1 of Calendula officinalis. Lineage (NCBI taxonomy): Eukaryota > Viridiplantae > Streptophyta > Magnoliopsida > Asterales > Asteraceae > Calendula > Calendula officinalis. The sequence goes on from OY970820.1 coordinate 41,581,608, forward strand.
TATCAACATCTACTGCTGAAGCAGAATATGTAGCTGCATCTGCTTGCTGTGCTCAAGTACTATGGATTCAAAATCAACTTCTAGACTTTGGTATCTCTATCCTTAAAACTCCTATTTTTATTGATAATCAAAGTGCTATTAGTATTGTGAATAATCCAGTAAAACATTCAAAAACTAAACACATTGAAATAAGATTTCACTTTATAAGAGATTGTAATGAAAAGAAATTAATCAAAGTAGTTAAAATCCATACTGATGATCAATTAGCAGATCTTTTTACAAAAGCATTTGATGTAGGAAGATTCAACTTCTTGGTTAGCAGTATTGGAATGATTTTAATAACTTAAAATCTCACTTAAAATCATGTGTAAAGTTAGTGTTGTAAAATATTATTTTCTTAAGTGTTTTACTACTGGTATTGCTGTACTACTGGTGTGAAAGTGTATGCACAAAATACTACTGATAGTTCGCTACTACTGGTGTATTTTAGGTTTACCCAGATACTACTGGTAAGTCAGTACTACTGGTATTCACATATACTACTGGTCTTGTGTGTTAATGGTTACTACTGATGTCTATAGTTACTACTGATGTCAAAATCCTTAGTCACTACTGATGTTAGTAGATACTACTGACGTTTTACTACTGATATCTTATTTACTACTGGTCTTTCATAAACACAATTACCAAACTAACCCCCATGAAAATAACCGTTATGTTATGATTCGAAGGCTATTTTCGTAGTTTTGCAGGTTTAATCGAAAGATATAAAAGGCGGCAGACGATTAATTTAGCATTATCTTCACTTCGATTCTCTAAACACCTCTCGATAAACCCTAGTTTACGATCAAAAACCCTTCATCTGTAACAAAATTCTTGCAAAATCTCAACAACAATGGCAACCTTACAAGCTCTCGATGTGCAAACCGATCTCAAATACTCAGAATTTCACAATATGGTTGCATTCTTAAAGAATCCCGAAGGAACAAAAGATTTCCGTCCGATCGTAAAATTTTTGAGAAATTCATATATACAGTTTGCCTTAACTGTAAAACCAAAATCATATCAACAGCACTTGGTGGATTTCTGGACCAATGCTGAGCGAACAGAAGGAACAACATCCTCAATGATAAAATCTAAAGTAGATGGAAAGCACATCACAGTAACAGAACAATCAATCAGACACCATCTACAATTACACGATGATTCAGGTATGTCTACTCTTCCTAAGGAATACATTGCTGAAATTTTGAATAAAATGGGATATGAGGGCAGACTGAATATAGTTACTTTTCAAAAGGGTCTGCTCTCCCCACAATGGAAATTTTTAATACATACCATTCAGCATTGTATTTCTCCTAAAAGAAGTACTTGGAATGAGTTTAATAAGGCAATAGCCTCTGCTGTTGTCTGTTTATGCACAGACCAAGTATTTAATTTTTCAAACATGATATTTGATGGTATGTTGGGAAATCTTAGTTCTTCTAAATTTTTAATGTATCCCAGATTTCTACAACATATCATAAACTGTGAATTTCAAAACTTGTCAACTCCTAAAAACATTTTTCTATTACCTGAGTTGAACAAGAAAGTTTTCTCAAATATGAGAAAACAATTTAAATTTTCGGGCAAGGAAACCCCTCTGTTTCCTAACATGATCAAAGATCAACCCAATATTGGAGAGGGTTCAACCATTGCTACAACCCAAGTTGAACCTCAACCCATTCCATCACCCCCAAATACAGCCCAAACACCAATCCAAACAGCCACTCAATCACCAACCCAAACAGAAGTCCTGAATGTGTCCCAGGAACTTGATATAAATCTGCAGAGTGCTACTCTTCACTCTGTGGAAGACCTACCAGACAAAACCAAAAACATTTCCACAATTTATAAAAGAAAGAAACTTTCTTCAAAGGACACCAGGGGACAAATCGAGTCACACCCCAGGCTCAAAGAGTTGTCCTCCAAGGAGGAGAGAGGACATGAGGGGAGGGCTTTCACTACTGATGCCCCAAAGGTGGGTGCACAGGACAGTGAAAACATCATTAGGACCCAAACCTCGGCAACTTTGAGTGATGACTCTTTTGAGGAATTACTCAAAGGACCCCGGTGCCAAGAAACCACAAGGGGGGGCATCTCTGCTTCTTCTAGGAAGAAGAGAATGTCTAAAAGACCCAATGAATCACCAAGCAGTGATGAGGGCAGATCTGTGGAATTGATGGAAAGGAAGGAAAACCTTAAAACCAATGTACCTGTTAGTAAGCCCGATGATCTTGCTAGATGGAGTGAGGGCAGTATTAAAATCACTCAATTGACGGATAAAGTGGATTCTCTTGAGTCCACTGTACAAAATTGCCATATATACTTAACTAACCAAGGGAAAACCATGGCTGCAATGAAAAGGCATGTCAACACCATCAACAGAAGGATGAGATTATATGAGCACAGGCTTTATCAACAAGCCAAAATCATCAGACAATTGAAGAAAAAGATTGTTGATAGTGAGGCTCCACCAGTTGAGCTCACTAAGGGGGAGAAGGACAATATACAGACAATGATTGATGAATCTATAGCAGCAGCAGCATCCTCCCTTCTAAATTTAAAAGAAACAAATGTTGATGAAGGCCCAGAGATGATGGTGACAGAAGAAAAGCCTATTACTACTGCTACAATAGAAGAACAAGTTGAAAAGGAAATACCAGTAGTAACCTCTACTACTGATATTATAGCAGTAGTAAATGAAGAAAAGGAATTAATAGCAGCAAATACTACTGATGCCCTATCAGTAGTAACTCCTGAAGTAACACCAGTAGTAACTACTCTAGTTACTACTGAAGAGGAAGAACTACATTTTCCAGAACTTATTGAAAGAGAGAGACATGTCATCATTACCAAACCACCAACACCTGATCAACCACTTATCATACCTGACATTGATGATAATGTGAATTGGTTTGAGGTTGATGAATGCTCACTTCCTCCACATCCAAAAATACTTCAACAAAATGAACTTAGAACATTTTCTCCTTCAGTTATAATAAGTGGAGTGCCAGACATGAAATATATTCCACCTCCACCTTCAGCACACATTGGAAAGGGTAAATAGATATATGATGAAGATTACCCAAACAGAGCTCTTGGTCATCACATGGTAAACAAGATTAATCATGTAAGAGCAGAAAAGCAATCCAGATGGAGAATTAAACACAGAAAATTTTTGGAGAAAGTGGAAATGTATCAAGCTTTAGTAGGAAAGAAAAAGAAAGTTCAAAGTACAACTACTGTTCAAATACCTGCTCAAATTAAAGATGTTCAGATAGAAGCCCAAGAAGCAGAGTTCAAAAGGCTTAGAAAAGTAGAAGAGGAACATCTAAACTGTCTTGAAGAGCTTGTAGCAGAATGCAAAAGAACAAAAGGTGAGTTACCTGATGATATATTTGAACAAAAGTCTCTTATGATAGACTTTCTGAAGACAAGAGGTCACAGTGCAAAATCTTTTGGAAGAATGAAGATGATAACCATAATTGAAAAATACTGCACTGCAAAGAAAAGAGACTTGGCTGAACAAGAAGCTGAAGAATTAAAGAAAGCCAAAGCCAAAACTTTAGTACCAATCAGCTTAAATTTGCTCAAAGCTGGTAGTGTTTCAACTGTTGGTAATACTTCAACTCCCCAATCACTAAAAAGAAAATCTGTTGATCAAGAACAAAGCTCCAAGAAGAAATCAAAACAACAAATTATACCTGTTCTTGAAATGCCAGTTGCTCCTCTACAGAACAATCCAATTCTTAACTGGAGAGTGATGCAGAACAATGTCATAGAAGTCATAAGGGAAGACAAAGTAGTACAAAGATTCACTGGATGGTTACCCTTAATCAGATCATGTTCAAGAAGTGATGTAATCAAACTTTTGATTATTGGGAAACCAAGAATGACAAAGAAATCATGGAAAGAATCTGGAGCTGGATATTTAACAAAGATGATTGATGCTGCATTTTATCCAGATAATTATCCAGAACAATTTACAAATCCAGGTAATGTATATGCTTGGAATGTCATTCCTACTGCAAATATGTACTTCTTTGAGAAATCAGGCAAAGTGTGTGAACTGTACTTATATGAGAAAGAATATCCACATTCTGAGAAGACAATGTATCAGATATTCATAAACACTTTGATGAAACCCTATGATGCTGTTATGTTCCAAAATAAACTGAATTATTTTACAAAGAGGAACAGCAGATACATTATTGAACAAAGACTTCAACAGAATCAAAGAACTCTTGAGAGAAGAAGAAAAGAACAAGAGGAACAAAAGAAACTTGATTGATTAAAACATAATCAATAAGTTTAGGGGGAGATTGTTGGAGCAAAACACAGATCAACTTATTACTGATGCTGCAGTTAGTACTGACATACTTAGTACTGATGGGGCAGAAACATTTACTACTGATGAAGTTGATGCTGGTGTTTACTATAACTTAGTTACTACTGATCATGAGAAGATTGAAGATACTACTGATCATTGTAGTTACTACTGACGTTGATTATGGACTTACTACTGATCACCAAGTTTACTACTGATGTTACTTATTTACTACTGGTGATTGCAGTTACTACTGATACGCGTTTTTGGAAGATATCAAGTCCGAGATCTTCGTAGAGATAGTTATAGAATGTAATTAAATGTATATCTTTTATAATTCGATGTAAATCAAATCCTAGAATAACTAGGGTAAATAGTTTAGCTTCAAGGACTACTATAAGTATGTTCCTTACGAATTGTAAACGTACGTGTGTATTGTTAACTCAATAATATACATTGAAGCTTTTTGTGAAACTGTGTTCTTAATATTCTTGTTTATTGTTCATACAGTTCATTGTTCTTAATTATTGATATAGTGTTGATCCGCTGCAACTTCTATCATCAATTAGATCTAAGGTGTTTATTAACTTGTCTATAGTTAATCGATCCTGACATGTGTCAAGCTTGGATTTTAGACCGTTGTTGTATATTAGAAAGTTAATTATTTTGGTTTGTCAAAAAATAATTGTCTACTTCTGAATTTCAATCAGTGACGAAATGTTTAATTGGAAAAGATAAATTTTGAATGGTTTTTTAAACTATTTGCTTTTATCCAGAGGGTTTTGATATAAGAGCATTAGAATGTGTACATTAATTAATATCATCCGTACATTTTAGACATCACTTATCTACTTAAAAAATATGACTTTTTAATGTATATAATAGTTTGTTATACCCTTATGGTGTCACTAAAACTAGTATCTAGTAAATAATAATAATATTAGGACGGAGGGAATAATAATGTAGGTATAGATGGATTGTAATACTTGGGTAGTCGGACTACGTAAGAGAGACAAAATCTTGGACTCGCCCCCCGTAAAAGGCCCAAATCAGGTATGTGTAAGTAGATTATCTAATTGGGCCTTCTTTTATTGTTACAACTCGTGGTTTATGTACAAGTTTTCTTTTTGTTTGGTTCAAAAAACAATTACCACTATAAATCTTTTATGTATGCCATGTTATTTTGGAATCGCACACTTTTTCTATAAATCTAAAAGTGACGACGGAAACGTGGAATGGTATGGTTATTTTACGATACAATAAGTAATTAAGTATTTTTATCTTTGTACTTCAACAAAATGATAAAATGACAAAATAGTTCTTGAAACTTTAAATTATAAACTTAAACGTTAACATTTTCCAAAGTAAAACCAAACAAGTCTTATAATTCTGTATGTGGCAGTGTTAATTTGGACCTACGTTTTACATTTTTGGAATCTGATGCTAATGTTAAAGATGTGAACCATGAAAGTACATAACATTTTTATTAAAACAGTACAATTAAAACACGTCACTATTCATAGTATATAAATTAGATAAAACATTGAATATAAATGTTTCAGAAACATGTGACATGTAGTTGTGTATTCAATTATTATTCTAACACATTTACACTTGTCATCTTGCCAGGGAAAAAGGTGAATCTAGATTATATTTATCAACTAGGTTAATTAAATTGTTGGTAAGATATATAAGCTAATGAATCACATGACCTACTTAATTATGTGACCAATGGTGGTAAAATCTATGCCTCCAAGTCTACAATGAAGTTTGTCCCCATCTTTAGTTCAACGTGTATGAATCTCTGTATTAGGAAAAATTTAAAATCTATTGACAAATGTGTCATATTTGCCAAATAATGAATATGTAATATACTTCAAGAAATATACTCTTTCCCGACGACATGTTGTCAGGATACCTATGGCGACGAAACTTTATCGACAACATGTTGTCGGGATAGCATGTGGCGACAACTTGTTGACGGCAAAGATTTTTTTTGCGTTGTCGGGATAGGGTCATTTTCTTGTAGTGACATGCTTATAAGAATCATGAGATATAACTCTTACAACCAATGACTACTAATTATCTTATCTTACTACTTAATAATGCATTTAGGCCTACCTCTTTTAGTAAGTTTAAGGAACTCCTTAATTTTAAATTTAAGGAGATTTTCACTTTTAGTAAGTTCTTTAACTAAAAAAATATAGGGTTGCTTACAGGATTCGAACACAAGACCTCTCCTAAGTAGTCACTGTGTGTTAACCACTTCAACTACTTGATTATTTTGATTTATTCCAGATACTAATATATATAAGCTTTAACGTCACCAGAACTCAACCATCATTTCTCTATTTAAAATGCCCATATTTACTTTCACAAAAAAACCAATTTCGGATCTGATCCTACCATCACTAATGTCAGCACCTACCATCACTACGCACCACCACTCATCACCATCGCTATTGTCACCACCACCGGTACTGTCGTCACTTCGAAATATAGTTACGAGTACCCGCCGCCGCATTACGCGGGTACCCTGCTAGTCTTCTAAAAACAATAACAAAACAAAAAAACTCTTACAATCAATTTGTTTTAAAACCCCACAAACTTACAAAATCTCATCCATGAAAAAAATAGATAAACATAAATCTAATTGTATATGTTCCTATATAATTTAAATTTCAATTTTTATTACACAACACATATCGCCTCATTAATAATCATACTTTTTGTGTTATGTAAACACTTTAGGATGGCTATATAAAATGTCTGTAAATTGTAACGGGCAGTTAGACTGCATACATAAAAAAACTCGACTTTCTTCGAATAGCCTAAACAATGATACCTCTCTGTTTACCCTTTATATATTGTTATTCGTGTATATATTTAAACAGGTAAATATATATATTCTTAAATATTTTTATGTACATTTACATAGATTTCGGTGATCATATGTTGTTATAATGGATTGTAGCTAGTGAGGTCGCTATTGCTTTTGCATTTTCATCCATTACAGTTGACTTTACTTTTGTTGCTGACAGTACGTCTTGTAAGACAAGTAATTTAATGCTGACTTTTAAAGACTTATCTATAGAAAACATAAAATACTGATGACCATCTGAAACTTTACCACCAACTATAGCTAGGTACTATATGTCTCCTTATTGTCTTGTTTATTGTGTCTATCTACCAATCAAACAATTAGAAAAAGAAAAGAAAATCATATTGATTCCTATTAAATCTCCATACTTCAATTTTTTATGCACAAAATGATTGTGATGAGGAATCCACCAATTCTATTTTATAATCTTATCATTTTATTTAGACACTAATTGTATGAAGATAAAAGTGATTAAAAATATTTGGTATGAAACAAAATATCATTTCTATCTTGAAACAAACACATAAACAACATATCGACATAAGTCATAACCATAACCAAACATAGAAGCTTTGCCAATCCCATTGCACACTCCAAGATTATGAAATAGACACTTCAATTTTCATCTATAAAAAACACACTGAATGCTAGCTTATTAGGCAATCCAGATCTTTCATCTTTCTTTATATTTAGTACCAGTACTACCCCTGCCATGCAAATGTCTAGTGACATAACAGAAACCCACAACTTATTTTTAAAACCCTATAACCTGCCCTAAACCCTAGCCTAGCCTACCCTACCCTAACTGTTTTCCACCTTTTACTACTATATCAAGAACTAGAACCAGGATTGGTTTTGGATCATGGGTTGGTTAGAGTCTCCACTGCTTGAAATTAATAGACATTAAAAAAAAGTCAGAAAAAGTCAAAGGTAGATTAGAGTTTGGAGGTACTGGAGATTAATGTCGACCCTCTTCTTTGAGATCTGTGGTGGTGTTGATTGGGAAGAGTTGTAGGGTTTTGGGTGGTACTCTTGTGCAGTATGGAGTTGTACCATGATCATTCATCATCATTGACATAAGTGGGCAATCACACATGAGTTTGCAGGGTTGATTAGATGGGAGATCCACATTCCAAATATGGTTGTTGATCATTGTTTTATTATATTTTGAGGCATCTTCAAGTACTACTCCACCAACCTATGTACACAAATTATTAACACATGAAATTAATTATTAGGGGAAAATTTTTAATAGAAGTTAATGTAGGATTTAATTTAATTAAATGATAATACAAAGGTACTGAGAGTTGGTTGATTAATGTATTGTACTGCTTTAACATGAAAACCAGAGCAACCAAAACGTACGTACGAGGATTGAAAACAAGAGGCTATAATGAACAAATTCCACGTAAACTTCTCTAAACACATACAAAAACACACACACAGATACAAAAACACACATACATACAAGTTTGATTCAGAGCGAAAAGAAGAGGCAAATATACACACACATGTTTGTGTCTGTACATACATATATAAGGCACGTGATACGGTAAGAAGCTAAACAAATGTGAGAAATTTGATAGTTAAACTGAATCGCTACTTTTAGAACCTTAATTCACAACTAGTATCTGGCTCATTGGCGGACTCAAGAAAAACAAAATGAGAGGTGTCACTAGTTGCAACAAAAAAAATTAAAATTTTTTAATACTATTTTAACATTGAAAAAAGTTCAGGAATGCAGTAGCATCATACAAGGTTCTCCCCTCATCTGGCTAGTGAGGTGTTTCTATAAATTTATGGCGTTAAAAAATACTCCCCCCGTCCCTAAATAAAGTTCCCATTTCACCTTCAAGTTTTGTCCCTAAATAAAGTTCCCATTTCTAAAACTTAAGGGACCCACTTAATATAATAATATTATTACCAATACTTTCACCACTAACTATCTCTTAAAACACTTTCTTTCTCCAATCAAACCTTATATTTTATTCAAAAGTAATACCAAATACTCCAACACAAATGGGAACTTTATTTAGGGACGGAGGGAGTAGTATATATATATATATATATATATATATATATATATATATATATATATATATATATATATATATATATATATATATATATATATATATATATATATATATATATATATATATATATATATATATAGGGTCCGATTCAACGCAGAACCGTTTAAAGGTGCAGAACCACAAAACCATCCTAACATCCAATGTTTTCTTGTTATACATAAGGTGTACATTTTCATACACGCTTTAACACATTTGTACATTCAATGTTTCCAATTTTTTTATGCACATAATATATAAATATATTTATATATTATTTGTATAAAAAATTGGAAACATTGGATGGTATGATGGTTACAACTTGTATGAAAATTTAAAACTTATGTATAACATAGAAAACATTGGATGTTAGGATGGTTCTGCGGTTCTGCACCTTTAAATGGTTCTGCGCTGAATCGGACACTATATATATATATATATATATATATATATATATATATATATATATATATATATATATATATATATATATATATATATATATATATATATATATTGAACGCCAAATCTAATCTACTCCTAAATAACCACCTATATATAACTTCCGTAAAACAAAATATAACTTCTGTAAAACTTCTCAAATATGTAGTGAAATCAGTTAATTAATTAATTACAATTAAATAAGAAGAGTTGAGTAATTAATTAAGTAATTACCTGATGATGAGGAAGAAAGGGAATATCATGCTGAGTAGGGTAAAGACGGTGTTGTTGATACATCGCCATTAATTTCTTCCGAAGCTTTTGCCGATCACGAGCTTTATGATTCTGAAACCAATAAAACACATTTTTGCCTTGGATTTTGCCATAAATCGACAACCTTGCCGTGATTTGTTGTATTTGAGTTGCCGTTGGTGTTTTCAGGCCACCTCTATACATTCCTTCTAACAACATCACTTGCTCAGGCGTTGGGCACCACCTGCTTCCCCCACCACCGCCGCCGCTTTTTGTCACCGGCACCGGCACTGATGACGTCATCTTAACTATGTTCTCTTGCTTAATGTTTTTGGATTGTTTTTCGAGTGTTGGTGTGTTTGTTAGTGTGAGATTTGAAGAGGTATTTATAGACTGAATAAGTGAAGTGAGAAGTGAGTGAAGACGTCATGATCATATATGTATGTATGTACTTTTCGCTACATAATGGAAATATGATGGAACATGTTATAACGACAAGGGTTGATTTGGATTGGATGGATGCATCCATGCATGCACCCATTTTATTTTTACTTTTAAATTCCTCTTAATAGTTAAATCTAAATTATTAAAGATACAAATATGTATTCTTGAATCTTGATATTAGTATAAGAGCATAAGTGTGGTTGACACATTTTGTGTCATATTAAAATTTCACTCACAATTAATAAAACAATTAGAAAAAAGGTTAGATATTGGTGTCCATGCTTAAACTTTATTATTGCGGTCACCGCATCAAGAAAACGAATTCTCACATAACGAGAAAACATCGCACCAAAATAAAGCAGTGAAACACCCGCACTAAACAAATTCTTGTTGGTGTGGCTTAGAAAAGATTGTGAATTAAATTTATGATTTTGTATACATGATATCATTTCGTAAATTATATATAGGATATGGATTAATAGAAAAGAGTCTTTATTTGAAAAAGTTGAAGAAGCAATGTATTTTCGTAAAATATACATATATGTATACATATACATACATATATGTATAAATATACATATATGTATACATATACATACATATATGTATATATACATATATATTCATACCATAGATATACATATGTTCATATTTATACTCTATATATGTATATATATACACATATATATACACATGCATTTTACATAACTTACATTTTCAGTCGTAACTTGCATTTTCATTCGAAACTTGCATTTTCATTTACGAAAATGCATATGTATACCGTATATATATGTGTGTGTATATACATATATAGGGCATAATATATGAACATATCTATATCTATGATATGAATATATATGTATATATACATATATGTATATTTTACGAAAATGCATTGCTTCTTCAACTTTTTCAAATAACGATGCTTCTTTTTTTATCCTTATTCATTATATATATATATATATATATATATATATATATATATATATATATATATATATATATATATATATATATATATATATATATATATATATATATATATATATATATATATATATATATATATATATATATATATATTGCAGAATTAAAATCAGAACCAATTAAGGCTACAGAACCAGCAGAACTCAATCTAAACCATTGATTTTTGAAAATGAAATGATCATGGAAGACATATTAATGTATTTGATGAGGGACCCCCAAATATTGGTTTGCATGGATGTCATTCATGCATGTATACATACATGTTTTTTGAGGTAAAAGATGAAAGTAGAAGTTAAAATATATTAAATTACATACTTAGTGGAGAATGTGTCCCACTTTCATTAAATAAAGTGATATGAATGAGTTTTAAAAGTAAAAGTAATGGTATAAGGGTAATTTCACTTTATTAAAGTGAATAGTTAGTGGGTATGTGTTCCACTATTTTTACCTAATATTACAAAGTGTCACTTATTTTGATACACCCCAAAATGAAAAGTGTGTCACTTATTTTAATACGGAGGAAGTATTACTTTTCACACAAGTTTAGAAAATCAATCTGAGGTTCATTAATTTTGACAGTAAGAATAAAGTTTTTTTATAAACATATTTATTATACATGTTGCAAACTCAAAATAAACTGTTGGAAAAAATTGTGATAAAATGATTTTTCACCAACTTTGGACCTATATAATTATATATATATGTGTTATATATAGTTATTGGTTGGTAGCTATGTGTTCTCCTATATGAGAGCTACGCAACGGTATATAGCGTATCCAAAGTCGAGTTGTGGTGAATGAGATATCGACTCTCAAAGTAGGGTGTTTGATACAAGAAATCTTGGAAGTGGGGGATGTGGGAGAGTATCCCACATAGGAAAAAGTTGAAACCATTTGTTGGTTTATAAGGTTGGAAGTTGTATGGAAGATTAAATCCTTATACATGGGTTTTACCCGCACGCCTACGTGCGCGGGGGGGGGGGGGGGGGGGGGGGTGCAAATTATTTGGACTGAGTTGCCCGAAATGGCTTGAACTCGTGTACGCCCGAGCGACCTGCGGACACGAATTCTGGGCTCGTGCGGGTCAATTTTTGCACCTCATCGACACTGCAGTGTGCTCGTACTGACCGCCTCAGTACTGACTGGTCAATACCGACCACCTCGGTACTGAGTTTTTCGACGCGTACTGACCTGCAGTCTGATGCTGACCTGCGCAGCAGGCAGTCTCATACTGACCTGCGCAGCAGGCAGTCTCATACTGACCTGCGCATCATGCAGTCTCATACTGACCTGCGCAGCAGACAGTCTGATACTGACTTCCAATACTGAGTTCCTGCAGTACTGATCTGCGCAGCAGCAGTCTGATACTGACCTGCGCAGCAGCAGTCTGATACTGAGCTGCTGCACTGACTTCCAATACTGAGTTCGTATACTGACTTCTGATACTGAGTTCTCGGACTGAGTTCCTGGACTGACCAGAAGGACTGAGCAGAACAGTTACGAAAAATCAGCTGTAAATGCAGATTGCAATTTTGATTTCTTGTTTAATGATAATGAATGCATTTAATGTTTTGAGTAAACATTAGTCTTCATTCTACACTATAAATAGAGACCTTGGGTCTCATTTGTAGATACACCTTCTACACCTACTTCTTCTTTCACAGCTTTCTCTCTTAAAGAAAACACTCTAAATTTTGGTTAGTGTTCTGGCTTGGATTATATCCGGTAGTGTAAAACTACTCGGTTGTTTTACCCTGGGAAACAGACAACGAATCTATTTTAAGGGGATCGTGAATTTCTTGAGACTCAACCAAAACCTTGTACTTGTTTGTTCTATTTAGTTTTCAATCTTTTGTAAACGTATTCGTCAATTTCCCTTATTGTAATTGTATTTTATTAATGAAAATTGGTATTAGCTAATACAAACTTAAAATAGATTTTTCCTCTCTAAGCTAATACCGGTTGGAAAATACAAATTTTTTTTTCGGATTTTGCTTTTTGATAGCATAGATTCGGAAAAAAGTGGTGATTGAAACGTTTTATAGAACAAAAAGGTTCAATTGAGTTTTTTCGAAAATTTCCAATTTTGTTTTGTTTAAATTGTTAAATCAAATTTTTGGATTTAAAGTTTATTATATCAAGTTTTTAAAGTTTGATTTTAAATAACTTGATATATTGTTTAAAACAATTTTGGATTTAAAGTTTTTTAATCAAGTTTGCCTTGGCTACTTGATTTTCTCATACTTGTGAAACGCTAAAATTCTTCGGGATTTTTATCTATGGATTGCTTTGGCATCTAGAATTTTGCTTTCAAAGTTGAGAATTTTGGAGTTTCTTATGAAACTTGTGGTTGATAGTTATAAAGTTTCGAAAGTTACAATAGTTGAAAAGATACAAGATAGTCTTTGACTTCTTGAGTTGATTCCTATAAGGATGTTACTTGAAATATATATTTTAGCTAGTTGTATGTGAGAAACTTATATAATTTTGGATTAAGACTAATTTGTCTTATTTGTACTTTTCAGTTGAAAGATGGAAAGTGGAATGGATACGCCGCCGGCATCCACCGTGTTCACTTCACCTATTGTGAATGCTATTCCTTTGGTTGGAACCCAAGTAGCCGTGAACACCGTTGCCAACCATGCCGAAAGGCCCGAAAAGTTCAATGGTTTGAACTTTAAAAGATGGCAACAAAAGATGTTCTTCTACTTGACCACATTGAACCTTGCAAGGTTCTTGACCGAATCCGCTCCTACGATCGTTGATGGGGAGACCGATGTTCAATCCGTGAACGCGGTAGATGCATGGAAGCATTCGGATTACATATGCCGAAATTATGTCTTGAACGGCTTGATTGATTCTTTGTACAACGTGTATTGCAAAATAACGACGTCCAAACTCTTATGGGAGTCGTTAGATCGCAAATACAAGACCGAAGATGCCGGAACAAAGAAATTTGTCGTTGCCCGGTTCTTGGATTTCAAGATGATTGACTCAAAAACCGTAATGAGTCAAGTGCAAGAACTTCAAGTGTTGTTACATGACATACATGCCGAAGGAATGGTGCTTAGTGAGACCTTCCAAGTCGCGGCTATTATTGAAAAGTTACCTCCTAGTTGGTTGGACTTCAAAAATTACTTTAAGCATAAGCGAAAGGAAATGTCCATCGAAGATCTTATTGTTCGCCTTCGTATTGAAGAAGACAATAAAGTTGCTCAAAAGATTAGTTACTTGCCCGAGTCGGCAAAAGCTAATGTTGTTGAGAATGGGGAATCTTCTAGGAGAAACAAAGGCAAAGATGTGGTCAAGAACAAGAATGGTCATTTGAAACCAAAAGATGGGATTGTGAAAAAGAAATTCCACAAGTTCAACGGTACGTGCTACAATTGTGACCAAAAGGGTCATAGGGCTTCGGATTGTAAGCAACCGAAACGAGAAAATGCACATGAAGTCAATGTGGTGGAGCATAGCGATGAACATATGCAACTTGTGGCAATGATATCCGATATCACGGCAATGATCTCGGAAGTAAACTTGGTAGGAACTAATGATGTTGGTTGGTTCATTGATACGGGTGCTACCCGTCATGTTTGTTTTGATCGAGCCCGCTTCACCACGTTCAAAGAGGTTGACAATTGTGAAAAGTTGTTTATGGGAAATGCGGCGACGGCCGATGTGAAAGGAGAAGGAAAAGTGGTCTTGAAGATGACCTCGGGAAAAGAACTTGTGTTGAGCAATGTGTTGTATGTGTCGGAGATTCGTAAGAATCTTGTTTCGGGATGGTTGTTGAACAAGTTTGGTTTTCGTTTAGTGTTTGAATCGGACAAAGTTGTGTTAACAAAAAGTGGAATGTTTGTAGGAAAGGGCTATGCCCTTAACGTCATGTTTAAATTAAATGTCGTTTAAATGAATGATTATTATGAATAAAACTTTATCATTAATAAAACTTTAGTATATTTATTATTCTTGTGTTATTTAATTCAAAGTCTTATTATCATGAATTTAATCTTATTTTATTTAAATAGAAACATTCCATGACGATTCAAACTTACAAGTGTAACGAATTCTTCCATTTGGTTGAAAGAAATAACCAAAACTCCTTGATGTACACGAAAGAGTGTCACTTTACTTTAGAGAAAAGTAAAAATGTAGTAAGTACATTAATTTGTACAAATGTGGGGGTATGTCATGTGTCGACTACTTATCTTTTATATAAGACAACCCGTGAGGATAAGATGAAACATCGTATGATTTTTGGTTTGAAAGAAAATCGTCTAATAAATACTTACGAATGTGGGGGTACCTTGCTAAGGTATTAACTCGTATTAACATAAAAAATTACCTCAATTAAAGAAGATATTCTAAATAATTGATGTATATATTGGTTTATATTATTGTCTTACATTTACATTAGTCAAATGTACAATGGTAAGACATAATATGAAATGACAACTACTCTCAAGTGAAGTTATCATGATTGACTATAAAAGTCAAAAGATAACATCGCGGATCCGCTTACGAAAGGCTTAAGCAAAGAGTTAGTTAATAAGTCGTCGAATGGAATGGGACTAAAGCCCTTGGAATAAAAGTTTATGCGAAGGAAACCTAACCTAGTTGACTGGAGATCCCAAGATCTAGGTTCAATAGGACAACCTAATTGTATAAACGAAGGGATGTCACTGTGGGGGTAACGGAATTCCTCCAAACATTCTTAAAGGGAGTACATTGTACTACTTCCTAGTCCATTCCTAGTTCAGTGACAATGAGGATAAGCACTATGTCTTTTAATGATTCGTGGTAGAGAATCACCTATGTGAGAGAGAAGTGGGGTCGCTTCGAATGGGATTGTTGGGCACAATTCTTAGTAGCTCTCGCAGAACCAGGCAGTGTCCATGACCAAGACGGGCACGATAAGAGGATATGAACAAGTTAGGGAGACTCTTGTGAGAATGTATACTGTCGTCTACACAAAAGGCGGACTCAGTTCAAGGACATCGCGTCTACTGACTGCTAGGAGACTAAGTGTGCCTCTCAAGGGAAGGTTCAAAGGCTAACACCTACCTATCCTTTGCAAGACTTGACTGTTGAACATTTATCGATGTTTTGTGGTGTTTTCAATCGATCTCTATTCATGTGGGGGATTGTTGGAAAAAATTGTGATAAAATGATTTTTCACCAACTTTGGACCTACATAATTATATATATATATGTGTTATATATAGTTATTGGTTGGTAGCTATGTGTTCTCCTATATGAGAGCTACGCAACGGTATATAGCGTGTCCAAAGTCGAGTTGTGGTGAATGAGATATCGACTCTCAAAGTAGGGTGTTTGATACAAGAAATCTTGGAAGTGGGGGATGTGGGAGAGTATCCCACATAGGAAAAAGTTGAAACCATTTGTTGGTTTATAAGGTTGGAAGTTGTATGGAAGATTAAATCTTTTTACATGGGTTTTACCCGCACGCCTACGCGCGGGGCGGGGGGTGCAAATAATTTGGACTGAGTTACCCGAAATGGCTTGAACTCGTGTACGCCCGAGCGACCTGCGGACACGAATGCAGCTCCGAAATTCTGGGCTCGTGCGGGTCAATTTTTGCACCTCATCGACACTGCAGTGTGCTCGTACTGACCGCCTCAATACTGATCAGTCTGATACTGACCTCCTCTGTACTGACTGGTCAATACCGACCACCTCGGTACTGAGTTTTTCGGTCAGTACTGCGCTGCAGTACTGACCTGCAGTCTGATGCTGACCTGCGCATCAGGCAGTCTCATACTGACCTGCGCAGCAGGCAGTCTCATACTGACATGCGCAGCAGACAGTCTGATACTGACTTCCAATACTGAGTTCCTGCAGTACTGATCTGCGCAGCAGTAGTCTGATACTGACCTGCGCAACAGCAGTCTGATACTGACCTGCGTAGAAGCAGTCTGATACTGAGCTGCTGCACTGACTTCCAATACTGAGTTCGTATACTGACTTCTGATACTGAGTTCTCGGACTGAGTTCCTGGACTGACCAGAAGGACTGAGCAGAACAGTTACGAAAAATCTGCTGTAAATGCAGATTGCAATTTTGATTTCTTGTTTAATGATAATGAATGCATTTAATGTTTTGAGTAAACATTAGTCTTCATTCTACACTATAAATAGAGACCTTGGGTCTCATTTGTAGATACACATTCTACACCTACTTCTTCTTTAACAGCTTTCCCTCTTAAAGAAAACACTCTAAACTTTGGTTAGTGTTCTGGCTTGGATTATATCCGGTAGTGTAAAACTACTCGGTTGTTTTACCCTGGGAAATAGACAACGAATCTATTTTAAGGGGATCGTGAATTTCACGAGACTCAACCAAAACCTTGTACTTGTTTGTTCTATTTAGTTTATTTCAATCTTTTGTAAACGTATTCGTCAATTTCCCTTATTGTAATTGTATTTTATTAATGAAAATTGGTATTAACTCATACATAAACAATATACCAAAGATTAAAAATGGTACGTAATGACAACTCAAACACAGTAAGCTGAAACCTGAAATATACTTATCGAGCGAGGCAAAAAAGTATGTTGATGTAAAAGAGAAAATAGTAATAGTATAAATAAACTTTTTATTAAGTGGAAGAAATTATTTTTTATTGGGAGGACATAGTAATAATAGAGATTCAGATATATTTTAGTAATTTAACTTAGACTTAGTTTTAAGTATTGAAAAGATAGTACTAAATATTTTAAAGGGTAAATTACAGTTTTTGTCCCTGACCTATGGTAGATTCGGGGTTTTTGTCCCTAATCTTTTTTGTAGGTTTTTTTGTCCCTTAAGTTTTAAAATTCTGGAAATTTGTCCTTACGTCCAATTTTGACCGTTAACTGACGGTTTTTTTGTCCATTTTACCAAATTACCCCTATCATCATCATCATCAAAAAATCCTTTCAACC
Organism: Calendula officinalis; assembly: GCA_963853835.1. NCBI lineage: Eukaryota > Viridiplantae > Streptophyta > Magnoliopsida > Asterales > Asteraceae > Calendula > Calendula officinalis. Next base: position 41,599,994 of record OY970820.1, read on the forward strand.
CAAATGTGTTCTTCATGTGTTCTTCAAAGCTAGGTCTACAAACCGTAACAATATATAATTATTGTGAATCAAGGTGTTGCTAGTTCACAAAATCAAAAACTCTAGACCATAACAATGACCTTCGTCTCTGTCTATGCCTTGCTTCTATGCCTCCACATCTCATATTCTTAAAATTTGAAGACCAAGAACTCAGACCTCGAAGGTTTCTAAGCGGATCTCGATTTTCAGATCTCGAAGGTTTGATTTAGGTTCAAGATTTTCAGATCTATGAGATCTTAAAAGTGATATGAGATCTCGAAGGTTTCAAGATTTTAAGATCTAACCAGATCTCGATTTTCAGATCTCGACGGATATGGCGGAATGACGGTGGGGTTTTTTAAACGGCCGTTACGGAGGAGTGCTTTGTAGACTAATCCATGGCTGCCCCCCACGACCAAGAAGCTTCTGATCGGAGAAATTATTTGTGGCGGCTTCCAAATTGTTGTAATCGAAATGATCGATGGTGAATATGACGAAGAACAGAGATGACGGAAGAGGGAAGATCAGATATCTCTGCCTCCTTCTAATGGTCTCGGTGGTGGCTGACGGTGGTTGTGACGGCGGAGTTCACTGATGGTGGCGGTGGATGAAGAACATGAAGAATGTTTGGTAGATGAAGATGAGGTTAGATCTGGGTTTCTTGAAGAACATGAAGAATGAGGAAAAAAGACGAAAATACCCTTATTTTTTTTGCTTTTTTAGTCACTTAACGGCCAAAATTGGACGGAAGGACAAATTTCAAGAATTTGAAAAACTTAAGGGACAAAAAAACCGACAAAAAAAGATTAGGGACAAAAACCCCGAATCGGCCATAGGTCAGGGACAAAAACTGTAATTTACCGTATTTTAAAAATATCTATAGATATAGAACCTATTTTATGCTTTAAATGAAAATTGAATGATATAATATAAGGGTAAATAAGAAAAATGAAATTATATAAAATTACAAATTTGATTGATGCATCATAGTCCAATTGCAGGGGGCGGATTACAAGAAATTTACCCTAGACCTTATTCTTTTCACAGTTTCAGCTGCTACATGCCAGGTACTATACCCAAAATACCTCAATTCATTAGGCATTTTTAAATTTTTACTCGTAGCTGGTTTAGAAAATATAATATGTTAATTCCGTAATAAGTGAATTTATACACTTGTACGCTTAACTGATCAATTTAAAATTAATGACAACACTTACCACTTTTTAAAGTTCTCTTTATTAATCAATAATGATACAATAGAGATGCAAGCAGGTTGTGGAATAACTAAGAACAAATCCTAACTAAACTGTTTGCATGTGATAGACAACAACAGATTTTATATAAGACAAGTTTATGATCAACAAATGATCAACCACAAGATCAGACACCTTTGTTAAGAATATTCAATTCTCGAATCAAGTAACTCAGGTTAACTGGTGGTTTACACTCTGCTCAAATGAATAAAGTTCTGGAGTAATTTTAGCAGCGTGTAACCTTGTTGGATGCACACAGAAATCGGTCGCTCAAGTCCTCAATTTATAGCATTGGGAAACGTAGAGCCAAAGGAATGATCGATCGATTCCACGTGTGAGAATTCCGTTCGTGTAGAGGATATTTCATGGGACGAGCACGACTAACGGAATTCTGACAGTACTTTCTGTCGTCTTGTGATTGCCGATATCTTCTAGAAGATTTGCAAGATATTCTCATAATCAGCGATGCACAAACTTATGCTCTACTTTTGTCTTTCTGTGACACTGAAACTTCGGGCCTATGTACACTTTAGGTAGCCATGAGTCTTCGGATACTCATTCTTCTTCAGATGGCCTTCAGCTTCAGTGACCTTCACTAAGAGTTTTGCTTAGAGAAGTATCTGTTCAATGGTTCAACGTTATTGTCCAATGTGCGTTGAACCTGATACAACTATCTGATCTGTTAACTAGTATCTGATTCCGCACGGGGAACTGATCGTTCTTTCAGATAGTGATCAGATAGTGTAAATGGGTAGCTGAAATCCGAACTGATCAGATTCAGTTACCCACAATCTGAGGAACTAATCCTCAGATTGTCTTCTAACTGTTTGCCCTTTTGTCTTCATTAAATCCCTTCATGTTAGGTCACAACACCCTGGTTTTATAAGTTATTTGATAGATTATTATACTTAATGAAATATTAAAGTGATAACACAAGAATATAGTCAATGTATAAATCCACTAAGTGTGGCTTGTTGCGGAATAACAAGTCCACTGTTCAGTTACAAATATATGAAAGTGAATACGTGAATTGGTGAGTACTCCTTTGTAAAGTGATCTCTATGTATAATGATATAGAGATCTTACATAATGGGCAAAGGAGTAACCGAAGGACTGGACAAGGAAAATGATTAAGATCAAGGGATTTGATCTTAGTCAGTTACATACGAAAATGTAACTCAGTCCTTCTACTCAGTATTGGATTTCCAATACTGAGTACTGATACTGAGTGGCAGTATTGGCCACTCAGTATCACACCAAGACTCAGCTAAATATTCTACAAACTAATCTAAGCTAGTCTAGGTTGTTTTCTTATCTTAAGATCTTAATGGGGTAAGGCTTTTTGCCTTAACAATCTCCCCCTATCTAATGATAACAAGACAATTACAAAGAGAATTAACAAAACAAAAAAAATACATAGGCAGCAGAGTCTTCTTCTTCATCTTCTGTTGATGGATTCAAACTCATAGAAGACCTCTTTCTTGATGTGGTTGAACTCTTCTCTTTTCTTCAGTTCATCCTGCCTATTGTTGAGAACACCAACAATTTTCTTTCTGAACCAAGAATCCTCCTTCTTGGTTATCATCCACTTCAATGCCACAAGGTGACTGATAGGAGCTTTTGGCAGGTCTGCTTCAGTGATAAATCATTCCTTATCCTCTGGGTCAGTGTACATATATCCAGAGGTTGATATATGGTGCTCTTGTGATCCTGGAAAACAAGGTTAGGAGGTACAAGGTATGAGTTGAAAAACCTAAAAGTGTTAAGACATTCAGGTTTGTTGTTCATGTAAGCCTCAGTCATCACACTGAGTGCCATGTAGTCTGCTTGATATAATACACCTTTCTCAAAACATACTGCAGCAACAGCCCAGATTTCATCTAACATTACTTGGGCTTCAGAGGATCTTGATGGCAACTCCTTTATCAGTCTGGCAATCTTCACCCAGTCTTGGAGTCCCATGTTTTAGATATCATGAAGAAAGATCTTCATGGGAGGACTGACTGGTCCAGTGCAGACTGCAACTATGGACTTGTCAACGGTTTTGACTTTGATTTTGTTGACATAAATGTTTAGCCAGCATATGTCCTTCACACTGAGAAATGTCCTGTTTCTCAGCATACCCATTCTATTCTCCCTATACCTTGTTCTTTGAGCAACTATGTTCCAATACTATTGTAAGAGATCATCTCCTTTTCTTCTTACTATATGAGATTTCCATGGAACATCAGTCTCAGTATCAGTGTCAGGATCTTCTTCCTCGATAGGGAAGAACTTTTGAGCCTCAATCTCATCCTCAATCTCTTGAGCAGTCTCCTTCTCAGTATCATGAACTGATCTTCTTGGTCTCGTGATTAAAGGAGCTGGATCAGATTCCTCACTTGATTCAGAGGACATGACCACTCTTGTCATTCTTCTAGTGATTGGCCTTCTAGGAGCTCTAGAAGCCACTTCAGCATAAGGAGAGATTGGTTGTTTTGGAGGCTCTTCATCATCGGAGGATGATGATGAAGAGCTTTCTTTGTCACCCACATCCAGTGCAAAGTTTAGGAAATTCTGAGATGGCACTGGATTGGATTCTTCATCTTCATCATCATCAATAGGCTAGATGAATGGCCTGTATACCATAATCTGTAGGTTGTTCACTTCCTGAGCAGGTGGCTCAGTGTTAACCTATTGAGGTTGGTCAGTATTAATCTCCCCCTGAGCAGTTGGCTCAGATGGTTCTTCGAGTTGTTGCAGGACTGACCTCCCTCTCTGTCTTCTTCTCTCATACTGGAACCGAAGTGGTTCAGCCTGAGAGCTTTGCTGATGTTGTTGTTGTTGCAGTGGAGTTTGATCTTGATTAAGTTTTCTTCTTATCTCCCCCTGAGCAGATGGCTCAGGTTGATCAACCTCCTCTTCTCTTTGTGTCTTCTCCCCCTTATTGTTATCATTGGATGGGGAAGGAAGTGGTTCAGTATCACCACCTATGTCCCCTTGTGGATCATCATGTGTAGGGGAGGGCATAGGCTCGGTGGCAGCATCAGATCAACCTCAGGATCAGCATTGGAGGGTGATTTCCTTGGCTCAGTATCATTGCCTCCTTCATCTTCTTCATTGTTTCCACCGTGTTGAGATTGTGGAGTTGATGGAGGCTGGTGTTGTTGGAGTAGTGCGACTGACTGTTTTAGTGAATCAATCTCACTACTCATGGTGTCCATCCTGGCCAGTATGTTGTTCTGTGTGTTATGCATGGCCGAGATCTGCTGCATGATTGTCTGCAGGGTCACCGGTTCCTCTTGAGCCTGAGATGCTTGAATACCCTGCAAAGATGGTCCTAAAGAAACAAAAACATAATACTGGTTACAAAGAAAGGTTTATCAAATAGAATTGTGTTTTTGTTTAACTCTATAATCATTTAAACAGAATTTTGAAGTCTGTATTTCATCTGGTTTATGATGAAATATTGTGGACTTGTGCAAAGCATGTGTAAGAAGTTTTTCAGTAAAAAGTGAGTGTGAATTTAAGTAGCTCAGTGTAGGATCGGTCACAATTTCTGAAACGTTTTGGGTTTGGGAAACCGAAGCCTGGGATGTGCTTCTCTTTATTTTCAATGTTTATCACTCGGTATCAGAGTGATAACAGAAATGTGGCTAAAACCCCATGGAAAATATTTGGCTTATATGGTTTAAGGGTTTGTGGTCACTTCTTAAATCATGTGATCCAACTCAAAAATAAGTTGGACATGATTCAAGCAGCACCAGTGGGTGTCAGTGTGACATCAACCACCATTGTCTCTTTAAATATTGAGACAACTGTAGACTGACAGTGATCATTTTGGTGCTCAGTGTATGAATGTTGCATAGCAGCAGTGGGCTAACTATGTTGGCCATAAAAGGATATGTATTTGAAAGTTCGTTTGAGACTTTGGTCAGTATTGAGTTGGTACTGGCCAATACTTAGTCTCTATAATACTCTAAAACTCACACATATATATATATATATATATATATATATATATATATATATATATATATATATATATATATATATATATATATATATATATATATATATATGTGAGTTTTAGAGTATTATAGAAATTCATACCTGAGACTTTGTCAGATTTCCTTCGAACATCTGCAGAGGTCGGTGCTGGATCATTTGTGTGTTGATTGGAACCACCAGCACCCTCAGGACCTTCTTCTCTTCTGTCCTGAGCACCTTCCAGTGTGTGTTGCTCATAATGGATCTTTACATCAAGAGGACATGAGGTTCCTCAATTGGTTGAGCAATGAGGTCTGGTTCAGGACCTGGAAGGTCAGCAGTGGCAGCAACTACATTCTGCTCTTGAAGAGAGGCGGTTAATGAAGGAATGTGAGTATGCTGCATATCTTCTTTAGATGATAAATCCCCCATTATTACTGGAGTCAAACTTCGTCTTCTTCTTCTCAGAACAAGAGGTTGTACCTCGATTGACTAGTATTAGTGTCTGATGCAGTATGAGGAGCATCAGTGTCCTGTTCATGGTGTGGACTGAGTGGTTGTTCTTGTTCTGGATCTGGTTGAGCATCCAACATCTCAGCATCTTGATCTGCATTACCACCATCACCACCATCACCACCATAATCTTCATTATCATCATCTGATTCAGTACCAGAATCATCTTCATTATCATCTTCTTCATCATTTAAATGTTCCTGTACAATGGCCCACATAGAGTGACTCAGTACAGGTTCTCCTTCCCTAGGTCTGTAAAAATATATCTTCTCATTTAGGGGAGGAAGATCAGCTCTTGGACTGTTGAATTCATCATAAACGTGTGAAGGCATTGAACTTTGGAAGTTGAGAGATAAAAATCTGCAGAATGGTACATTGAATTCTCTGATTTGAGCCCTAACCAGATTAGCTAGCTCATTGAATATCAGCCTTGCATAATCAATGTCACGACCATAGTACATAGCATGTACTATCTGCATCCCAAACTCATTGATTTGGTCCAAAGCTCTTGTCTTGTGGGTCATACACCTAATGATTGTTGAAATGAGAACACCCCACATTGGACCAAATTCATTTCTTTTAATTATTCCTGTGGTTCGTCTGCGACCAATAAAGGGCAAGACTGATCTGGCCTCTGTTCGATCAACAAAAGGCTCATACTGAGCGTGGGCGGGAAGTCTCAGTGTTTCCCTAATAATAGCAGTTGAGAAAAAAGCCCTTATTTGATCTCGAACGACCCAACCAGTGATCATGTATGGAGAGTCAAGTTTTGCAGAGTACCAGAATTCACACAGCATTTCTGGATATATGGCTCGAGGAGATAGAGTCAGAGCTTGAGTGATCGGACAATTCTTCAAGTATATGACAATATGTGTGAATTCGGGGCACACCCAAGCTGGAGGAATATTGAAATTTGCAGTGATGTTGTTCCTCGCGAACTTGGGCACTTCGTCATTTCTAAACTGGGTCGCCGATGCAACCTCTGGTGCGACAAAAGTGTAATTCGCCATTGAAATGTGTGATTAAGATTGAGATTTTCTTGCAAAGAAAGTGTAAGATCGTTAATCGCAGAGAGAAATTGTAGAATTATGAATGAAAGAACTGAAGAAAGTTTTAAATGAAAAAGAAAACGGTTATTTATATTTAATTAGCGATAATTTTGGTATTGGGAAGTAATACGGCTGAAATGACAGCCTTATCCTGTTCTAACGGTAACTTTCTAATTAAGAAAGGTTACCGTTGGGGAGTATGAGGGTTAGAATCAGTTTTAACACTCCAGGACTCCAATACCGAGTAAAAAAATTAAATTAAAAAAATTAAAAATTATAAAAACATTTATTTTAATCTATAAGTTAATGAAAAATAAAAAAGATATTTAATTTTGATAAACCAGACGAGTGATACTGAGCTGGTCAGTATTATAACTAATACTGAGCAGACAGTACCAGAAAATTTTGAGGGAAAAAAAATTAAGGGTTCAGCATACCCAATTGCCCTAGTAGATACATAAACCTTTCTTCAAAGAGAGGTTTAGTAAACACATCAGCCAATTGGTCATCTGTAGGAACGAAATCTACCTCAACCTTACCCTTTTCCACATTATCTCGAATAAAGTGGTGTCTGATATTAATGTGCTTTGTTCTTGAGTGATGGACTAGATTCTCAGTGATAGCAATAGCACTCTTGTTATCACAATGAATGGGTGTCTTCTGAAAGTTGAACCCATAGTCCATGAGTTGATACTGCATCCATAAGAGTTTAGCACAACAACTTCCTGCAGCTACATATTCTGCTTCTGCTGTGGAAGTTGCTACTGAGTTTTGCTTTTTGGATGACCAACCAACTAATCTCCCACCAAGGAATTGACATCCTCCACTTGTGCTTTTTCTGTCCAACCTGCAACCTGCAAAATCTGCATCTGTATACCCTTCAAGGTCAAAGTTTGGGTCTTTGGGATACCAAAGACCCATGTTAGGAGTACCTGAAAGGTATCTAAAGATACGCTTAACAACTTTCAAATGAGATTCCTTAGGATCAGCCTGATACCGAGCACACAAACATGTTGCAAACATGATATCAGGCCTGCTAGCTATTAAGTAAAGTAAGGAACCAATCATACCTCGGTACGTGGATTGACATACTGGCTTACCAGTCTCATCCTTACTTATTTTATCATGAGTACCCATAGGAGTGTGCATGGAAGATAAATTTTCAAATTTTTATTTCTTCAGCATGTCATGCACATAATTACTTTGATTTATAAATGTGCCATCAGGCTTTTGATCAACTTGTAAACCAAGAAAATAAGTAAGTTCTCCCATCATACTCATCTGATACTGAGATGACATTATCTTAGCAAACCAGTGACACATAGACTTCTCTGTGGAGCCAAAGATAATATCATCTACATATATCTGAATAAGTAAAATGTCAGAACCATTTCTTTTTGAAAATAGAGTTTTATCAATTTTACCTCTTATAAATTTATTTTCAATTAGATACTCAGACAGGGTATCATACCAGGCTCTGGGAGCTTGTTTGAGCCCATATAAAGCTTTATCAAGCTTGAAAACATAGTTAGGAAATTTAGGATCAACAAAACTTGGTGATTGTTTAAGATAAACTTCCTCTTGTAGTTTTCCATTAAGAAAAGCACTCTTGACATCCATCTGATAAACTTTGAAGTTCTTGAAGGCTGCATATGCAAGATATAGCCTAATAGCTTTAATTCTTGCAACTGGTGCAAAAGTTTCATCATAGTCAATGCCTTCTTCTTGCCTGTACCCCTGAGCAACCAGTCTTGCCTGTTTCTGATCACAACACCATCCTTGTCCATCTTATTTCTGAACACCAATTTAGTACCAATAATGGTTTTCCAGCAAGGGGTGGTACTAGGTTCCAAACCTTGTTTCTTTCAAATTCTGTAAGCTCTTCTTGCATAGCTTCTACCCAGTCTTCATCTAATAAAGCTTCATCAGCTTTCTTTGGTTCCATGGTAGACAGAATACTTGAGAAGAAACAAAAGTTGGCAGTGGCTTGAGGTTCAAAAGCTAACTTCCTTCTTGTTTGGACACCTTGTTCAATTGGACCAATAATATTAGAGTGTGGATGGTCTCTGTGGTTCCCTTAGATTATTTCCTAAGGGAGCATTTGAAGCAAGGTCAACGATATCTTGTTGTATAGGTGTGTTGTCTGCCTGATACTGAGCTGAATCTGTTCAGTATCAGACAGTTCAGGTTGTTGTTCTTCTTCATTTTGCAGATCTGAGGTGGATTCTTGAGAAGTATTGGAAGTTTCACCTTCTTCATAGGTGGAGTTGTTCAGATCAATTATTGGGAGCTCAGTATTGGGGTTCTCAGAGATGGGAACCTCAGTTTTTGTTTCAGTTGAATCATTTTGAGTTCTGAATTGATCAGTATCACTTATACTATGATCAACATAGTATGGGTGAGACTTGGACTGTTCAGCAATGGCGATTTCTGGATTGCATAAAATATCTATGCCACTAATGTCTTTCTTTGCTGAAGTAGAATGAACGTCCTGATTTTCATCAAAAGTAACATGGATGGATTCTACAATCATCTCAGTTGAGATGACATACACTCTGAAGGCTTTAGAGTGTGGAGAGTAGCCCATGAACACACCTTCATTTGCTTTGGGAGCAAATTTGTTGAGATTTTGTTTAGTACTGAGTACAAAACATTTACTCCCAAAGATGTGGAAGTATTCCACATTAGGAACCCTGCCAATATATAACTCATGAGGAGTCTTGTGGTGTCTCGGGACTATGGTAGCTCTGTTCTGTGTAAAATTTGCACAGTTTACCGCTTCTTCCCAGAAGCTCAGTGCCAGTCCAGCATGCTATAACAAAGTTCTTGCAGCTTCAATCGACGTTCTATTTTTTCTTTCTACAACACCATTTTGTTGCGGTGTGTAGGTTGCAGAGAAGTTTTGTACGATTCCCTTGTCTTCACAGAAATCTGCTAATACTGAGTTATTGAACTCAGTACCATGGTCACTTCTAAGTTGTTTGACCTTGTTGCCTTTATGAAGTTCTTCTCTTTTGATAAAGGCAATGATTTCTGTGGTAGCATCTGATTTGGTCTTGAGGAAGATGACCCAAGTGTATCTTGAGTATTCATCAACCAAGATAAGAGTATAGATCTTTTTGGCCAGAGATGGAGTACTGATGGGGCCAAAGAGATCCATATGTATCATGGTAAGAGGTTCATTAATTGAGTGGTTGACTTTGGATTTGAATGAACTCTTCTTCTGCTTGCCCATTTCACATGCTGAGCATAACTTATCTTTAGAATAAGTAATTGTGGGCAGTGTTTTCGTGACCGGGTCGGACCGATCCGACCGGAAAACTTATATACTACCGGGTCAATTGAGCGGGTCAACAACCAGAAAATGAACCGGATCAAACCGCCGGGTTTTTAAACAAACCGGGTTGAACCGTAGGCAAAAACCCGGAGTTGAACCGGAATTTAGCTTGAACTATGCTCAACATGAATCTAAGCCTAGAAGGTAAGATTGCTTTGAGCTGAAAATAAAGACCAATACATATGCGATATATATACTGCTGCCATCTATGCATCTTTCTCCTCCCATAGCAATGTGGGATGGACTAAGGAAAAACAAAATTCCTTTCGAATTAATTTTTTTTGAATGACATATGTACTAGTCTCTTGAAAATAGTTATACACTCAGTGTGCTGCTATTCTAAAACACAAACGAAACAACGATATGCTGCAAAAAAAAGCTTCTTTCATATGTTTTAATATGCAAAATATAGTTAGTTTTGAAATTTTGAAATAAAAGAATTTATAAGTTTCTATAAAACATTCTCTATTTAGCTATACGTTATAAATAATGTATAATATTGTAATCCGGTTCAACCGGCCGGTTCAACCGGTCCGACCGGTTCGACCGTTATTAACACATCGGCCGGTCCGGTTCAAAACCCCGGTTTTAAAACATTGATTGTGGGAAACCCTCTCACCAACTTCTTTATACTGAGCTCGTTGATGTTTCTGAAGTTGATATGAGAGAGTTTCTTGTGCCACATCCAGTTCAGTTCTGGATTGACTTTAGAAAGCATGCAAACTCGAATAGTAGGGTCTAGTTCAGACAGGTTGACCACATAGACATCTTTTTCTCTTCTAGCAATGAGTACAGGTTGCCCTTTGTCATTGTACATAATTCATGCAGTCTTCTTGAAGCGAGCTTCATTGTCATCATCGCACATCTGGCTGATACTGAGCAGATTGTGTTTCAGACCCTCTACATAGGCAACTCTTTTAAAAGTTATGTTGCTTGTCTTGATTACACCATATCCTCTTGTTTTTCCTACTGAATCATCACCAAACTTGACATAAGGACCCTTCTCTGGTGTATAGTTTAGAAGGTACTCCATACTGCCAGTCATGTGTCTTGAGCAGCCACTATCTAAGTACCATTTTATGTCACCCTGCACAAGACACAAAATAATGATTAATTCTTTTTAGGAACCCAATTTTGAATGGGACCTTTGGTTGGAGAAACAGGTTTAGACTTGATATCTTTAGATGGAGAGGTCAGTATCACTTCAGGAGAAACCTTGGAGGTTTTCTTTAGTGATACTAATTTAGACTCTCTCTTTTTCTTTGGTACTGAGTACCTAGGACTTGAGAGATCAGTCCAACATTCATCTTCTTTATGACCAGTATGATGACATCTATAACATTTTCTAGGTCTGTTTCTGAACATATTTTCATATGGAATTTTAAAAAATTGTTTTTCTTTTGGTTGACCAGTATGAGTAAGTTTTGTAAACTTTTGACTTAAGACTTTAATCTGATCACCAATAGATTTTAAAATGTTACTTTTGTCATTTTTTATGGTTGGTTTAATATTATTTTTAACCGATTTAGGAGGAGATGGATCTGGTTTCTTCTTTTTATCTGGCAAAGAAGTCTTATTATTTTTAGACTTCTTGTTTTTTGCCACTTGAAGATCCTGCTGAAGTTGTGTTTTGTTTAACATGTTTTAGAATTACAACTTTAACAGGCTCTTTAGGTTCTTTAGTACATGACTTTTCTGGACCTGCAACTTCAGTATTAGATAAAACACTAGAAGTAGAAGTAGTTTCATTATATTTTTAAAAAGTAGTTGTATTAACCAATAATTCAAATGGAGGAACATCAGATGTGTCATACTGCACAACTTCGAGTTCAGTATCAGAAATTTCCTTTTCTGTAAATTCAATACCGATCTCTTGTAGTTCAGTATAGCACTTTGAACAGATGGAGGGACCAATAGGTTTATCAAAAATAATTTTATCCTCATCATCTGACCCAGTTTGACATCCAACTTCACAAAATATTTTTGATTTGACAAACTAAATAGGGTTCATATCTGAAAATTCTTCAAGTAAATCAGCAAAATTGTTTCTATTTTTTAACTGAGGATCAACACCAAGTGCAGCTCTCACATTTTCTGGAAATTGTGGATTTAGACATTTATTTAATTTAATAAATGTATTTCCCCAAGATTTACACCGATTTTCAAATTTTTCTTTTTCTAATTTTTGTAAATGAGCTTTATCAGCTAATCTTTGGTTAATGTCTTGTAAGTTTAAGAAGTTTAATTCTAAATCTTTAAATTTTGCTAATTTATCTAAATGTTCATTATTTACCCTTTCAAGTTCAAGAATAGTTAATTTTAAAGCTTTTTCTTTCTGTACTAAAGTTTTAAGATCAACAATCATGTACTCAAAAATCTTTTCTTTTTCATTCACTGAGTGGAACCCCAATCAGTATGAACACTCATCCTCTCAGCTTCTTTGATATCCTTCTCAAAGGAGCTCTTCTAATCCTCTTCAGTGAAAGCCATGAAGGCTTTGTTTTCAACTTCTTCCTCATCATCACTGAGCTCTTCATCCATCCAAGCTTCGGAGTAAAGTGTCTGATGAGGTGCTCCATTTCCTGCTGCACCCTTGCCCTTGCTCCAGTTCTTCAACTTGACATACCTGTCCCTATACCGTTTAGCTCGGTATGCAATCTTGTCATTCTGATCAGTTTCAGTTGACTTAGTATGACAGTTGGCAGCAATGTGTCCAGGCTTTCCACACCTGTATCATAGACCTGATCCTGGGTCAGTATTGGAAGAGCTAACACCCAGCCTCTTCTTCTTCAACTGATCCAGCTTCATGGACATGAGAGCCATTTGAGTTTCAAGCTCCTCTGCCTCAGCATCAGCAAGATCAACCTCTGGCTCTTCAGGCTCAGTGACAGTATAAGCCTGTTGCACAACTAGAGCCATGCCAGTGGAAGTCTTATCAGTTTTCTTCTAGTTGATCAGTCTTGCAGCATTGTTCTCCTCATGATTCAACATTAAAACATACAATGTTTGAAGAGTGTATGTTTCAATGTTGTGAGCAGCATTGACAGAGTTTGTCATATCAAGAAATTGTTGAGGAAGACTGTCCAGAAATTTTTGAACAAGTTCTCCTTCTTCCTTCACAATCCCTACACTGATGAGATCATGGATAACAGTATTGAACCTGTTATAGAGAGTGGTGATGTCTTCATTAGGACTTGAGAAGAAGTTTTCATACTTCCTTCTCATGTTGCTCTTTCTCTGCAACTTCACCTTTGTTGTGCCTTCATAGGTGACTGATAAGCTATCACACATAGCTTTTGCAGTTGGCAATTTCATAATTGCATTCAATATTTCCATGGTAACTGCATTACCAATCACCCCCTTTGCTCTGGGGTCTAGACTGTACAACTGACGATCAGTATCAGTCCAAGTATGCTTCAGTTTACGAACTGTTCTTGTGCTCTCATGAGCATCATCAGTAGCTGCAACGGGTTCCACAGTTTGTGGAATGATGGGACCATCAGACAATACTGTGAGCATTTCATGGTGTATGGACTCAAGATACCATTGAGACTTCAACTTCCACTGATGGAAGTCTTTGCCATCAAAGATTGGCACACCTTTTCCAGACATAACTAGTGCTACTATTGAAGACATTCTTGATCTTGAAGGTTGGGAAGGGTATGTATAAGGAATTGCTGCCAGGGTAAGAAATCGACTAAATAAGAGTATATTTAGCCTGCTCTGATACCAGTTGTTAGGTCACAACACCCTGGTTTTATAAGTTATTTGATAGATTATTATACTTTATGAAATATTAAAGTGATAACACAAGAATATAGTCAATGTATAAATCCATTAAGTGTGGCTTATTGCGGAATAACAAGTCCACTGTTCAATTACAAATATATGAAAGTGAATACGTGAATTGCTGAGTACTCCTTTGTAAAGTGATCTCTGTTTATAATGATATAGAGATCTTAGATAATGGGCAAAGGAGTAACCGTAGGACTGTACAAGGAAAATGACTAAGATCAAGGGATTTGATCTTAGTCAGTTACATACGAAAATGTAACTCAGTCCTTCTACTCAGTATTGGATTTCCAATACTAAGTACTGAACTGAGTGGCAGGGTTGTGTAACACCCTGAAATTTCAGATGATTAAATTATAATTTTAAATTAACTTTAAATTACATTTTCATTGGACTGGTCAATAAGTATGTGACGTTTCGTGACAATGTGTATTTAATTAAGATAATTGACGGTGTGACGTCTCGTATAAATCATTCGAGTGTTATTTATTTATGTGTAGATAACTATGAGTATTATCTATCGGGCGACGAATTGTGTGAAAATAATTATGAGTGTTAATTGTTGATGTATTTTTCTAACCCCGGGAGTCTGAATTATTTAGCTACTGTAAAAATTTGAATAAAATATAGTGAAGCGTTTGAGAGATACGATTCTTTCCGTAAGAGTGCTGTGTGCTGTCAAATTCTGTTGGAAATAATTTTGAGCCGAGTTTTAATCCTAGTCTTGTGATGCATTGTAGGATCCTTTAGGAGCTGAGTTGTGACTCTTGTGCGTGCCGAGGATTCCTTAGGAGCTTACTTTTATCGAGGTGGGTAATCTCACTATAAACTTGTACTTACTCTCGATTCATGATTATGTGCTATGTGTTGTGAATCGTCTTCTTGATTGAGCTTGAGTATTGATTGTGTGATTTATCTGAGTTATCTGTGATCTGAGTTATCTGGAGACTGAGTTATCTGAGTTCTGAGTTCTTGAGTTAAAACATTAAACATAATATACTTGACTTGACACCGAAGAGCACTGGTGTCAGATGTTTGTCTTGGCACCGAAGAGTACTGGCGCCGGACGTTTTGACTCAACACCGAAGAGTACAGGTGTTGAGCCTTGAGGTGGTGTGAGGCAGGTCGAGGTTGATCTCTCGGCCCAAGTCACACTAGCGCGCTATATACATTAAAATCCGAGTAATAAAATCTGTGAAATAAATTTGAGTAATTGAGAATTGAGTAGAGTCTTTAGGGATCACTTATGTGGTGTGGATTGTTTGTATGTGTATGTTTATTGTGTTGATTATTCACTCAGCGGCGGCTGACCCCAAACACTCCCTCCCATTTTGCAGGTACTAGCAAAGGCAAAGAGAAGGTCAATGGTTGATGAGTTGTGTTTCTATTTTTATATTTATGGATTTGGATGAAAACATTTATTTTGAGTCAAATATGTTTTGTTTTAAAACCTTTAATTATTCCGCATTTAAACCACGAGGCGGTTTTATATTTTTATTTATGAGTTGGGACCTTTGAGTTACTTTTACTTTTGGGGAAAATGTATTATTTTATTGATTAAAATTTTTTAAATTTTCCCTAATTTTTAGGTTGTTACAGGTTGGCCACTCAGTATCACACCAAGACTTAGCTAAATATTCTACAAACTAATCTAAGCTCTAGGTTGTCTTGTTATCTTAAGATCCTAATGGGGTAAGACTTTTTGCCTTAACACTTCAGTGGGGGATGATTTTCAGCGACCCAACAATCTCCCCCTATTTGATGTAGACAAATAGTTAGGCAACTCCCCCTGAATTTGTGAAGGTTTTATATGTTAACCTTGAAGGTTTTATATGTTAACCTTGAGTATTTCACAATTCAGAGGGTCTTTGAGATACCTAGAAAACATTACAATATATGATGATCTGATAGAATCTGATCAAACTACAATTCATAACTCATATTTTCTTTTTGAGTTTTTCTAAGTATCTAGCAAGCAAATAACTCAAGTATGTCAAAATCATCATCATTAGCTGATAATGTTCATTCACGACGAGCAAGCAATAATGATAAAGTAAATTGTTTTGTAGCATGCATGAAAAGTAAAACTGTTTTAAAGTACAGACAATTGTTTTTGAAACATAAACATCACCCAAAAGCATCATCTGAGATTCGTCCTTATGTCTGTCTTCTCTTCTCACTCCTTAGCCTAAATGCTTGTTCTTCTTCCTCCTTGGCTCCCTGGAGCTCCTCTTCAGACATTCCCAACCCTCTTGCAGCCATCCTTGCTTCTTCCTCGTCTGGGACCACTAACCCTTTCCTTTTCTTAATTTTAGTTGAAGGGAGGTTGGCATGCCTTTTTCCTTTAACAAGAGAGGAAAGTTTGACTTTCTTCTGGGAACAAGACGAGCTTTCTCTCCAAGAGAGACAGACATATGGGCAGTTTTCTTTGGAATGATTGAGATGCCTGATTAAACAGTTGGAGTTTTAGTAAACCCTTTCACAACTTTTACGATGAGAGGGCATAAGTGAATGATCTCATCCTCGCTATCTGAATAGGAAACAAGCTTCTTAGGAGTATTGTTTGACATTGATTCTCCCGCCCTATCATTTTCATTACTTTTTTCCTTTCAGCTTTGCACCCGATTTGTTTCTGGAAAATTGTTGAGAAGCTCCGGCCGGTTTACAAACAGCCTTCTCCGGAGCTCCTTGCTGAGGCACCGTTTTCTCCCCCTGAAATGTGGAGGAGAGCGTGCGTCGACAGAAGCATTTTCGTGCAATATAGGGGACTCAGTAAAGTGATCATTAATTAATTGGGCAAGGATATCAAACCTGGAATGTAGGGCAGTTACTGATTCAAGGCATTCTAGCTTTCATTGATGGTTTTGACAACAGACTCAAGATCCTCGATCTTATCAGAGTGGTCAGTAACGTCGTCGTAGGTTGTCTGCAAATTCTTTGTCAAGATAGCCTGATATTTATTCAGAGCCCTCTGTTCTTTGTCAAGTTCCCGGATGTTTGCATTTATGGTTCCGCAGTAGCTCATGAGAGTACCACAACATCTGAAAGTTTTGACAGCTGCGGTCTGTTTACGTTTCCGAGAACTTTCTGGAATGTCAGTAGGAGCTGGTTTTGGAATTTGTAGAGTAGTTGTTGTGGGTTTATCAATGGATCGTTCAGAAGAATTTCTTTCAGTAACTGGAGATTCTTCGAATTGTTGTTACGAAGACATAGAATTTGCAGCTTGCTTTGGAGTTTCAACAATGTGGTCATCATTCTCTTCCACATCCAAGGGATCAGCGATACCGTCTGGTATAACTGCAAAAAGATACGCGAGGCATAGTCGATCCTTGTATCTGAAAACAGAGCAGTTCCTAAGATAAATGCATGTTGAGACACTGCATCAAAACCCCCTGTTTGATGGTTAGGCACTGCGATACCGTCATAAAGAAGGCGGACCATAGAGGACCCATTTTGGTTCGCGAGATTCCTTTGGTGAAAGAGCCGCGATATTTAATGTATGGAAGAACGAGCTCTCTTGCAGCATCAATTTCAGGAAGTGTGTTGGATCACAACAACACTAACGTGTTGCGTTATGGCTAAGTAAAAACAAGGAAAGTAAAGAACACACAATATTTTTCAATGATTAAGAGTTTATTAAAACAACTTAATGCAGTACAAAGTTTGCGGAAATAGATAGTACACACTAGCTAAAACTTTATACTTGAAGTGACACTTTTGATCGCTCAAACTAAGATCCTATGCAAGGAGAATTTATCAACTGATACTAATAGCTGATATTTAATGCCTGAGTATTAACTATGAAGGAGTTAATATCAGACAATAACAAACTCTCAAAGAATGTTATTGTGCTATGAATGCTAAAAGGTGTGTGTAAATGCAAGCATTTACTTCTCTATATATATAGCCAAAGAACTACGTTTCTTTGTCCACAAGTTAATCGACGTATAGCCATATTATCCGTTGATGTAGACTTGTCCACGGAAACATTAAATGCACTTTCATAGGTTAGATTCCCAATTGTACTTTGTGTCAACATCTTTTATCATCTTTTCTGACGCACAGTGAAAAGGTGTACTATGATAGTACAAAAGAAGGTGACTTTCCCTTTTTAATATTGGAGGGACAAACGATGAAGTTCTGAAAAGATATCTTCTATTCCAAAATAGAAGATCTTCATCGTTTTCTTCTTCTTTGAGCGGGAAGGGAAAATGTTCAAAGTGTCAAGAACATTTTCCATCAAGTCTTATTCTGCAGCAGGTACCATCAGCTGATTCAACTATCAGCTGAGTGGTCTTCTTCGAGTCTTTCTCCTTCGGCCATAGACTTCGAATGATCACTCTCTATATAGCAGCTGATTTGACTTGATTCCTTAAGCTAAGTACGTACTCAGCTGAAGGTTTATGAATATACTTGTACTTCAGCTGAGGTACTTACTTCAGCTGATTTATTCTTCTTAGCTATTGATCATCAAATCTTATTTACTTAGTCTGGGGACTAAGAATCTCCCCCTATTTGATGCAATCCAATAGCTGTATAAGTATGAACCTGTAATGATTCAGCTGCTGAATCAGCTAAATGCTTATGTGCTTTGAAATGGAGCTGATGAGGTACATAGAAAAATCATAGAAATTACAAGTCCTACTATTTATTCGTTTAGGACTTTGTGGAGTAACAAGCTGATGGCTGAATCGATTCTTGACTCCATTTCTTTTCCTTCTGGCGTAGAAGGATCCAGCAGTTTGTTTTAGGCCATAAGATGTTCAATATCGCACATGTCTAATTCATCAGCTTGTTGAAAGCATGGCCTATTCTTGTCATCCAGATAGCAAAAACCATGAATAGGTTCTTTGACAATTTTCCCTGGGACAAAAGTAACTCCCATGGGAATGGTTCTTATGAGGTTGAGTCTTGGTCGTTGAGCATTAAGTATTGAAGACCCAACTTTAGCTGATCTGGGTTCTGCAAAGGGCTCAGGGAGAACAGACTTACGTTTCTCCCCTCTTACAGAAGAGCTTTCACCAGCAGGTTCTCTGACTGTATCAGCTTGAGGTTCACGCAATTCAGCTGGTATGCGTTTTTCCAATTCAAGAGAATATCTATAGACTTTATCGCATAGAGTCTTGAAAGTGTAGATTGCAATTTTTACCTCAGTTTCCAAACCTGCTATGTTAGAAGAAGATGTTGCAGATTTGACAGCTTTTAACAGCTCATTCCATTCACCGTAGTTGAAATGAGTGCTGAATTTGTTCAGAGAAACCTTTTCAGCAACGATGGGCCCTCCAGCTCTATTGATAACAATTTCTTGAGGGGAGCTGGAAGAGGATTTAGGGCACCTTACGCTGGTGATTCTTGCTTCTTGCCTACGTTTATTAAGAACCTTGTTGAACAATTTGATGTTCTCAACTCTTTCTGCTTCAGCTATTTGAAACACCTCTTCTTGATTTTTTCTTTAGAGAGCAAGAGCTGCTTCAAGGTCAGCAGAGGTTCCAGCATCTTTTATAATAAGAGCTTTAATCGTGGCAGAAGTTGACTCCCCCTCAGCAGGTTGAGGACTCACCTGTAGGATAGGCTGAGGGATTTGGATTTGCGGGGTTTGGACTTGTGGGCCCTCAACTGATTCAAAGGAATCAACGATTTTAACAAAATCAGTTGAGGTTTCCTCTACGCTGCGACCTTCAGCAGGGGTGAGTATTGATTGCGCTGTTGTCTCACATGCTGAAGCAATTACCTCAGGTGTTTCAGTAGGGACGAGTGTTGATGGAATTTGAGTCCCGTCTACTGAAACGTCTTCTTTTCTTCTTGTACTCCAGCAAAGGTGAGTGGTGGAGAAATGGGAGTCTCACCTGCTGGATTTTCTTCTTGAACATTGGCTCCAACAACAGAGGTGACTATAAGTTGTGAATCAAGATGTTCACCTGGTTGTTCACCTGCTGATGTAGCTTGCTCTTTCTCCCCCTCAGAGAGTGCCTGAAGAATTAATGGACTCTCTGGTGCAGCAGCAGAACGGACAGCGGCACCCTCATTTAATTTATGTAGAATGAGGTTAAGGGTGCCTTGGAGACCAGTGACTAGAGAGGGCAACGAACTAACCTCAGTCTCCATTTGTCCATCTGAGTGGACACAGTAGCAGCAGAATCCCTAATAGCCTTAGAGAGTTGGCTATGAGTATTGGCCAGCAGAGATTCTTCCTTTGATTGTGCAAGGCCAATGCGATCAACAACTGAGACAAGAGGAGAGACCTTAGAATGGAAGGTCTTCAGCTGTTTATCCACTTCTGCTTCAGTTGCTCGGGCTTCAGAGAGAAGTTTATCTTTTTCGACTTTGTCAGATTCGCGAATGGATTTCAGCTCTCGATGAATGAAATCGTGGAGCTTGATAAACTCACTGTGTTGCATCGAATCTGATCAGAAAGAAGAGACATCTGAGGAGTCTGAGAGTGAACCTCAGTGTGTAGAGAAGCAATGATGGAAGAGAGATTCTCAGCAGTGTCAGCAAGCTTGTTTGGAACATCCCTGCGAAGGGTGTTCATCTGCTGCCTCAGACTGATCATCCCAGGTCGAATTTGGGATGAAACAACTCTAGGCATCAGAGCACTAGCGACTCTGATGGGAATGCTTTCTCCAGATTTGCTGGATTTAACATGGGACGCATGGAAAATTTGGGGAGAGGGGTATGGTATGTCTCCAGCTGGAGGGGTAACCTCAGCTGTTGGAGTGGGTGTTCCTGAGTTAGGAGGAATAGCTCCTATGGGATGCTCAGAAACTGTGGGGGTGAGTTGGGCCCAGCTGAAACTTCTGGGTTTCTGTCAGAAGGGCCGACATCAGCTGTCAAGTCATCAAATTGAAGCCAAGGTTCATCCACTGCCTCGTCTGAAGACGAATAGTAGGGCATGATGGGCTCATCAGAAGAATCAAACATCATCGCAAATGCTGTCTGAGTACCTTGAGCTTCAGTCTCACCAGTCGGCATATCTGGTATAGAGACATGAGGAGAAAGTCCTCTGGGTGGTGTATCAGCTGCCTCACAGCTCAGTTGGCGAATACGTTCGCGATCACTGGCAGCGTGGGTGGATGCCTCAGTAACAACTGGGTCTACAGTTGTCTCTTCATCGGCGGTGGTGGTTTCCTCGATCTCCAGCTGGTTTAAGCTGGTGACGTTGTGGGAAACAAAAGGAACAACTTCAAGACTGACTTGGTTTCCAGCCAATCTATCATCAACTGCTGACTCAGAAAGTGATGAAGAAGTTGGTGGTGGTGTGTGTGCAGCTGACTCACGGGTGGCTTTGGATGAGCAAAAAACTTCACCAACAGTATGTCGAGAGACTGAGGTTGCTTGTGGAGTTTGTTCCCTTGTTACAACGACTGATAATGAATCAGTCGAGGAGCTACGCAGAAAGGTGGAGCCGTCACTAACTCCTGAAGAGCGAAATTGCCGTTTTGAAGGCTGCTGACTTGTTGAGAAGTCAACAGGTGGAAGAGGAGGAAGAGAAAGAGAAAAGCGATCAGCCAGGAGTGTTTGACTAGAAACTCCGATAGGTGGAGTTCCTTGATAAACACTGCGAAAATGAAAATGAGAAGGATCAACCCCAGACGCTAGCATAGCTTCTGATCGTAATCCTTCCATTCTAGGACTCGAGTGAGTACCTAGAGGATCCTGGCTGAATCGTGATGATGCTGCGAATGCCAATCGTAATCCTTCCACATCACTACCTGCTGTCTTCGCCCTTTCTCCAATTGGTGGAGAAGAAGAAGGAACATGAGGACTAGGTGATGGGGGCAGAGAGGAGGTAGAGGCCGTGGGATAGCGACGAGCTGTTCTTTTAACTCGTTTCTTCCCTGCTAGAGGAACAACAGCCTCAGCCTCTTCTTCCACATCATCACGAACAGAGGTCCCTGTTGAAGTGGGGTCTTTTTCATCAACAGCTATCGGGCGTCTAGCTGCTGAAGAATCTTCCATATGAGAAAAGGACATACCTTCTTGTAGGGCAGATTTCTTCATTGTGGTGCCCTTCTGCTGATCCCTTCTGGGTCTAGTATGATCTTTAATGATCTTCAACATTTATGAGCAGGGGTGTTAACGATTCGAGTCGAGTCGAATATCGGGATTTGAGCTTGGCTCGTTTAGTAATTACTCGGCTCGAGCTCGACTCGATCTCGAATAAGCTTTTAAAATTGGGTCGAGCTCGTGCTCGAATATTTATATAGTGTTCGAGCTCGAGCTCGATACTCGTTTATAATTTCATATTTATTAAAAATAACTAATTTACAAACTCGAAAAGCTCGTTAATTACTCGACTCGTGAACACCCCTATTATTATATGTATATTCTTATACTTATTATATCAACACTTGTAATTATTGTATAAAACACTTATGCAGCTCGTTACGATCGACTCGTGAAGATCGTCTGGCTCGTTCGGCTCGATATTAAACGAGCTATCGAACGAGCCGAGTCGAGTATTAAATTATTAGGCTCGGCTCGTGAAATTAATCGAGTCTTGTTTTATGTTCGAGCTCGACTCGAGATCGAATTAGTATAGGCTCGAGCTCGATATAAATGAGCTCGGGCTCGAGTAGCTCGTTAAAAGCTCGACTCGTTAACACCCCTATTTATGAGGAGAGGGGATTACCTTTTACATCTTCCTTCTTAGAGGTGAAGATGATATCAGGTAGAGGCCAAACATGAAACCAATCCCCCTCGAGGTCATCGTAATCAATCTCCAATTCATGATACATCACATGAGCGATGCAAAGAGTGAAGAATCTGATATAGGGAATGTGAGTTCCCTTTGCTTTGAGCTTGGTTTTGACCTCCTCGAAAACCAGTTTCCCATAATCAATCCGCTGACCGGTGATTAGGGCTTCTGCAAAGATCTGAAGCTTGGAGTTGCACTGGTTTTGAGACCCATTGTTACCACCGATGCACTGAATGATGTGCGAGAAGAAGTAAGCCCATGGTATCGACAGGTGAGACTTCTTAAAGATGGGGACCCTGTCATCTTCTTTCTCTAATCGATATCCAGTGATATTGATCAGATTTGCCTTTGCCTCATCAGAAGATTTCATCTCCTGAGGGAGTTCATCAGGGAGCAGATATTTAAACCTACAAGTCGTACGGAAATCATCAACAGTTATAATGATCTCCAACTTGCGCAACAATGTTGTCTCCGGAGATAGAGGCAGAGAACCAGAAATCACGTAAGAGTTCGTAAAAACTCTTGGTGAAACGAGTGAATGCACCACTGACAAGACAGCGACGCAAGAATTTTCCGACCGGATGGTAGACCTTCTTGAGGTTCTCAGGTGGAGAGGTGTTTGCAACCAAGTTCGAGTTTTGAGTGAACTCGATGGCTGCTCTGGTGAGAGGAGCTTTTGGGGTTTTCTAAGACATTTGGGAGTAGAAAGAGAGACAAAAGTTTGAAGGAGAATGATGGTTCTTGAGATAATTTTGAGAGAATTTTGAGAGGGAAGTTGAGGGTGTGAGGAAGAAAGTGAGAGGTTATTGGGTATTTATAGGGGTGTAGAGGACATTTTGGGTAAAAGTTGGAATCCCAACCGGTTTTAAAAAATGGATAGTTGGAATCCAATTACGGAAATGTTGGTGATTGTGCGAAAAGGTCGATACGATGTGACATAGAGGGATAGTGGAGTCGTTTCGGTGTTGGGGATGTCTTGTCCTTCATTAATGCCAAATATTTCCACTCGAGTGTAAATATTTACCACACGAAATGTGTGGATAGGGATGAAAGATTCCTTTTTCTTGAAACCAAATGTTTTAACTTATAAAACTTGACAAGTATCATTTTGAGATGTTTTATTCAGTTGATCGATAATTTGAAACATTTTGGTCAGCTGAATGTACTAAGTGACAAGGTGAACTTATCAGCTGCTGATAGTACTTTAGCAGATGATTTAAGCATTTAACATACCCAGCTCGCTGATTAGAAAATTGAAACGTTTTTAATCTAAAGGTTTAGTAAACAAATCAGCGACTGAAGGTCTGTTGAAATAAAATGAAGTTCCACATCACCTTGTTCAGTGTGATCTCTAATGAAATGATACCTTATGTCAATGTGTTTGGTTTTAGAATGAAGAACTGGATTGTTCCTGATTGCAATAGCACTTGTTTTATCACAGTAGATAGGCACTTTGCAGAAGTTCATATCAAAGTCAATTAGTTGATTCTTCATTTTAATGACTTGAGCACAACAACTTCCAGCATCAACGTATTCTGCTTTAGCTGTAGAGGTAGAAACAGTATTTTGTTTCTTGCTTGTCCAGCTGACTAGCTTGCCACCTAGCAGCTGACAGCCTCCAGTAGTGCTCTTTCTATCCATCTTGCAACCTGCAAAGTCTGAATCTGAATAGCCAATTAGATCAAACCAGGAGTCTTTGGCATACCAAAGACCTAGGCTTGGAGTACCCTTAAGGTACCTCAAAATTCGCTTAGCAGCTATCAAATGAGATTCTCTAGGATCAGCTTAATACCTAGCACACATGCAAGTAGCAAACATAATGTCTGGTCTGCTGGCAGTAAGATAGAGCAAAGACCCAATGATTCCTCTGTAGAAAGTGACATCAACTGATTTTCCAGTTGTATCAGCATCTAGATTATTTGGAGGAGCCATTGGAGTCTTCATAGATGAAGATGAATTCATATCAAATTTCTTTAAAAGATCTTTGACATATTTTTCTTGATTTATAAAAGTTCCATTTTTAGATTGCTTAACTTGTAAGCCAAGAAAATATGTTAATTCACCCATCATACTCATCTCATACTTTGTAGACATAAGTTTTGAAAAACGTCTATAAAGTTTTTCATCAGTAGTGCCAAAAATTATGTCATCCACATAGATTTGAACAAGAATGATATCACCTTTAATTTTGCGAATGAATAAGGTTTTATCAATATTTCCCCTTGTGAAATTATTTGCTAGAAGGAAAGTGGAAAGTGTGTCATACCATGCACGAGGAGCTTGCTTCAACCCATACAGTGCCTTATCCAATTTAAATACATAGTCTAAATACATAGGATTTTCAAAACCTGGTGGTTGCTTAACATATACTTCCTCTTGTAGCTTTCCATTTAAGAACGCACTTTTCACATCCATCTGAAAAACTATGAAATTTTTGTAGGCAGGATAGGCTAGAAATATTCTTATAGCCTCAAGCCTTGCTACTGGAGCAAATGTTTCATATAAATCTATTCCTTCCTCCTGTCTATAACCTTGAGCAACAAGTCTAGCCTTGTTGCGAATAACCACACCATCTTCGTCCGTTTTATTCCTAAAAACCCACTTAGTACCAATTATTGTCTTACCAGCTGGTGGAGGCACCAGCTGCCACACGTTGTTGACCTCAAATTGGTTGAGTTCTTCCTGCATCGCTTGAATCCAGCTGGAGCTTTCCAAAGTAGCTTTAATATTTTTCGGTTCTTCTGGTGCTAAGGAACAAGACCATAAGCATAGATTGCACGATGCCTTACTTCTTGTGACCACTCCTTGTTGTGGATCTCCAATGATTAATTCAATTGGATGTTCTGAGGTCCACTTAGATTGGGGAGCAGATGTACAAGAGGAAGATTCAGCAGAATTTGATCCTTGTTGAGCAGTTGAATGCTCAGCAGGATTCAATACTTCATTTTGAACTAATCTTCTTGAAGTATGAAGAGGTGGCCTAGAATTGATTCTAGTCTTGGATGATGCTCTAGTTGTTGAAATTTCTTGTTGGACAGCTGCAATATCTATAGACTTTATCAGCTTGAGGTTCATGCAATTCAGCTGGTATGCGTTTTTCCAATTCAGGAGAATATCTATAGACTTTATCGCATAGAGTCTTGAAAGTGTAGATTGCAATTTTTACCTCAGTTTCCAAACCTGCTATGTTAGAAGAAGATGTTGCAGATTTGACAGCTTTTAACAGCTCATTCCATTCACCGTAGTTGAAATGAGTGCTGACTTTGTTCAGAGAAACCTTTTCAGCAACGAAGGGCCCTCCAGCTCTATTGATAACAATTTCTTGAGGGGAGCTGGAAGAGGATTTAGGGCACCTTACGCTGGTGATTCTTGCTTCTTGCCTACGTTTATTAAGAACCTTGTTGAACAATTTGATGTTCTCAACTCTTTCTGCTTCAGCTATTTGAAACAGCTCTTCTTGATTTTTTCTTTAGAGAGCAAGAGTTGCTTCAAGGTCAGCAGAGGTTCCAGCATCTTTTATAATAAGAGCTTTAATCGTGGCAGAAGTTGACTCCCCCTCAGCAGGTTGAGGACTCACCTGTAGGATAGGCTGAGGGATTTGGATTTGCGGGGTTTGGACTTGTGGGCCCTCAACTGATTCAAAGGAATCAACGATTTTAACAAAATCAATTGAGGTTTCCTCTACGCTGAGACCTTCAGCAGGGGTGAGTATTGATTGCGCTGTTATCTCACATGCTGAAGCAATTACCTCAGGTGTTTCAGTAGGGACGAGTGTTGATGGAATTTGAGTCCCGTCTACTGAAACGTCTTCTTTTCTTCTTGTACTCCAGCAAAGGTGAGTGGTGGAGAAATGGGAGTCTCACCTGCTGGATTTTCTTCTTGAACATTGGCTCCAACAACAGAGGTGACTATAAGTTGTGAATCAAGATGTTCACCTGGTTGTTCACCTGCTGATGTAGCTTGCTCTTTCTCCCCCTCAGAGAGTGTCTGAAGAAGTAATGGACTCTCTGGTGCAGCAGCAGAACGGACAGCGGCACCCTCATTTAATTTATGTAGAATGAGGTTAAGGGTGCCTTGGAGACCAGTGACTAGAGAGGGCAACGAACTAACCTCAGTCTCCAATTTGTCCATCTGAGTGGACACAATAGCAGCAGAATCCCTAATAGCCTTAGAGAGTTGGCTATGAGTATTGGCCAGCAGAGATTCTTCCTTTGATTGTGCAAGGCCAATGCGATCAACAACTGAGACAAGAGGATAGACCTTAGAATGGAAGGTCTTCAGCTGTTTATCCACTTCTGCTTCAGTTGCTCGGGCTTCGGAGAGAAGTTTATCTTTTTCGACTTTGTCAGATTCGCGAATGGATTTCAGCTCTCGATGAATGAAATCGTGGAGCTTGATAAACTCACTGGTGTTGCATCGAATCTGATCAGAAAGAAGAGACATCTGAGGAGTCTGAGAGTGAACCTCAGTGTGCAGAGAAGCAATGATGGAAGAGAGATTCTCAGCAGTGTCAGCAAGCTTCTTTGGAACATCCCTGCGAAGGGTGTTCATCTGCTGCCTTAGACTGATCATCCCAGGTCGAATTTGGGATGAAACAACTCTAGGCATCAGAGCACTAGCGGCTCTGATGGGAATGCTTTCTCCAGCTTTGCTGGATATAACATGGGACACATGGAAAATTTGGGGAGAGGGGTATGGTATGTCTCCAGCTGGAGGGGTAACCTCAGCTGTTGGAGTGGGTGTTCCTGAGTTAGGAGGAATAGCTCCTATGGGATGCTCAGAAACTGTGGGGGTGAGTTGGGCCCAGCTGAAACTTCTGGGTTTCTGTCAGAAGGGCCGACATCAGCTGTCAAGTCATCAAATTGAAGCCAAGGTTCATCCACTGCCTCGTCTGAAGACGAATAGTAGGGCATGATGGTCTCATCAGCAGAATCAAACATCATCGCAAATGCTGTCTGAGTACCTTGAGCTTCAGTCTCACCAGTCGGCATATCTGGTATAGAGACATGAGGAGAAAGTCCTCTGGGTGGTGTATCAGCTGCCTCACAGCTCAGTTGGCGAATACGTTCGCGATCACTGGCAGCATGGGTGGATGCCTCAGTAACAACTGGGTCTACAGTTGTCTCTTCATCGGCGGTGGTGGTTTCCTCGATCTCCAGCTGGTTTAAGCTGGTGACGTTGTGGGAAACAAAAGGAACAGCTTCAAGACTGACTTGGTTTCCAGCCAATCTATCATCAACTGCTGACTCAGAAAGTGATGAAGAAGTTGGTGGTGGTGTGTGTGCACCTGACTCACGGGTGGCTTTGGATGAGCAAAAAACTTCACCAACAGTATGTCGAGAGACTGAGGTTGCTTGTGGAGTTTGTTCCCTTGTTACAACGACTGATAATGAATCAGTCGAGGAGCTACGCAGAAAGGTGGAGCCGTCACTAACTCCTGAAGAGGGAAATTGCCGTTTTGAAGGCTGCTGACTTGTTGAGAAATCAACAGGTGGAAGAGGAGGAAGAGAAAGAGAAAAGCGATCAGCCAGGAGTGTTTGACTAGAAACTCCGATAGGTGGAGTTCCTTGAAAAACACTGCGAAAATGAAAATGAGAAGGATCAACCCAGACGCTAGCATAGCTTCTGATCGTAATCCTTCCATTCTAGGACTCGAGTGAGTACCTAGAGGATCCTGGCTGAATCGTGATGATGCTGCGAATGCCAATCGTAATCCTTCCACATCACTACCTGTCGTCTTCGTCCTTTCTCCAATTGGTGGAGAAGAAGAAGGAACATGAGGACTAGGTGATGGGGGCAGAGAGGAGGTAGAGGCCGTGGGATAGCGACGAGCTGTTCTTTTAACTCGTTTCTTCCCTGCTAGAGGAACAACAGCCTCAGCCTCTTCTTCCACATCATCACGAACAGAGGTCCCTGTTGAAGTGGGGTCTTTTTCATCAACAGCTATCGGGCGTCTAGCTGCTGAAGAATCCTCCATATGAGAAAAGGACATACCTTCTTGTAGGGCAGATTTCTTCATTGTGGTGCCCTTCTGCTGATCCCTTCTGGGTCTAGTATGATCTTTAATGATCTTCAACATTTATGAGCAGGGGTGTTAACGATTCGAGTCGAGTCGAATATCGGGAAATTTGAGCTCGGCTCGTTTAGTAATTACTCGGCTCGAGCTCGACTCGATCTCGAATAAGCTTTTAAAATTGGGCTCGAGCTCGTGCTCGAATATTTATATAGTGTTCGAGCTCGAGCTCGATACTCGTTTATAATTTCATATTTATTAAAAATAACTAATTTACAAACTCGAAAAGCTCGTTAATTACTCGACTCGTGAACACCCCTATTATTATATGTATATTCTTATACTTATTATATCAACACTTGTAATTATTGTATAAAACACTTATGCGGCTCGTTACGATCGACTCGTGAAGATCGTCTGGCTCGTTCGGCTCGATATTAAACGAGCTATCGAACGAGCCGAGTCGAGTATTAAATTATTAGGCTCGGCTCGTGAAATTAATCGAGTCTTGTTTTATGTTCGAGCTCGACTCGAGATCGAATTAGTATAGGCTCGAGCTCGATATAAACGAGCTCGGGCTCGAGTAGCTCGTTAAAAGCTCGACTCGTTAACACCCCTATTTATGAGGAGAGGGGATTACCTTTTACATCTTCCTTCTTAGAGGTGAAGATGATATCAGGTAGAGGCCAAACATGAAACCAATCCCCCTCGAGGTCATCGTAATCAATCTCCAATTCATGATACATCACATGAGCGATGCAAAGAGTGAAGAATCTGATATAGGGAATATGAGTTCCCTTTACTTTGAGCTTGGTTTTGACCTCCTCGAAAACCAGTTTCCCATAATCAATTCGCTGACCGGTGATTAGGGCTTCTGCAAAGATCTGAAGCTTGGAGTTGCACTGGTTTTGAGACCCATTGTTACCACCGATGCACTGAATGATGTGCGTGAAGAAGTAAGCCCATGGTATCGACAGGTGAGACTTCTTAAAGATGGGGACCCTGTCATCTTCTTTCTCTAATCGATATCCAGTGATATTGATCAGATTTGCCTTTGCCTCATCAGAAGATTTCATCTCCTGAGGGAGTTCATCAGGGAGCAGATATTTAAACCTACAAGCCGTACGGAAATCATCAACAATTATAATGATCTCCAACTTGCGCAACAATGTTGTCTCCGGAGATTGAGGCAGAGAACCAGAAATCACGCAAGAGTTCGTAAAAACTCTTGGTGAAACGAGTGAATGCACCACTGACAAGACAGCGACGCAAGAATTTTCCGACCGGATGGTAGACCTTCTTGAGGTTCTCCGGTGGAGAGGTTTTTGCAACCAAGTTCGAGTTTTGAGTGATCTCGATGGCTGCTCTGGTGAGAGGAGCTTTTGGGGTTTTCTAAGACATTTGGGAGTAGAAAGAGAGACAAAAGTTTGAAGGAGAATGAGGGTTCTTGAGATAATTTTGAGAGAATTTTGAGAGGGAAGTTGAGGGTGTGAGGAAGAAAGTGAGAGGTTATTGGGTATTTATAGCGGTGTGGAGGACATTTTGGGTAAATGTTGGAATCCCAACCGGTTTTAAAAAATGGATAGTTGGAATCCAATTACGGAAATGTTGGTGATTGTGCGAAAAGGTCGATACGATGTGACATAGAGGGATAGTGGAGTCGTTTCGGTGTTGGGGATGTCTTGTCCTTCATTAATGCCAAATATTTCCACTCGAGTGTCAATATTTACCACACGAAATGTGTGGATAGGGGTGAAAGATTCCTTTTTCTTGAAACCAAATGTTTTACCTTATAAAACTTGACAAGTATCATTTTGAGATGTTTTATTCAGTTGATCGATAATTTGAAACGTTTTGGTCAGCTGAATGTACTAAGTGACAAGGTGAACTTATCAGCTGCTGGTAGTACTTTAGCAAATGATTTAAGCATTTAACATACCCAGCTCGCTGATTAGAAAATTGAAACGTTTTTAATCTAAAGGTTTAGTAAACAAATCAGCCAACTGAAGGTCTGTTGAAATAAAATGAAGTTCCACATCACCTTGTTCAGTGTGATCTCTAATGAAATGATACCTTATGTCAATGTGTTTGGTTCTAGAATGAAGAACTGGATTGTTCCTGATTGCAATAGCACTTGTTTTATCACATTAGATAGGCACTTTGCAGAAGTTCATATCAAAGTCAATTAGTTGATTCTTCATTTTAATGACTTGAGCACAACAACTTCCAGCATCAACGTATTCTGCTTCAGCTGTAGAGGTAGAAACAGTATTTTGTTTCTTGCTTGTCCAGCTAACTAGCTTGCCACCTAGCAGCTGACAGCCTCCAGTAGTGCTCTTTCTATCCATCTTGCAACCTGCAAAGTCTGAATCTGAATAGCTAATTAGATCAAACCAGGATTCTTTGGCATACCAAAGACCTTGGCTTGGAGTACCCTTAAGGTACCTCAAAATTCGCTTAGCAGCTATCAAATGAGATTCTCTAGGATCAGCTTAATACCTAGCACACATGCAAGTAGCAAACATAATGTCTGGTCTGCTGGCAGTAAGATAGAGCAAAGACCCAATGATTCCTCTGTAGAAAGTGACATCAACTGATTTTCCAGTTGTATCAGCATCTAGATTATTTGGAGGAGCCATTGGAGTCTTCATAGATGAAGATGAATTCATATCAAATTTCTTTAAAAGATCTTTGATATATTTTTCTTGATTTATAAAAGTTCCATTTTTAGATTGCTTAACTTGTAAGCCAAGAAAATATGTTAATTCACCCATCATACTCATCTCATACTTTGTAGACATAAGTTTTGAAAAACGTCTATAAAGTTTTTCATCAGTAGTGCCAAAAATTATGTCATCCACATAGATTTGAACAAGAATGATATCACCTTTAATTTTGCGAATGAATAAAGTTTTATCAATATTTCCCCTTGTGAAATTATTTGCTAGAAGGAAAGTGGAAAGTGTGTCATACCATGCACGAGGAGCTTGCTTCAACCCATACAGTGCCTTATCCAATTTAAATACATAGTCTAAATACTTAGGATTTTCAAAACCTGGTGGTTGCTTAACATATACTTCCTCTTGTAGCTTTCCATTTAAGAACGCACTTTTCACATCCATCTGAAAAACTATGAAGTTTTTGTAGGCAGGATAGGCTAGAAATATTCTTATAGCCTCAAGCCTTGCTACTGGAGCAAATGTTTCATAGAAATCTATTCCTTCCTCCTGTCTATAACCTTGAGCAACAAGTCTAGCCTTGTTGCGAATAACCACACCATCTTCGTCCGTTATTTTCCTAAAAACCCACTTAGTACCAATTATTGTCTTACCAGCTGGTGGAGGCACCAGCTGCCACACGTTGTTGACCTCAAATTGGTTGAGTTCTTCCTGCATCGCTTGAATCTAGCTGGAGCTTTCCAAAGCAGCTTTAATATTTTTCGGTTCTTCTGCTGCTAAGGAACAAGACCATAAGCATAGATTGCACGATGCCTTACTTCTTGTGACCACTCCTTGTTGTGGATCTCCAATGATTAATTCAATTGGATGTTCTGAGGTCCACTTAGATTGGGGAGCAGATGTACAAGAGGAAGATTCAGCAGAATTTGATCCTTGTTGAGCAGGTGAATGCTCAACAGGATTCAATACTTCATTTTGAACTAATCTTCTTGAAGTATGAAGAGGTGGCCTAGAATTGATTCTAGTCTTGGATGATGCTCTAGTTGTTGGAATTTCTTGTTGGACAGCTGCAATATCTATAGACTTTATCAGCTTGAGGTTCATGCAATTCAGCTGGTATGCATTTTTCCATAGAGTCTTGAATGTGTAGATTGCAATTTTTACCTCAGTTTCCAAACCTCCTATGTTAGAAGAAGATGTTGCAGATTTGACAGCTTTTAACAGCTCATTCCATTCACCGTAGTTGAAATGAGTGCTGACTATGTTCA
The DNA here is from genome assembly GCA_963853835.1 of Calendula officinalis. NCBI lineage: Eukaryota > Viridiplantae > Streptophyta > Magnoliopsida > Asterales > Asteraceae > Calendula > Calendula officinalis. Next base: position 41,632,582 of record OY970820.1, read on the forward strand.
GAGAAACCTTTTCAGCAACGAAGGGCCCTCCAGCTCTATTGATAACAATTTCTTGAGGGGAGCTGGAAGAGGATTTAGGGCACCTTACGCTGGTGATTCTTGCTTCTTGCCTACGTTTATTAAGAACCTTGTTGAACAATTTGATGTTCTCAACTCTTTCTGCTTCAGCCATTTGAAACAGCTCTTCTTGATTTTTTCTTTAGAGAGCAAGAGCTGCTTCAAGGTCAGCAGAGGTTCCAGCATCTTTTATAGTAAGAGCTTTAATCATGGCAGAAGTTGACTCCCCCTCAGCAGGTTGAGGACTCACCTGTAGGATAGGCTGAGGGATTTGGATTTGCGGGGTTTGGACTTGTGGGCCCTCAACTGATTCAAAGGAATCAACGATTTTAACAAAATCAATTGAGGTTTCCTCTACGCTGAGACCTTCAGCAGGGGTGAGTATTGATTGCGCTGTTGTCTCACATGCTGAAGCAATTACTTCAGGTGTTTCAGTAGGGACGAGTGTTGATGGAATTTGAGTCCCGTCTACTGAAACGTCTTCTTTTCTTCTTGTACTCCAGCAAAGGTGAGTGGTGGAGAAATGGGAGTCTCACCTGCTGGATTTTCTTCTTGAACATTGGCTCCAACAACAGAGGTGACTATAAGTTGTGAATCAAGATGTTCACCTGGTTGTTCACCTGCTGATGTAGCTTGCTCTTTCTCCCCCTCAGAGAGTGCCTGAAGAAGTAATGGACTCTCTGGTGCAGCAGTAGAACGGACAGCGGCACCCTCATTTAATTTATGTAGAATGAGGTTAAGGGTGCCTTGGAGACCAGTGACTAGAGAGGGCAACGAACTAACCTCAGTCTCCAATTTGTCCATCTGAGTGGACACAGTAGCAGCAGAATCCCTAATAGCCTTAGAGAATTGGCTATGAGTATTGGCCAGCAGAGATTCTTCCTTTGATTGTGCAAGGCCAATGCGATCAACAACTGAGACAAGAGGATAGACCTTAGAATGGAAGGTCTTCAGCTGTTTATCCACTTCTGCTTCAGTTGCTCGGGCTTCGGAGAGAAGTTTATCTTTTTCGACTTTGTCATATTCGCGAATGGATTTCAGCTCTCGATGAATGAAATCGTGGAGCTTGATAAACTCACTGGTGTTGCATCGAATCTGATCAGAAAGAAGAGACATCTGAGGAGTCTGAGAGTGAACCTCAGTGTGCAGAGAAGAAATGATGGAAGAGAGATTCTCAGCAGTGTCAGCAAGCTTCTTTGGAACATCCCTGCGAAGGGTGTTCATCTGCTGCCTCAGACTGATCATCCCAGGTCGAATTTGGGATGAAACAACTCTAGGCATCAGAGCACTAGCGGCTCTGATGGGAATGCTTTCTCCAGCTTTGCTGGATTTAACATGGGACACATGGAAAATTTGGGGAGAGGGGTATGGTATGTCTCCAGCTGGAGGGGTAACCTCAGCTGTTGGAGTGGGTGTTCCTGAGTTAGGAGGAATAGCTCCTATGGGATGCTCAGAAACTGTGGGGGTGAGTTGGGCCCAGCTGAAACTTCTGGGTATCTGTCAGAAGGGCCGACATCAGCTGTCAAGTCATCAAATTGAAGCCAAGGTTCATCCACTGCCTCGTCTGAAGATGAATAGTAGGGCATGATGGTCTCATCAGCAGAATCAAACATCATCGCAAATGCTGTCTGAGTACCTTGAGCTTCAGTCTCACCAGTCGGCATATCTGGTATAGAGACATGAGGAGAAAGTCCTCTGGGTGGTGTATCATGTTAAGGCAAAAAGCCTTGCCCCTTTGGATCTTAAGATAACAAAACAACCTAGACTAGCTTTGATTAATATGTAGAATAATATAGCTAAGTTTAGGTCTGATACCGAGTGATCAGTATTGGAACTCAGTATCAGTACTCAGTATCAGATAGTGATACTGAGTAGAAGGACTGAGTGATACTCAGTATAGTAACGGACTAAGATCAAATCCCTTGATCTTAGTCATTTTCCTTAGTTAGTCCTTCGGTTACTCCTTTGCTCATTATGTAAGATCTCTATAACATTATAAATAGAGATCATCTTGCAAAGGAGTACTCACCAATTTACTTTACACATTCACATCTTTTGTAATTGATCAGTGGTCTTGTTATTCCGCAACAAGCCACACTTAGTGGATTTATACATTGACTATATTCTTATGTTATCACTCTAATATTTCTCTAAGTATAATAATCTATCAATTAACATTATAAACCAGGGTTGTTGTGACCTAACAACTGGTATCAGAGCAGGCTAAATAATCTCTTATTTAGTCGATCTATAACCCTGGCAGCCATTTCCTACATCTATCCCTCCAACACTCAAAAATCCAAAATGTCTACAATTATTGCACCAGTTATGTCTGGAAAGGGAGTACCTATCTTTGATGGAAAAGACTTCCATCAATGGAAGCTCAAAGCTCAGTGGTATCTTGAATCTATTCATCATGAGATGCTCACTGTGCTAAATGATGGTCCCATCATTCCACAAACTGTGGAACCTGTTGCTGCTACTGATGATGCTCCTGAGGGCATAAGATCTGTACCTAAACTAAAGCACAACTGGACTGATACTGACCGTCAGTTGTATGCTTTAGACTCCAGAGCTAAAGGGGTGATTGGTAATGCTATTACCAAAGAGATAGTTAATGCAATTATGAAATTGCCAACAGCAAAGGCTATGTGGGATAGCCTATCAGTCACCTATGAAGGTACAGCAAAGGTGAAGTTGCAAAGAAAAAGCAACATGAGAAGGAAATATGAAAATTTCTTTTCAACTCCAAATGAAGACATCACCACTCTCTATAACAGGTTCAATACTGTTATCCATGATTTAATCAGTGTAGGCATTGTGAAAGAGGAAGGAGAGCTTGTTCAAAAGTTTCTGGATAGCCTTCCTCAACAATTTCTTGACATGACAAACTCTGTCAATGCTGCTAACAACATTGAGTCATACACTCTTCAAACTTTGTATGGTTTAATGCTGAATCATGAGGAGAATAATGCTGCAAGACTGATCAACTGGAAGAAAACTGACAAGTCTTCCACTGGTATGGCTCTAGTTGTGCAACAGGCTTATACTGTGACTGAGCCAGATGAACCAGAAGTTGATCTTGCTGATGCTGAGGCAGAAGAGCTTGAAACTCAAATGGCTCTCATGTCTATGAAGCTGGATCAGTTGAAGAAGAAGAGGCTTGGTGTTAGCTCTTCTAATACTGACCCTAGATCAGGTCTGTGCTATAGGTGTGGAAAGCCTGGACATATTGCTGCAAATTGTCATACTAAGTCTTCTGAGACTGACCAAAATGACAAGATTTCATACCGAGCAAAAAGATATAGAGACAAATATGTCAAGCTGAAGAATTGGAGCAAGGGAAAGAGGGCAGAAGGAAATGGAGCACCTCATCAAGCACTTTACTCAGAAGCATGGATGGATGAAGAGTTAAGTGATGATGAAGAAGAGATTGAGAATAAAGCCTTTATGGCTTTCACTGAAGATGATTTGAAGAGTTCCTTTGAAAAGGATATCAAAGAGGCTGAGAGGATGAGTGTTCATACTGATTGGGATTCCACTCAGTTGTACAAGGTAAGTTCCTTTCAAACTTATTCAGTGAATGAAAAAACCAAGATTTTTGAGTATATGCTTGTTGATCTTAAAACTTCTGTACAAAAAGAAAAAGATTTAAAATTAACAATTAAAGAACTTGAAAGGGTAAATAATGAAAACTTGGATAAATTAGCAAAATATAAAGATTTAGAACTAAACTTTTCAGATTTAAAAGACATTAACCAAAGATTAGCTGATAAAGCTCATTTACACAAACTTGAAAAAGAGAAATTTGAAAAACAGTGTAAATCTTGGGGAAATGCTTCAATAAAATTAAATAAATATTTAAATGAACAATTTCCAGAAAATGTGAGGGCTGCACTTGGTGTTGATCCTCAATTTAAAAACAGGAACAATTTTGCTGATTTATTTGAAGAGTTTTCTACTATGAACCCTATTAATTTTGTAAAAGCTAAAACTTTATGTGAAGTTGGATGTCAAACTGAGTCAGATGATGAAGAAAATGAAATTTTAGAAAAACCTATTGGTCCTTCCATCTGCTCAAAGTGCTATACTGAGCTACAAGAACTCAGTATTGAATTACAAATAACAGAAATTTCTGATACCGAGCTACCAATAGTTCAGTATGACACTTCTGCTGTTCCACCTTTTGAATTATTATTTAATACAACAACTTTTGAATTATATAATGATAATAAAACAACTTCTATCTCACATGTTTCATCAAATACAGAAGTTGCAGGAACAGAAACATTATATACTGAGACATCAAAAGAACCTGTTAAAGTTGTTTCTTCAAAACATGATAAACAAAAGACAACTTCAACTAGGTCTTTGGTTGGCAAAGACAAGAAGTCTACCACTAATAAAATTAGAAAGACTTCTCTGTCAAATAAAAATAAGCAACCAGATCCTCCATCTCCTAAACCAGTTAAAAACAATGGTAATACATCTATTAGAAATAACAAAATTAACATTTTAAAAACACTTGGTGATCAGGTCAAATCTTTAAGTAAACAATTTGCAAAACTCGTTAATACTGACCTACCAAAAGTGAAACATTTTTCTAAAATACCATATGAAAATATGTTTAGAAATAGACCTAGAAAATGTTATAGATGTCATCATACTGGTCATAAGGGAGATGAATGCTGGACTGATCTCTCAAGTCCTAGGTACTCAGTACCAAAGAAAAGGAGAGAAACTAAGTCAGTATCACCAAAGAAAACTTCTAAAGTTACCCCTGAAGTGATACCGATCTCTCCACATAAAGAGATCAAGTCAAATTGTGTTTATCCCACCAAAGGTCCCATTCAAAAATGGGTTCCTAAAAAGAACTAACTCTTATTTTGTGTCTTGTGCAGGGTGACAGAAAGTGGTACTTAGATAGTGGCTGCTCAAGACACATGACAGGCAGTATGGAATACCTTCTCAATTATACTCCAGAGAAGGGTCCTTCTGTCAAGTTTGGAGATGACTCAGTGGGAAAGACAAGAGGTTATGGTGTGATCAAGGCAGGCAACATAACTTTTAAAAGAGTTGCCTATGTAGAGGGTCTTAAACACAATCTGCTCAGTATCAGCCAGATGTGTGATGATGACAATGAAGCTCGATTCAGAAAGGTTGCAGGAATCATCTACAATGATAAAGGGCAGCCTGTACTCATTGCTAGAAGAGAAAAAGACGTATATGTGGTCAACCTATCTGAAATAGACCCAACTATTCGCGTATGCCTGCTTTCTAAAGTCAAGCCAGAATTACATTGGCTATGGCACAAGAAACTCTCTCACATCAATTTTAGAAATATCAACGAGCTCAGTATGAAGAAACTGGTGAGAGGCTTGCCCACAATTACTTATTCAAAAGATAAGTTATGCTCAGCATGTGAAATGGGCAAGCAGAAGAAGAGTTCATTCAAATCTAAAGTCAATCATTCCATCAATTAACCTCTTACTATGATACATATGGATCTTTTTGGCCCCATCAGCACACCATCTTTGGCCAAAAAGATCTATACTCTAGTCTTAGTTGATGAATTTTCAAGATATACTTGGGTCATCTTTCTCAAGACTAAGTCAGATGCAACAACAGAAATCATTGCCTTTATAAAAAGAGAGGAACTTCAAAAAGGCAACAAGGTCAAGCAACTTAGAAGTGACCATGGTACTGAGTTTAAGAACTCAGTATTAGCAGATTTCTGTGAAGAAAAAGGAATCATTCAAAACTTCTCTGCAGCCTACACACCACAACAAAATGGTGTTGTAGAAAGAAAGAACAGAACACTGATTGAAGCTGCAAGAACTTTATTATGCCATGCTGGACTGGCACTGAGTTTCTGGGCTGAAGCTGTAAACTGTGCAAACTTCACTCAGAATAGAGCCACTATAGTCCAAAGACATCTGAAGACTCCATATGAGTTATACAATGGCAAGATTCCTAATGTGGAATATTTCCACATCTTTGGGAGTAAATGTTTTGTACTCAATACAAAACAAAATCTCAATAATTTTGCTCCCAAAGCAAATGAAGGTGTGTTCATGGGCTACTCTCCACACTCTAAAGCTTTCAGAGTGTATATAATCTCAACCAAGATGATTGTAGAATCCATTCATGTCACATTCGATGAAGATCAGAATGAAAATTCTACCTCAGCAAGTGAAGACATAAGTGGCATAGATATTCTATGCAATCCAGAACACTCCATTGCTGAACAGCCTAAGTTTCATCCACACTTTATTCCTAATAAATTTAATGAAACTGATCAAGTTCAAACTCAGCATCACTCAAATGAGACTAATACCGAGGTTCCCATAACAGAGGACCTCCATACTGAGTTTCCAACTAATGATCTGAACCACTCTATTTATGAAGAAGGTGAAACATCCAACACTTCACAAGAATCCACATCAACTCTGCAAAATGAAGATGAACAGCAACCTGCACTGTCTAATACTGATCAGAATTCCACTCAGTATCAGACACACAACACACCAAATCAACAAGATATTGTTGATCCTATTTCAAATGCTCCCTTAGGAAACAATTTAAGGGAACACAGAGACCATCCACACTCAAACATTATTGGTCCTATTGAAGAAGGTGTCCAAACAAGAAGAAAATTAGAATTTCCAACCCAAGCAACTGCAAACTTTTGTTTCTTCTCAAGTTTTCTATCTACCATTGAACCAAAGAAAGCTGATGAAGCTTTATTAGATGAAGATTGGGTAGAGGCTATGCAAGAAGAGCTCACAGAGTTTGAAAGAAACAAAGTTTGGAACTTAGTACCACCTCCTTCTGGCAAAACTATTATTGGTACTAAGTGGGTGTTCAGAAACAAGATGGACAAGGATGGTGTTGTCATCAGGAACAAAGCACGGTTAGTTGCTCAAGGTTACAGGCAAGAAGAAGGCATTGACTATGATGAAACTTTTGCACCAGTTGCAAGAATTGAAGCTATTAGGTTGTATCTTGCATATGCAGCCTTTAAAAATTTCAAAGTTTATCAGATGGATGTCAAAAGTGCTTTTCTAAATGGAAAACTACAAGAAGAAGTTTATGTTAAACAACCTCCAGGTTTTGTTGATCCCAAATTTCCTCATTATGTTTTCAAGCTTGATAAAGCTCTATATGGGCTCAAACAAGCTCCAAGAGCCTGGTATGACACCTTATCTGAGTATCTTATTGAAAATAAGTTTACAAGAGGTAAAATTGATAAAACATTATTTTCAAAAAGGAAAGGGTCTGACATCTTACTCATTCAGATATATGTTGATGATATTATCTTTGGTTCCACTGACAAGTCAATGTGTGACTGGTTTGCTAAGATAATGTCAACTCAGTATCAGATGAGTATGATGGGAGAACTTACTTACTTTCTTGGTTTACAAGTTGAACAAAAGCCTGATGGCACTTTTATAAATCAAAGTAAGTATGTGCATGACATGTTAAAGAAATACAAATTTGAAAATTTATCTTCCATGCACACTCCTATGGGTACTCAGGATAAGATAAGTAAGGATGAAACTGGTAAACAAGTATGTCAATCCACATACCGAGGTATGATTGGTTCCTTACTTTACCTAACTGCTAGTAGGCCTGATATCATGTTTGCCACATGTTTGTGTGCTCGGTATCAGGCTGATCCTAAAGAATCACACATGAAAGCAGTTAAGCGCATCTTTAGATATCTTACAGGTACTCCTAACCTGGGTCTTTGGTATCCCAAAGACTCAAACTTTGACCTTGAAGGGTACACAGATGCAGATTTTGCAGGTTGTAGATTGGACAGAAAGAGCACAAGTGGAGGATGTCAATTCCTAGGTGGAAGACTAGTTGGCTGGTCATCCAAGAAACAAAATTCGGTAGCAACTTCCACAGCAGAAGCAGAATATGTTGCTGCAGGAAGTTGTTGTGCTCAATTATTATGGATGCAGTATCAACTCTTAGACTATGGGTTCAACTTTCATAAGACTCCTATTCATTGTGATAACAAGAGTGCTATTGCTATCACAGAGAACCCAGTCTATCACTCCAAAACCAAGCACATTGATATCAGACACCACTTTATTCGAGATAATGTGGAAAAAGGTAAGGTTGAAGTAGATTATGTACCCACAAATGAACAATTGGCTGATGTATTTACTAAACCTCTTCCTGAGGAAAGGTTTATGTATCTACTAGGGCAATTAGGTATGTTGAATCCTTAATCTTTATTATATTTCTTTAAAACTGAGCACTCAGTATCACTCCTGTTGATACTGACCACTCAGTATCACTTGTCTGTTATCATCAAAATTTAAAATTTTTTATTTTTTATTAATTTCAAGAGTAAATTAATTGTTTTTATATTTTTTTCAAATTTTTTTTAAATTAATTTTTTTTTCTCACTCGGTATTGGGGTATGACGGCTCTTACACCGAGCTTAATCCTCATACTGCTCAAACGGTAACCTTTCTTAATAAGAAAGTTACCGTTGGCAGAAGATAAGGCAGTCAAATCAGCCGTTTTTACTTCCCAATACCTTAATTATCTTTCAAATCTCCTATAAATAACCGTTTATTTTTACTTCAGTTTTTTTTAACTGTTATTTCTTTCTTTCATTTTCAATCCTCTCTGCGATTAACGATTTCACTTTCTCTTAGCAAGCAAATTCTTTCAAATCAAAATCACAGATGGCGAATTACACTTTTGTTGCTCCAGAAGTTCAATCGGAAATCCAATTCCGAAATAATGAAGTACCCAGGTTTGCAAGGAACAACATCACAGCAAATTTCAATATTCCTCAAGCCTGGGCATGCCAAGAGTTCACAAACATTGTGACTTTTCTAAAAAATTGCCCAATTGCTCGTGCACTGACATTATCTCCTCGAGCAATCTACCCAGAAATGTTATGCGAGTTTTGGTACTCTGCTACACTCGATTCTCCAGATATGATTGCTGGGTGGGTAATTAGAGATCAAAGAAGGGCATTTGTTTCTACTGCAATCATTCGTGAAGCACTGAGACTTCCCGCCCAAGCTCAGTATGACCCATTTGTTGATAGATCAGAGGCACGCTCTGTACTGCCTTTTCTGGGTCGAAGAGGAACAACGGGTACAATCAAAAGAAATGAATTTAGTCCTATGTGGGGTATTCTCATCACAACAATAATTCGATGTATGACCCACAAGACGGGAGCTTTGGACCAAATAAACGAATTTGGGATGCAAATAGTACATGCTCTGTACTATGGAAGAAACATTGATTTTGCTCGTCTAATCTTCAATGAATTAGCTACTCTGGTCCGAGCGAACACAAGGGAATGCAATGTCCCTTTCTGCAGATTTCTATCACTCATATTTCAACACTCAATGCCCACACACATTTATGATGAATTTCACATCCCAAGAGTTGATCTTCCTCCACTCAGTGAGAAGATTTTCTTTTACAGACCAAGAGAAGGAGAACCTCTTCTAAGTCCTCCTATGTGGGCCATTGTTCAAGAACACATTGATGATGTAGAACACATGTCTGATACTGAGTCAGACAATGATGATGATAATGATAATGATGATGATAGTGGTAATGGAGCACAGGCTGGTCCAGATATTGAGATGCAGGATGTTCCACAAGTTCAAGAACCGACTCAACAACATATCTCTCCACCTGCACATGATCTTGCTGCTCCTCTTTTTGAAAACATTCTTGAAACTGAGTCCTCAGAAGACACACCACTGGTCCTTCAAAGAAGAAGAAGGAATGTTTCTCCTATCATTATAGGCAACTTATCATCTGAGGAGGTGCAGCCTGCAAATGTTCCATCATTAACTGCATCTATTCAAGCCCAAAGCTTTATTGCAGCCACCGCTGACCTTCCAGGTCCAGAACAAGCGCCACCTGCTCAACCAATTGAGGAACCTCATGTTCCTCTTGATGTGGAGATTCAATATGCACAAACTGCACTGGAAGGTGCTCAGCATGACAGAGGGGTCGGTATTGAAGATGTTGGTGCTGCACATCAACAAACACATGATCCTGCACCGACCTCTGCAGATGCTAGAAGAGAATCTGACAGAGTCTCAGGTATGAATTTCTAAAAAGCCCTTAAACTTATATATATATATTTCATTCCCAAATAGAGACTAAGTATTGGCCAGTACCAACTCAATACTGACCAAAGTCTCAAACGATCTTTTAAATATATATCCTCTTATGGCCAACATAGCTAGCCCACTGCTGCTATGCAAAATTCATATACTGAGCACACTAAATTGATCATTGTCAGTCTACAGTTGTCTCAACATTTAAAGAGACAATGGTGGTTGATGTCATACTGACACCCACTGGTGCTGCTTGAATAATGTCCAACTTATTTTTGAGTTGGGTAGCATCATTCAAGAAATGATCCCAAACCCTTAAGCCACAAAATCCAAAAATATCCAATGGGGTTTAGCCACATTTCTGTTATCACTCTCATACCGAGTGATAAACATTGAAAATAACAAGAAGCACATCCCAGGCTTCGAATTCCCACACCCAAACCTTTTAGTAAATGTGACTTATCCTATACTGAGCTACTTAAATTTTCACACTCACCTTAATTAAAATCTTCTTACACATGCTATGCACAAGTCCACAATATTTCATCCTATACCAGATGAAATACAGACTTCACAAACTCTGTTTATATGATTGTAGAATTAAACAACACCACAATTCTATTTGATAAACCTCTCTTTCTAACCAGTTTTACATTTTTGTTTCTTTAGCACCAACTGTGCGGGGTATTCAGGCATCTCAAGCTGCAGCAGACCAAGTGACTCTGCAAGCAATCATGCAGCACATTCTGGCCATCCAACAAACTCAAAATGTAATACTAGCCAGAATGGACAAGATGAGTGGTGATATTGATCTAATAAAACAGTCAGTATCACTCCTTCAACAACCACAGCAGCCTCCACAAACTCCACCAGGTTCACATGGTGACCACAATGAAGAAGGAGAAGGAGGTGCTGGTGATACTGATGCTGCAACTGAGCCCATGCCCTCCCCTACTCTTGAACAACCTGAAGGGGACATGGGTGGTGATACTGATCCTCTTCCCTCCTCATCAAATGATAACAAAAAGGGGGAGAAGAGACAAAGAGATACTGAGGTTGATCAAACTGAGCCTTCTGCTCAGGGGGAGAAAAGAAGAAGATTGAATGAAGATCAACCTCCACAACAACAACATCAGCAAAGCCCTCATACTGAGCCATTTCGCATTCAGTATGAGAGAAGAAGACAAAGAACAAGGTCAGAATTACAAGTTCAAGACCCACTTGAGCCATCTGCTCAGGGGGAGACTCATACTGACCAACCACAGCAAACTTTTGAAGAGAATAATTTACAAATTGTGGTCTATAGGCCTTTCATCTGGCCTATTGCTGATGATGAAGATGAAGAACCAGATTTAGTAAACTATGCACTAAATCTGGTAGAACAAGAAAGTTCTTCATCATCATCCTCGGATGATGAAGAACCAGAAAATCTGGTGATTAGAAGAAGGAGTTCCTTATCAAGAAGACCTATCAATGCTGTTCTCAGTTCTTCTGAATCAAGTGAGGAATCTGCTCCTCTGGTAACAAGACAAAGAAGACCTGTTCTTACAAGGGACAGTGATACCGAGCAGGCTCCAAGACTGACTCCTCAACAACTCTGGGCAGAACAAGAAAGATTTTTATATGAGCAAGAGTTGGGAGTCAAAACTGAACCAGAATCTGACCCAGATACTGATACTCCTGGTCTTTCACATAGAATCTCAAGAAAGGGTCCAGACCATATTCAACATTATTGGAATATGGTTGCTGCTAGGACTCAGTATAAGGAACAAAGAAAGGAGTTCTTGAGGACCAAAACATTTCAAAATGTAAGGGGGATACATTGGTTAAATCTGGATGTCAATAAAGTAAAAGTGAAGCTCAAAGAAGGAAGAATTACTATCACTTGTACTGGCTTAACCAGTCCCCCCATGAAGATATTTATTCATGATATTCAAAGAATTGGTCTTCAAGACTGGGTGAAGATCACAAGACTGATCAAAGAGCTTCCAAAGAAATCAACCTATGATCAAATAGTCTTGGATGAGATCTGTGCAGTAGCTGCAGTATGTTATGAGAAGGACTTACTTCATGAAATAGAGTACAGAACATTCAGTGTGATGACTGAGGCTTACTCAAATAACAGACCAGAATGCCTCCATACATACAAGTATCTTAGAAAGTACCCTCTTCCTCCTAACCTTGTATTTCAGGATCAAAAGAGTGTCATATATCCAACTTCTGGATATATGTATACTGACTCAGAGGATAGAGAGTGCTTCATTTCTGAAGAAGATCTACCAAGAGCTCAAATCAGTCACCTTGTTGGACTGAAATGGATGATCACTAAGAAAGAAGACTCTTGGTTCAGAAAGAAGATTGTTGCAGTACTGAATAGCAGAAGGGATGAACTCAAAAGCAGAGAAGAGTTTGTCCACATCAAACAAGAAGTCTTCTATGAGAATGAAGCCATCAACAGCAAATATGAAGAAGAAGATATTGTTACCTATGCTGTTGTAATTTTTGTTTATCTCTTTGTAAGTTGTTTTGTTATCATTAGATAGGGGGAGATTGTTAAGGCAAAAAGCCTTGCCCCTTTGGATCTTAAGATAACAAAACAACCTAGACTAGCTTTGATTAATATGTAGAATAATATAGCTAAGTTTAGGTCTGATACTGAGTGATCAGTATTGGAACTCAGTATCAGTACTCAGTATCAGATAGTGATACTGAGTAGAAGGACTGAGTGATACTCAGTATAGTAACGGACTAAGATCAAATCCCTTGATCTTAGTCATTTTCCTTACTTAGTCCTTCGGTTACTCCTTTTCTCATTATGTAAGATCTCTATAACATTATAAATAGAGATCATCTTGCAAAGGAGTACTCACCAATTTACTTTACACATTCACATCTTTTGTAATTGATCAGTGGTCTTGTTATTCCGCAACAAGCCACACTTAGTGGATTTTTACATTGACTATATTCTTGTGTTATCACTCTAATATTTCTCTAAGTATAATAATCTATCAATTAACATTATAAACCAGGGTTGTTGTGACCTAACATATCAGCTGCCTCACAGCTCAGTTGGCGAATACGTTCGCGATCACTGGCAGCATGGGTGGATGCCTTAGTAACAACTGGGTCTACAGTTGTCTCTTCATCGGCGATGGTGGTTTCCTCGATCTCCAGCTGGTTTAAGCTGGTGACGTTGTGGGAAACAAAAGGAACAGCTTCAAGACTGACTTGGTTTCCAGCCAATCTATCATCAACTGCTGACTCAGAAAGTGATGAAGAAGTTGGTGGTGGTGTGTGTGCAGCTGACTCACGGGTGGCTTTGGATGAGTAAAAAACTTCACCAACAGTATGTCGAGAGACTGAGGTTGCTTGTGGAGTTTGTTCCCTTGTTACAACGACTGATAATGAATCAGTCGAGGAGCTACGCAGAAAGGTGGAGCCGTCACTAACTCCTGAAGAGCGAAATTGCCGTTTTGAAGGCTGCTGACTTGTTGAGAAGTCAACAGGTGGAAGAGGAGGAAGAGAAAGAGAAAAGCGATCAGCCAGGAGTGTTTGACTAGAAACTCCGATAGGTGGAGTTCCTTGATAAACACTGCGAAAATGAAAATGAGAAGGATCAACCCCAGACGCTAGCATAGCTTCTGATCGTAATCCTTCCATTCTAGGACTCGAGTGAGTACCTAGAGGATCCTGGCTGAATTGTGATGATGCTGCGAACGCCAATCGTAATCCTTGCACATCACTACCTGTCGTCTTCGTCCTTTCTCCAATTGGTGGAGAAGAAGATGGAACATGAGGACTAGGTGATGGGGGCAGAGAGGAGGTAGAGGCCGTGGGATAGCGACGAGCTGTTCTTTTAACTCGTTTCTTCCCTGCTAGAGGAACAACAGCCTCAGCCTCTTCTTCCACATCATCACGAACATAGGTCCCTGTTGAAGTGGGGTCTTTTTCATCAACAGCTATCGGGCGTCTAGCTGCTGAAGAATCCTCCATATGAGAAAAGGACATACCTTCTTGTAGGGCAGATTTCTTCATTGTGGTGCCCTTCTACTGATCCCTTCTGGGTCTAGAATGATCTTTAATGATCTTCAACATTTATGAGCAGGGGTGTTAACGATTCGAGTCGAGTCGAATATCGGGAAATTTGAGCTCGGCTCGTTTAGTAACTACTCGGCTCGAGCTCGACTCGATCTCGAATAAGCTTTTAAAATTGGGCTCGAGCTCGTGCTCGAATATTTATATAGTGTTCGAGCTCGAGCTCGATACTCGTTTATAATTTCATATTTATTAAAAATAACTAATTTACAAACTCGAAAAGCTCGTTAATTACTCGACTCGTGAACACCCCTATTATTATATGTATATTCTTGTACTTATTATATCAACACCTGTAATTATTGTATAAAACACTTATGCGGCTCGTTACGATCGACTCGTGAAGATCGTCTGGCTCGTTCGGCTCGATATTAAACGAGCTATCGAACGAGCCGAGTCGAGTATTAAATTATTAGGCTCGGCTTGTGAAATTAATCGAGTCTTGTTTTATGTTCGAGCTCGACTCGAGATCGAATTAGTATAGGCTCGAGCTCGATATAAACGAGCTCGGGCTCGAGTAGCTCGTTAAAAGCTCGACTCGTTAACACCCCTATTTATGAGGAGAGGGGATTACCTTTTACATCTTCCTTCTTAGAGGTGAAGATGATATCAGGTAGAGGCCAAACATGAAACCAATCCCCCTCGAGGTCATCGTAATCAATCTCCAATTCATGATACATCACATGAGCGATGCAAAGAGTGAAGAATCTGATATAGGGAATGTGAGTTCCCTTTGCTTTGAGCTTGGTTTTGACCTCCTCGAAAACCAGTTTCCCAGAATCAATCCGCTGACCGGTGATTAGGGTTTCTGCAAAGATCTGAAGCTTGGAGTTGCACTGGTTTTGAGACCCATTGTTACCACCGATGCACTGAATGATGTGCGTGAAGAAGTAAGCCCATGGTATCGACAGGTGAGACTTCTTAAAGATGGGGACCCTGTCATCTTCTTTCTCTAATCGATATCCAGTGATATTGATCAGATTTGCCTTTGCCTCATCAGAAGATTTCATCTCCTGAGGGAGTTCATCAGGGAGCAGATATTTAAACCTACAAGCCGTACGGAAATCATCAACAGTTATAATGATCTCCAACTTGCGCAACAATGTTGTCTCCGGAGATAGAGGCAGAGAACCAGAAATCATGCAAGAGTTCGTAAAAACTCTTGGTGAAACGAGTGAATGCACCACTGACAAGACAACGACGCAAGAATTTTCCGACCGGATGGTAGACCTTCTTGAGGTTCTCCGGTGGAGAGGTGTTTGCAACCAAGTTCGAGTTTTTAGTGAACTCGATGGCTGCTCTGGTGAGAGGAGCTTTTGGGGTTTTCTAAGACATTTGGGAGTAGAAAGAGAGACAAAAGTTTGAAGGAGAATGAGGGTTCTTGAGATAATTTTGAGAGAATTTTGAGAGGGAAGTTGAGGGTGTGTGGAAGAAAGTGAGAGGTTATTGGGTATTTATAAGGGTGTAGAGGACATTTTGGGTAAAAGTTGGAATCCCAACCGGTTTTAAAAAATGGATAGTTGGAATCCAATTACGGAAATGTTGGTGATTGTGCGAAAAGGTCGATACGATGTGACATAGAGGGATAGTGGAGTCGTTTCGGTGTTGGGGATGTCTTGTCCTTCATTAATGCCATATATTTCCACTCGAGTGTAAATATTTACCACACGAAATGTGTGGATAGGGATGAAAGATTCCTTTTTCTTGAAACCAAATGTTTTAACTTTTAAAACTTGACAAGTATCATTTTGACATGTTTTATTCAGTTGATCGATAATTTGAAACGTTTTGGTCAGCTGAATGTACTAAGTGACAAGGTGAACTTATCAGCTGCTGATAGTACTTTAGCACATGATTTAAGCATTTAACATACCCAGCTCGCTGATTAGAAAATTGAAACATTTTTAATCTAAAGGTTTAGTAAACAAATCAGCCAACTGAAGGTCTGTTGAAATAAAATGAAGTTCCACATCACCTTGTTCAGTGTGATCTCTAATGAAATGATACCTTATGTCAATGTGTTTGGTTCTAGAATGAAGAACTGGATTGTTCCTGATTGCAATAACACTTGTTTTATCACAGTAGATAGGCACTTTGCAGAAGTTCATATCAAAGTCAATTAGTTGATTCTTCATTTTAATGACTTGAGCACAACAACTTCCAGCATCAACGTATTCTGCTTCAGCTGTAGAGGTAGAACAGTATTTTGTTTCTTGCTTGTCCAGCTGACTAGCTTGCCACCTAGCAGCTGATAGCCTCCAGTAGTGCTCTTTCTATCCATCTTGCAACCTGCAAAGTCTGAATCTGAATAGCCAATTAGATCAAACCAGGAGTCTTTGGCATACCAAAGACCTAGGCTTGGAGTACCCTTAAGGTACCTCAAAATTCGCTTAGCAGCTATCAAATGAGATTCTCTAGGATCAGCCTAATACCTAGCACACATGCAAGTAGCAAACATAATGTCTGGTCTGCTGGCAGTAAGATAGAGCAAAGACCCAATGATTCCTCTGTAGAAAGTGACATCAACTGATTTTCCAGTTGTATTAGCATCTAGATTATTTGGAGGAGCCATTGGAGTCTTCATAGATGAAGATGAATTCATATCAAATTTCTTTAAAAGATCTTTGATATATTTTTCTTGATTAATAAAAGTTCCATTTTTAGATTGCTTAACTTGTAAGCCAAGAAAATATGTTAATTCACCCATCATACTCATCTCATACTTTGTAGACATAAGTTTTGAAAAACGTCTACAAAGTTTTTCATCAGTAGTGCCTAAAATTATGTCATCCACATAGATTTGAACAAGAATGATATCACCTTTAATTTTGCGAATGAATAAGGTTTTATCAATATTTCCCCTTGTGAAATTATTTGCTAGAAGGAAAGTGGAAAGTGTGTCATACCATGCACGAGGAGCTTGCTTCAACCCATACAGTGCCTTATCCAATTTAAATACATAGTCTAAATACTTAGGATTTTCAAAACCTGGTGGTTGCTTAACATATACTTCCTCTTGTAGCTTTCCATTTAAGAACGCACTTTTCACATCCATCTGAAAAACTATGAAGTTTTTGTAGGCAGGATAGGCTAGAAAAATTCTTATAGCCTCAAGCCTTGCTACTGGAGCAAATGTTTCATAGAAATCTATTCCTTCCTCCTGTCTATAACCTTGAGCAACAAGTCTAGCCTTGTTGCGAATAACCACACCATCTTCGTCCGTTTTATTCCTAAAAACCCACTTTGTACCAATTATTGTCTTACCAGCTGGTAGAGGCACCAGCTGCCACACGTTGTTGACCTCAATTGGTTGAGTTCTTCCTGCATCGCTTGAATCCAGCTGGAGCTTTCCAAAGCAGCTTTAATATTTTTCGGTTCTTCTGCTGCTAAGGAACAAGACCATAAGCATAGATTGCACGATGCCTTACTTCTTGTGACCACTCCTTGTTGTGGATCTCCAATGATTAATTCAATTGGATGTTCTGAGGTCCACTTAGATTGGGGAGCAGATGTACAAGAGGAAGATTCAGCAGAATTTGATCCTTGTTGAGCAGTTGAATGCTCAGCAGGATTCAATACTTCATTTTGAACTAATCTTCTTGAAGTATGAAGAGGTGGCCTAGGATTGATTCTAGTCTTGGATGATGCTCTAGTTGTTGGAATTTCTTGTTGGACAGCTGCAATATCTACTAGATATGTAGGAGCATCATGAAATGTATCGTCTGAATCATTTATTGGTACTTCAAATAGATTTAATGCATCAGAGAATGCTTCAGTTGTATCATTAGTTGAGGGTACAACTGTTCTCTGAAATGAGTCAGATGATTCAACAGAGGTAGGATTTAAGGCCTTCGAGTGTTCTTCAAAAGTAACATTTATAGATTCTTCTAGTTTTGTCTTCTTTTGATGAAAACTTTGTATGCCTTAGATACAGTGGAATACCCTAAGAAAATAACTTCATCGGCTTTAGAGTCAAATTTACTTAGCTGATCACGTGTGTTTAACACAAAACACACACAGCCAAACACATGAAAGAAACCAATGTATGGTTTCCTTTGAAGAAGGATCTCATAAGAAGTTTTCTTGTGTCTCTTCACATAGAGAGACCTGTTTTGAGTAAAATAAGTTGTATTGACAGCTTCTGCCCAGAATTGTTTTGGCATGTTTGACTCAGCAAGCATTGTTCTTGCAGCTTTTATAAGGGTTCTATTTCTTCTTTCAGCAACACCATTCTGTTGAGGTGTTCTAGCACCTGAAAATTTTTGTGAGATCCCAAGTTCTGAACATAAGTCTTCCAATGTACTATTTTTGAATTCAGTACCATTGTCTTATCTCAGCATCTGGACTCTTGACCCATTTAGAAGCTCCATCTTTTTAATGAACTTGATAATTTCATCAGCTGCATCACTTTTGTGGCGAAGATATCGAGTGTATACTTCTTACCACCTAAACTTTCAGTACTCATAGGACCAAAGAGATCCATATGGAGCATATGCAGGCAACTGTTGATGGAGAAGCATTGCATTGATTTGAAAGAGCTTTTATGTTTTTTACCTTGTTCACAAGCTGAACAGAGCTTATCTTTTCATACTTGATTTGTGGTAGGCCATTCACCAACTGACCTCGAGCCAACTTTGATATGTTTTTGAAATTTAATTGAGATAGCCTTTTGTGCCACAACCAATTCAGTTCTTCAGTGGAATGAGAGAATAGACAAACTTCTTGATTATAGGGATTCATGTCAATTGTATAAACGTTGTTATTTATTGGTGTAGTTAATACAACTTTTCAACTTTTATCTGTCACCGTTCCTCTGTACTCATTAAAGTTCACTTAGACCTTTCCATCACATAGTTGGATAATGCTGATTAAATTATGTTTCAGCCCATTCACATAACCAACTCTTGTGATTTTTATAGATCCATTTGAGATGGATCCATATCCTTCAGTTGTGCCTCTACCATTATCACCAAAAATCAATGGAGGACCATATCTAACTTCGAATTCTTTTAGCAGGGATTTGTTTCTAGTCATATGTCTTGAGCAACCACTATCAAGGCACCAGATATATTTACTTTGATCACCCTGCATAAAAGTTGAAAGAGTTAGTTCTTTTTGGGAACCCACATTTCTGTCGGTCCTTGTGATTTCCTGCTGGAACTCACAAGGGTTGGTTTTTCAATAGACTCACAAGCTGAAGTTGGAGAAGGTCTTAAGCTTGTGGTGTCACACTCACTTACCATATGCCCACGCTCACCACACTTATAACATTTTCTATTCTTTTGTTGTGAGATAGCCTTCATTTTCTGATTATCAGAGATTGTCAGATTTTGAACGAGTGAAGTCAGCTTACTGACCTTTCCTTTCAGCTGTTTGACAGGATCAACTGAAGAAGTGTTGGAATTATGTGCACAGTTAGTTAACCTATGATGATACATCCAAACCTACGAAACACTTAAGGGTCACACCGGTGAGTGCGTGTAATACGAGTAAGATATGCAATGATACTACGAAGAGGAATGATTCATAATAGTCATTATGAATCAGTTAAGTATTAAGTTAAGTTTAACTTATTACTAGATTAGTTTAACTAACTAATTAATACAAGTATTTGTACATTTACTAGTTGAGTAAATACACAATGTGTTAATTATAGATTATCCACGATATGATTTTAAAGCTATTAAATCATATAGTAGTTGGATAATATTATTGTCTAATTAATTGTTAAAGGTATAAAACACAAGTATATATTTCGTGTATATCTATACCGAAATATATAAGTGTATAATACTAAGGCATTTGATAATTAAGTGTGATAATAATAACTAGTAAAACTATAAGGGATGGAAGTGTAAAAGGAAAGTTTAATTAAAGATCTAATCTTAATTAAACTAGACGGTTCTAAGCGTAACTTATTTAAGTATAAATAAGAGGCTTAGGGTAACCCTTATTTGTTACACACCTTACACGAAAATCACTCCCTCCCCTCCTCCTTGGGTTCGGCCGAATAGAGCCAAGAACACAAGCCTTGTGTTCTTCGTTCTTCGTGTTCTTCGAGTTTCGAAGAACAAGTTCATTTCTAGATCAACTAGAAGGTCGCTCGATTTTGTTCATCATCAGTGGACTGTCTTAAGCAAGCAATAAGGTATGTTTTGGGAAACCCTTTTCTCCCTCTCCCCTCTTGTTTAAATTCGACCAAATAACCCTAGGGTTCTTTGGTTGATGGTCGACGAACACACACAAGCATTGTGTGTGTTCGAGTTCATCGAATAAGGTTTCTTTCTTGTTAATCAAGTTTGATTTCCAAGTTCCTATAATCCTTTAGGTTTAAGGATTAGGTTTAATCTCAGTTCCGCTTTTAGAAATTTTATCAGCTAGTTGGTTTTAACCGGTCAAGAACACCATTATGTTCTTACCAGTATGGTTCGAACCAAGTACTAGATGGTCGATCCAATGGGTTGATCAGTGTTATGAAACCCTTCAGTGGTATCAGAAATGTGCATAGGGTTTAAGTTATAATTAAACTAGAAATGTGCAAAGTTGTAAACAACTAGAAATTGTACAAAGTAAGGTTTTATTATAATTAGATAATAATACGAAAGTTATAAATATTAGATTCTATAAAGTTATAAGTAATTATAACTAGTTAATTATACAAAGTATATTACGAGTTACGTAAAGTACTAGATTAATGATCAAGGGTTAAAAAACATAGGAAATTTAAGAACCTAAATTTAACTAAGTCTAAGTTGAATATAAGAATGGTTCAAACAAACTTAAGATTATTATATATAGCTTTTATATAATAAGATTATTAGTGTTCACCAAGTTCAAACTAGTGATTGTGTTCATGCTCAAATTCCATCATGGTTGTTGGAATTAGTGGAAGCTACACAAGAAAGTCACAAAGTTTATAAATGTGTCCCTAGGACATATTTTGGAGAATCTAATAAGTAAATGTTTAATTTTATTATTAAACATAGAAAAACTAGTTATGTTAAAATAGAGTTATGACTTGTATTCGTAAGTCATAAAGAATTAAAATCTCTATTTTAAAGTTTAACAAAGGGTTTAAAGTTTTTCAAGTAAATAAAACAAGTACGTTTTATTAAGATATGGTTTTTTCACAAACTTAGTAATATCTTTTTGTACACCTCGTTTTAGGGTATACAAGTAAAATCGAACAAATTTAAAACTTAGAGTTTTAAAGGTAATTTTAGAAAGGCGTCTTGTGGAATTAAGTACATGAATCGCACATTTTAAAATTAAGGATTAAAATTGGAATAAGGTTTAAGACTAGTTTAATACTTAATAAACCCAAGAAAATCTTAGATCGAAGTATTATCCATCTAATGGAACACCTCACTTGTTAAACGATATTCATATTGTAAGGATAAAGAACCTTAGATATGGATTCAAATCATTGCGAGTGTTAGGGTGCGTAAGGTTCTGTGATAATCGGGAGTCCCGACGCAGAGCATCGCATTGTCTTAGATGGTCTGATCTACTTTGGTGATAATCGGGAGTGCCGGCCCAAAAAGTACTTGAGTAGAATAAACATACTAGACTTCATTGCAACTTAGAAATGTATGATTAAATTCGTACAAGGTTGTAATGTTATAAGTCTAAAGATTCTACGCCCCCTAGGAATAGTGTCAAGTCTTGATACGATCGGTGAGTCATGTTACCTACCAGAAACAACATGTCTCGTCGGGAAGTGCCCAAACCTTGCGTCGAGAATGTGATATATGGATCCTAGGCCTAAAATATTAATTATGGGTTTATAATATATTTTAGAGAATGTTTATTGATGATTACTAATTAAACTGGGTTTGATTTGTAGATGGCAGCAACAACCACAACGACAAGTACCAACAATCTCTCACTTCGCTCGATCCTCGAAAAGGACAAGTTGACTGGGTCAAACTTTCTCAATTGGGAGCGCAATCTTCGTATTGTGCTCAGGAATGAGAGAAAGTGGTATGTCTTGGAGAGAGCAGTACCAAATTTCCATGCCGCAAATGCCCGAGTTGAAACGAGGCAAGCTTATGATAAGCATGTCAGTGATGACTCGATGTGAGCTGTCTGATGCTCGCCACTATGAGTCCCGAGCTACAAGCGGGACTTATGGATGTGTCTGCATTTGAGATGATCCAGCAACTAAGGGATTCATTTCAAGAGCAAGCTCGCACTGAGAGGTTTGACATCAATCGAGCCTTCAACTCGTGCAAGATGGTCAAAGGAACACCGGTGAGTGCCCACGTCATGAAAATGAAAGGGCACATGGATCACCTCGCTAGACTTGGTCACCCCATTCCGTTGCAGATGGAAATGGACACTATACTCAATTCTTTTCTGATGACCACAAGCCTTTTGTGGTCAACTACAACATGCATAATATGGAGAAATCCATTGATGAGCTACATTCTATGCTCAAGACAGCTGAGTTGACTTTGGGATGAAAGTCTAAAGATGTTCTGATCATCGGTAATGGGAAGGGCAATGGGAAGAAGAAGAGAAACATGCATGGTGGGAAAGGTAAGACCAATCCCAACCAAGCAATGCCAAATGGTAAAAGTGTCAAACAAAAGGCCAATAAGTCGAAGCCTAACACTGCGAGGACCGAGAATCGGTGCTTCAAATGTGGTGAGGCTGGGCATTGGAAAAGAGATTGTCCAAAGGTTGCCGGTGGTGGAGGACTTGCTAGTTCTTCAGGTAACACCACTGAACTTCTAAATCACTTTAAGATACTCGTAAAGTACATTACGAGTAATCTAACCTTTGTAATCGTTTATTGCAGGAGGGAATGGAAAGTGATGATGACCGGCATGAGATGAAGATCCCACGAGCACCATTTTTGATTCAGTATTTTTTCGTATGGATTCAGTAAAATAATTTTCTGTTTTTAGTTTGTTTTGAACAAAACTACAATTTTTATTTTATGATAAATTTTCGGTTTTAAGTTTATCATCATTGAATCCATGGTTGAATTATATCGTGTGTGCATGTGTGTTGATTGTACTAGTCAAAGTTTATGACTAGATTATAAAGTCAAGTATTGACTTAATAATGATCTCGTTGTTTATATTTGTTTGTTTGTTGAAAAATATCTTAGAGGCTCAAATTGCTTAGATACTAATTGTTAGAAAATTTTTTCTAATATAAGTATTTAAGAGTTTTTATGGAAGCATAAAGTTCAAAAGTACATTGAACTTGAATTAAAACATCTTAAGTAATGGTAACTTATGATAGTAAGTTTTAAAGTATTAGTATTAATATAGTATGATTATATTGGATATAATATATAATCAAGATAGACTTTAAAGAGTATTATTACAAGTCTTTAATACTTGTGATAAAGGAATTTAATGAAGTCATAATTCCCTAATAGGAATAATTGGATATTCGTATAATCCAAGTGGAATGACTTAGACATTAAATGAACTCTTAAAAGTTCAAGCTATATTAAAAGTATTTAAGAATTAAAAGGTATGATTGCAAATCTTTTATACTTGTAAGAAATACAATATTTGATCAAGTCATAATTCCCTAATAGGAATAATGGATATTTCAGAAATCCAAGAAATGACTTTGGCATTTAATGAGGTTCTTAAAAGACACTAATACATTTAAGAATTGAAAGTATCGTTTCAAGTATCTTAGGTGGTGTTTGTTTGCAGCTTAATGGAATCATTCAGCGCTTAATGCTGAATCATTCAGCATTCAGTGTGTTTGTTTAGCGCATCTGAATGAAATATATGCTGAATGATGTAGCAAAAACGTGCTGAATCATTCTTCCATATAACATATGCTGAATCATTAAGCAGTCAGAATTCTTATAAAAAAGTTTCTCACAATAAAACCAAGTTTTATATAAAACCTCTTAATCATTCAGACTGTTGAATCATTCAGCGCTTAATCATTTTGTTCCTATCAAACAGCACCTTATACTTGTTAGTGGGAGCTTTTACTAACGTATTCATTAGAGGCATTAATGAATATAGTAAGTTAGTAGGATATTAACAACAAGGTTTTACAAAATCGTTAGCCAAAGAGTTAAGAGAAATAATAGATGATCGGTAATTAGACTATTGCAAACCTAATAGCGCGATCACAAGTCTTGTGATTAATTATTGCATATCTAATAGGTTATTCACACTCCAGTGGATAACATAATCATTTAACGAAATTTCTTTAACTAGTAACAAGATATCTACGAATCAAGTAACTAAAAGAGGCTTTAGTTACCAGGTGAATTTTATGAATTCAAGAAACTAAGGGGTTATTTCCAACACTTCTATGTTTACCGAATTACATAAAAGGAAAGACTAGAATATGTTCTAGAATGTTGCAAGAACAAAATCTAGCAAAGACAAGTAATAGTGTTTTTCCAACACTTGTCTTATGACTTTAGTTTAACAGGAATGACTAGATTAGTGATAAAGTTACAAGTAAAATTGTAAAAGTAATTAAGTGATCAACACGAACGAAAGGAATAAGTAATGATGCAGTAATAATTCTGTATCTATGTCCAGTGAGGAATAATACATGAGTTAGTATCATTGTTATTCAAGACTTTGTATGTTTTACAATATCCATGAAGGAAAGTCTATTTATTCAAAAGATATAATCCGTGACTACTCGTCTTGGTGGGAACCTTGATGGGACGTTAACGTCATCGCGGTATTTGGTGGAGCTTCGAGTTTACTCAAAGATAGCTACACAAGTTTTGTTGTGGACCAAATATCGGTGATATTCTGTTGGAGGTCGACGAATATTGGATTGACCACCGTGACAATACTTCGTGGTTGAAAAAGTTCAAAATTATTGTTCACTAGGATTGTCCTTAAGCCTGAGGTATTTGGTTTGGGATACAATGACTAATGTACTTTGGTTCATCTTAGACAAGTCTGAAATATGATTGTCATACGAGGCCTTACTGGGTACAGAGGAAGTTGTATTTTGAATCGAAATATAACAAGATGGTAATTGCACCTCCTTTTTAGGAGAGAGATATTTATGGGTCCTTTGAGATGATAAGAAAACTGGTTAGTGCATGGCCATGCCCAAACAAACTGATTTGTTCTTGGTCGTTTATCACAACAGTTTGAATCAAGACGTCATGAAATGATTTCGAATACAGGAGTTGATATTTTCTACCATGCTCGTATTCGTTATCACAAATACCGTGCTGCAAGGGATGAACCTAACAAAGTTGCCCAAGTAGTAGAGACAGGGTGTTCTTTACTAGGAGACGCTATTAAAGAGTTTTTCGAAACTATACTCGGGTTACATAAGCTGTTTTTATGGGGTTGGTTACCTACATGCCCATCTAGAAGGCCACTGTAGCTCGTGTCATTAAGATAAAAGTTACGAACTTGCACAAGTGAGAGTCTGTTGGAATAATGTGCACAGTTAGTCAACCTATGATGATACATCCAAACCTACGAAACACTTACGGGTCACGCCGGTAAGTGCATGTAATACGAGCAAGATATGCAATGATACTACGAAGATGAATGATTCATAATAGTCATTATGAATCAATTAAGTATTAAGTTAAGTTTAACTTATTACTAGATTAGTTTAACTACCTAATTAATACAAGTATTTGTACATTTACTAGTTGAGTAAATATACAATGTGTTAATTATAGATTATCCATGATATGATTTAAAGCTATTAAATCATATAGTAATTGGATAATATTATTGTCTAATTAATTGTTAAAGGTATAAAACACAAGTTTATATTTCGTGTATATGCGTACCGAAATATATAAGTGTATAATACTAAGGCATTTGATAATGAAGTGTGATAATAATAACTAGTAAAACTATGAGGGATGGAAGTGTAAAAGGAAAGTTTAATTAAAGATCTAATCTTAATTAAACTAGAGGGTTCTAAGCGTAACTTATTTATGTATAAATAAGAGGCTTAGGGTAACCCTTATTTGTTACACACCTTACACGAAAATCACTCCCTCCCCTCCTCCTTGGGTTCGGCCGAATAGAGCCAAGAACACAAGCCATCACTTAGTTTTCGACTTTTCGGAAATATGTGTTCTTTGTGTTCTTCGAGTTTCGAAGAACTAGTTCATTGCTAGATCAACTAGAAGGTCACTCGATTTGTCCATCATCAGTGGACTATCTTAAGCAAGCAATAAGGTATGTTTTGGGATACCCTTTTCTCCCTCTCCCCTCTTGTTCGAATTTGACCAAAGAACCCTAGGGTTCTTTGGTTGATGGTCGACGAACACACACAAGAAATGTGTGTGTTCGACTTCTTCGAATAAGGTTTCTTTCTTGTTAATCAAGTTTGATTTCCAAGTTCCTATAATCCTTTAGGGTTTAAGGATTAGGTTTAATCTCAGTTCTGCTTTTAGAGATTAAATCAGCTAGTTGGTTTTAACCGGTCAAGAACACCATCATGTTCTTACCAGTATGGTTCGAACCAAGTACTAGGTGGTCGACCCAGTGGGTTTATCAGTGTTATGAAACCCTTCAAGAAGGACTTGGAGTGTTTTTGGAGACACTCTTACCTTTGTTCTTTTCAGCTCGAGTACGAACTCCAACTGGCTCACCCTTGAAGGGTGTAAGAACTGTTTTCTTTGCTGTTGTCTTCTTAGTTTTCTTATGAGGTTTAGAAAAAGAGACAATAGGTGGTGAACCTAAGATAGACTTACTTGGTTCAACAATCACTACAGTGGGTGTCCTAACAACTATGGCTGAGGAGTCAGCTGATGATTCTTCACCAGTAGTTTCTAAAGGTTCTTCTGTGGACATCTCAGTAGCATAGGTTTTGGTAGACTTAACAAAGCAACCAAACACCAACTCTTCAGCTGGCACAGAAGCATCAGCTGATGAGTAGTACGGATTTTCCAGCTGCTATCAGGTACAACGGCTGCAACAAGGAAGTCTCCTCCCAATACAGCTTGTACTTGAGTAGGAATCTATGAGTTAACACATTCACTCAGACGTTTGGATGAACGAGACCATGATTCACAAATCTTTTTAATTGCTTCCAGTTCTTTAACTTTTTCATTTAGATCATGTTGAAGAACTGAGTTTATAAATTTAGTTTCAGAAAGTTCTTCTTTTAAAGTTTTGTGATCGATTAATCTTTCTTTTAAAAAAGCATTTTCTTGTAGAATAGCATTATGTTTATCCAAACATTCACCTTTCAGCTGATCGATGAAATACAAGTCACAAATAATGAAATCAACAATTTCTTTGGCTTCTGTAGCCTCAACAGAGATTAGCGAGGTTACCTTTTTGTGAACTATGTTGGCCCATTGATATGAACCAGCATCATCACCTGTAATGCTTTCATCAGCACGAGCCATCAAACACATGGTGGCCATTGGTTCATCATCATTAGAGGAGCTGTCATCAGAGTCAGCCCAATCGTGAGTTTACTAGATCCTTGTCAACAACTTTGCCTATAAGTGCCTTCTTCTCCTCTAGGATCTTTTTGGTGAAGGCTTGTAGCTTTTATTATTTTTCTTCGATGGACTCACCAGCTGAAGATGATGAACTAGCTTTCTTCTGCTTGCAGTCGTTAGCATAGTGTCCCTTTTTGTTGCAGTTGTAGTAAGTTATCTCAGAGATATCAGGTGTGCTTCTAGAGGGTTTGGAAGGTGCAGCTGATGAGATAGGTTTGCTACCTGAGCCTCTAGCTGAAGAGCCAGATTTTCCTTTGAAGAATTTTCTATTTTTAACAAGTAAGGCAAGCTCGGTTATAAGGGCTTCATTGTCTTCATCTTCATCGATCTCTTCGATGCTGTCCTCAGGCATGTTGAACAGATTAATAGCTGAAGTCACATCAGTTTCATCATCTGATGGAGGTTATTCAATCTTGCTAGGTTTGTTTATAGAAACAAGAGCAGCTGAAGATCATGAGGAACTCGCTTTTGAGTCCTTTAGAGGTTGAAATTTGTTGAGTACAGTTCTCTCATGGCTGAGAAACATACCATAGAGAGAAGAAAGAGTATAATATTTTAGAGTAGTTGATGTACTCATGCAAGTTATAATGGTAGCCCGTTTAGAAAGAAGAGTTGCCATGAACTTACACATTTTGGACATGTCGTCCTTTTCAACCCCATGAGACTTCAACACGTTTAACAAAATGTTATAACGATTGAACGTTTGATCTATAGTCTCACTAGGCTTAGCTTTAAACAGCTCGTAGTCATGAATGAGCATGTTTTTGATATGTTCACGCACAACAGATGTGCCTTCATAAACTTCAGCCAGCCTCTCCCACATTTCCTTGACTGAATCACAAAATTGAATGTTGTGATACAGTTGATCACCATCTGCTTGAAAAAGCATGTCTCTTCCTTTATTTTCAAGACGGACAAGACGTTGGTCGGCGTCTGACCATTGTGCTTTTGGTTTCACCACATAGTTTTTTGCGACGTCAACAGTACCAGGAATAAAGGTTTGAGGGATGTATCTTCCTATCGTTATGTTATCTTGAAGTCTTGGGTGATAGGTAACCATGTAAGACAACAAGCGTGTCTTCCACATGGGGTAGTTGGTTTGAGTGAGTTTGGGGGGTTTTCCAGATTATGGAAGATCTGTTAAGGCAAAAAGCCTTACCCCTTTGGATCTTAAGATAACAAAACAACCTAGACTAGCTTTGATTAATATGTAGAATAATATAGCTAAGTTTAGGTCTGATACTGAGTGATCAGTATTAGAACTCAGTATCAGTACTCAGTATCAAATAGTGATACTGAGTAGAAGGACTGAGTGATACTCAGTATAGTAACGGACTAAGATCAAATCCCTTGATCTTAGTCATTTTCCTTGCTTAGTCCTTCGGTTACTCCTTTGCTCATTATGTAAGATCTCTATAACATTATAAATAGAGATCATCTTGCAAAGGAGTACTCACCAATTTACTTTACACATTCACATCTTTTGTAATTGATCAGTGGTCTTGTTATTCCGCAACAAGCCACACTTAGTGGATTTATACATTGACCATATTCTTGTGTTATCACTTTAATATTTCTCTAAGTATAATATTCTATCAATTAACATTATAAACCAGGGTTGTTGTGACCTAACAACTGGTATCAGAGCAGGCTAAATAATCTTCTATTTAGTCGATCTATAACCCTGGCAGCCATTTCCTACATCTATCCCTCCAACACTCAAAAATCCAAAATGTCTACAATTATTGCACCAGTTATGTCTGGAAAGGGAGTACCCATCTTTGATGGAAAAGACTTCCATCAATGGAAGCTCAAAGCTCAGTGGTATCTTGAATCTATTCATCATGAGATGCTCACTGTGCTAAATGATGGTCCCATCATTCCACAAACTGTGGAACCGGTTGCTGCTACTGATGATGCTCCTGAGGGCATAAGATCTGTACCTAAACTAAAGCACAACTGGACTGACACTGACCGTCAGTTGTATGCTTTAGACTCCAGAGCTAAAGGAGTGATTGGTAATGCTGTTACAAAAGAGATACTTAATGCAATTATGAAATTGCCAACAGCAAAGGCTATGTGGGATAGCCTATCAGTCACTTATGAAGGTACAGCAAAGGTGAAGTTGCAAAGAAAAAGCAACATGAGAAGGAAATATGAAAATTTCTTTTCAACTCCAAATGAAGACATCACCACTCTCTATAACAGGTTCAATACTGTTATCCATGATTTAATCAGTGTAGGCATTGTGAAAGAGGAAGGAGAGCTTGTTCAAAAGTTTCTGGATAGCCTTCCTCAACAATTTCTTGACATGACAAACTCTGTCAATGCTGCTAACAACATTGAGTCATACACTCTTCAAACTTTGTATGGTTTAATGCTGAATCATGAGGAGAATAATGCTGCAAGACTGATCAACTGGAAGAAAACTGACAAGTCTTCCACTGGTATGGCTCTAGTTGTGCAACAGGCTTATACTGTGACTGAGCCAGAAGAACCAGAAGTTGATCTTGCTGATGCTGAGGCAGAAGAGCTTGAAACTCAAATGGCTCTCATGTCTATGAAGCTGGATCAGTTGAAGAAGAAGAGGCTTGGTGTTAGCTCTTCTAATACTGACCCTAGATCAGGTCTGTGCTATAGGTGTGGAAAGCCTGGACATATTGCTGCAAATTGTCATACTAAGTCTTCTGAGACTGACCAAAATGACAAGATTGCATACCGAGCAAAAAGATATAGAGACAAATATGTCAAGCTGAAGAATTGGAGCAAGGGAAAGAGGGCCGAAGGAAATGGAGCACCTCATCAAGCACTTTACTCAGAAGCCTGGATGGATGAAGAGTTAAGTGATGATGAAGAGGAGATTGAAAATAAAGCCTTTATGGCTTTCACTGAAGATGATTTGAAGAGTTCCTTTGAAAAGGATATCAAAGAGGCTGAGAGGATGAGTGTTCATACTGATTGGGATTCCACTCAGTTGTACAAGGTAAGTTCCTTTCAAACTTATTCAGTGAATGAAAAAACCAAGATTTTTGAGTATATGCTTGTTGATCTTAAAACTTCTGTACAAAAAGAAAAAGCTTTAAAATTAACAATTAAAGAACTTGAAAGGGTAAATAATGAAAACTTGGATAAACTAGCAAAATATAAAGATTTAGAACTAAATTTTTCAGATTTAAAAGACATTAACCAAAGATTAGCTGATAAAGCTCATTTACACAAACTTGAAAAAGAGAAATTTGAAAAACAGTGTAAATCTTGGGGAAATGCTTCAATAAAATTAAATAAATGTTTAAATGAACAATTTCCAGAAAATGTGAGGGCTGCACTTGGTGTTGATCCTCAATTTAAAAGCAGGAACAATTTTGCTGATTTATTTGAAGAGTTTTCTACTATGAACCCTATTAATTTTGTAAAAGCTAAAACTTTATGTGAAGTTGGATGTCAAACTGAGTCAGATGATGAAGAAAATGAAATTTTAGAAAAACCTATTGGTCCTTCCATCTGCTCAAAGTGCTATACTGAGCTACAAGAACTCAGTATTGAATTTCAAATAACAGAAATTTCTGATACCGAGCTACCAATAGTTCAGTATGACACTTCTGCTGTTCCACCTTTTGAATTATTATTTAATACAACAACTTTTGAATTATATAATGATAATAAAACAACTTCTATCTCACATGTTTCATCAAATACAGAAGTTGCAGGAACAGAAACATCAAATACTGAGACATCTAAAGTACCTATTAAAGTTGTTCCTTCAAAACATGATAAACAAAAGACAACTTCAACTAGGTCTTTGGTTGGCAAAGACAAGAAGTCTACCACTAATAAAATTAGAAAGACTTCTCTGCCAAATAAAAATAAACAACCAGATCATCCATCTCCTAAACCAGTTAAAAACAATATTAATACATCTATTAGAAATAACAAAATTAATGTTTTAAAAACACTTGGTGATCAGGTCAAATCTTTAAGTAAACAATTTGCAAAACTCGTTCATACTTACCTACCAAAAGTGAAACATTTTTCTAAAATACCATATGAAAATATGTTTAGAAATAGACCAAGGAAATGTTATAGATGTCATCATACTGGTCATAAGGGAGATGAATGCTGGACTGATCTCTCAAGTCCTAGGTACTCAGTACCAAAGAAAAGGAGAGAAACTAAGTCAGTATCACCAAAGAAAACTTCTAAAGTTACCCCTGAAGTGATACCGACCTCTTCACATAAAGAGATCAAGTCAAATTGTGTTTATCCCACCAAAGGTCCCATTCAAAAATGGGTTCCTAAAAGAAACTAATTCTTATTTTGTGTCTTGTGCAGGGTGACAGAAAGTGGTACTTAGATAGTGGCTGCTCAAGACACATGACAGGCAGTATGGAATACCTTCTTAATTATACTCCAGAGAAGGGTTCTTCTGTCAAGTTTGGAGATGACTCAGTGGGAAAGACAAGAGGTTATGGTGTGATCAAGGCAGGCAACATAACTTTTAAAAGAGTTGCCTATGTAGAGGGTCTTAAACACAATCTGCTCAGTATTAGCCAGATGTGTGATGATGACAATGAAGCTCGATTCAGAAAGGTTGCAGGAATCATCTACAATGATAAAGGGCAGCCTGTACTCATTGCTAGAAGAGAAAAAGACGTATATGTGGTCAACCTATCTGAAATAGACCCAACTATTCGAGTATGCCTGCTTTCTAAAGTCAAGCCAGAATTACATTGGCTATGGCACAAGAAACTCTCTCACATAAATTTTAGAAATATCAACGAGCTCAGTATGAAGAAACTGGTGAGAGGATTGCCCACAATTACTTATTCAAAAGATAAGTTATGCTCAGCATGTGAAATGGGCAAGCAGAAGAAGAGTTCATTCAAGTCAAAAGTCAATCATTCCATCAATGAACCTCTTACTATGATACATATGGATCTTTTTGGCCCCATCAGCACACCATCTTTGGCCAAAAAGATCTATACTCTAGTCTTAGTTGATGAATTCTCAAGATATACTTGGGTCATCTTCCTCAAGACTAAGTCAGATGCAACAACAGAAATCATTGCCTTTATAAAAAGAGAGGAACTTCAAAAAGGCAACAAGGTCAAGCAACTTAGAAGTGACCATGGTACTGAGTTTAAGAACTCAGTATTAGCAGATTTCTGTGAAGAAAAAGGAATCATTCAAAACTTCCCTGCAGCCTACACACCCCAACAAAATGGTGTTGTAGAAAGAAAGAACAGAACACTGATTGAAGCTGCAAGAACTTTATTATGCCATGCTGGACTGGCACTGAGTTTCTGGGCTGAAGCTGTAAACTGTGCAAATTTCACTCAGAATAGAGCCACTATAGTCCAAAGACATCTGAAGACTCCATATGAGTTATACAATGGCAAGATTCCTAATGTGGAATATTTCCACATCTTTGGGAGTAAATGTTTTGTACTCAGTACAAAACAAAATCTCAATAAATTTGCTCCCAAAGCAAATGAAGGTGTGTTCATGGGCTACTCTCCACACTCCAAAGCTTTCAGAGTGTATATCATCTCAACCAAGATGATTGTAGAATCCATTCATGTCACATTCGATGAAGATCAGAATGAGCATTCTACCTCAGCAAGTGAAGACATAAGTGGCATAGATATTCTATGCAATCCAGAACACTCCATTGCTGAACAGCCTAAGTTTCATCCACACTTTATTCCTAATAAGTTTAATGAACCTGATCAAGTTCAAACTCAGTATCACTCAAATGCGTCTAATACTGAGGTTCCCATAACAGAGGACCTTCATACTGAGTTTCCAACCAATGATCTGAACCACTCTATTTATGAAGAAGGTGAAACATCCAACACTTCACAAGAATCCACATCAATTCTGCAAAATGAAGATGAACAGCAACCTGTACTGTCTAATACTGATCAGAATTCCACTCAGTATCAGACAGACAACACGTCAAATCAACAAGATATTGTTGATCCTATTTTAAATGCTCCCTTAGGAAACAATTTAAGGCAACACAGAGATCATCCACACTCAAACATTATTGGTCCTATTGGAGAAGGTGTCCAAACAAGAAGAAAATTAGAATTTCCAACCCAAGCAACTGCAAACTTTTGTTTTTTCTCAAGTTTTCTATCTACCATTGAACCAAAGAAAGCTGATGAAGCTTTATTAGATGAAGATTGGGTAGAGGCTATGCAAGAAGAGCTCACAGAGTTTGAAAGAAACAAAGTTTGGAACTTAGTACCACCTCCTTCTGGCAAAACTATTATTGGTACTAAGTGGGTGTTCAGAAACAAGATGGACAAGGATGGTGTTGTCATCAGAAACAAAGCAAGGTTAGTTGCTCAAGGTTACAGGCAAGAAGAAGGCATTGACTATGATGAAACTTTTGCACCAGTTGCAAGAATTGAAGCTATTAGGTTGTATCTTGCATATGCAGCCTTTAAGAATTTCAAAGTTTATCAGATGGATGTCAAAAGTGCTTTTCTAAATGGAAAACTACAAGAAGAAGTTTATGTTAAACAACCTCCAGGTTTTGTTGATCCCAAATTTCCTCATTATGTTTTCAAGCTTGATAAAGCTCTATATGGGCTCAAACAAGCTCCAAGAGCCTGGTATGACACCTTGTCTGAGTATCTTATTGAAAATAAGTTTACAAGAGGTAAAATTGATAAAACATTATTTTCAAAAAGGAAAGGTTCTGACATCTTACTCATTCAGATATATGTAGATGACATTATCTTTGGTTCCACTGACAAGTCAATGTGTGACTGGTTTGCGAAGATAATGTCAACTCAGTATCAGATGAGTATGATGGGAGAACTTACTTACTTTCTGGGTTTACAAGTTGAACAAAAGCCTGATGGCACTTTTATAAATCAAAGTAAGTATGTGCATGACATGTTAAAGAAATACAACTTTGAAAATCTATCTTCCATGCACACTCCTATGGGTACTCAGGATAAGATAAGTAAGGATGAAACTGGTAAACCAGTATGTCAATCCACATACCGAGGTATGATTGGTTCCTTACTTTACTTAACTGCTAGTAGGCCTGATATCATGTTTGCCACATGTTTGTGTGCTCGGTATCAGGCTGATCCTAAAGAATCACACATGAAAGCAGTTAAGCGCATCTTTAGATATCTTACAGGTACTCCTAACCTGGGTCTTTGGTATCCCAAAGACTCAAACTTTGACCTTGAAGGGTACACAGATGCAGATTTTGCAGGTTGTAGATTGGACAGAAAGAGCACAAGTGGAGGATGTCAATTTCTAGGTGGAAGACTAGTTGGCTGGTCATCCAAGAAACAAAATTCGGTAGCAACTTCCACAGCAGAAGCATAATATGTTGCTGCAGGAAGTTGTTGTGCTCAATTATTATGGATGCAGTATCAACTCTTAGACTATGGGTTCAACTTTCATAAGACTCCTATTCATTGTGATAACAAGAGTGCTATTGCTATCACAAAGAACCCAGTCCATCACTCCAAAACCAAGCACATTGATATCAGACACCACTTTATTCGAGATAATGTGGAAAAGGGTAAGGTTGAAGTAGATTATGTACCAACAAATGAACAATTGGCTGATGTATTTACTAAACCTCTTCCTGAGGAAAGGTTTATGTATTTACTAGGGCAATTAGGTATGTTGAATCCTTAATCTTTATTAAATTTCTTTAAAACTGAGCGCTCAGTATCACTCCTGTTGATACTGACCACTCAGTATCACTAGTCTGTTATCAACAAAATTTAAAATTTTTATTTTTTTTATAAATTTCAAGAGCAAATAAATTGTTTTTATATTTTTTTAAATTTTTTAAAATTAATTTTTTTTAACTCGGTATTGGGGTATGACGGCTCTTACACCGAGCTTAATCCTCATACTGCTCAAACGGTAACTTTTCTTAATAAGAAAGTTACCGTTGGCAGAAGATAAGGCAGTCAAATCAGCCGCTTTTACTTCCCAATACCTTATTTATCTTTCAAATCTCCTATAAATAACCGTTTATTTTTATTTCAAATTTTTTTTTAACTGTTATTTCTTCTTTCATCTTAAATTCTCTCTGCGATTAACGATTTCACTTTCTCTTAGCAAGCAAATTCTTTCAAATCAAAATCACAGATGGCGAACTATACTTTTGTTGCTCCAGAAGTTCAATCGGAAATCCAATTCCGAAATAATGAAGTACCCAGGTTTGCGAGGAACAACATCACAGCAAATTTCAATATTCCTCAAGCCTGGGCATGCCAAGAATTCACGAACATCGTCACTTTTATGAAGAATTTCCCAATTGCTCGTGCCCTGACATTATCTCCTAGAGCAATCTACCCAGAAATGTTATGCGAGTTTTGGTACTCTGCTACACTCGATTCTCCAGATATGATTGCTGGGTGGGTAATTAGAGATCAAAGAAGGGCATTTGTTTCTACTGCAATCATTCGTGAAGCACTGAGACTTCCCGCCCAAGCTCAGTATGACCCATTTGTTGATCGATCAGAGGCACGCTCTGTTCTGCCTTTTCTGGGTCGAAGAGGAACAACTGGCACAATCAAAAGAAATGAATTTGGTCCTATGTGGGGTATTCTTATCACAACAATAATTCGATGTATGACCCACAAGACGGGGGCTTTGGACCAAATAAACGAATTTGGGATGCAAATAGTACATGCTCTGTACTATGGAAGAAACATTGATTTTGCTCGCCTAATCTTCAATGAATTAGCTACTCTGGTCCGAGCAAACACAAGGGAATGCAATGTCCCTTTCTGCAGATTTATTTCACTCATATTTCAAAACTCAATGCCCACACACATTTATGATGAATTTCACAGCCCAAGAGTTGATCTTCCTCCACTCAGTGAGAAGATCTTCTTTTACAGACCAAGAGAAGGAGAACCTCTTCTAAGTCCTCCTATGTGGGCCATTGTTCAAGAACACATTGATGATGTAGAACACATGTCTGATACTGAGTCAGACAATGATGATGATGATGATAATGATGATGATAGTGGTAATGGAGCACAGGCTGGTCAAGATATTGAGATGCAGGATGTCCCACAAGTTCAAGAACCAACTATCTCTCCACCTGCACAAGATCTTGCTGCTCCTCATATTGAAACCGATCGTGAAACTGAGTCCTCAGAAGACACACCACTGCTCCTTCGAAGAAGAAGAAGGAATGTTTCTCCTATCATTATGGGCAACTTATCATCTGAGGAGGTGCAGCCTGCCAATGTTCCATCATTAACTGCATCTATTCAAGCCCAAAGCTTTATTGCAGCCACCGCTGACCTTCCAGGTCCAGAACAAGCTCCACCTGCTCAACCAATTGAGGAACCTCATGTTCCTCTTGATGTGGAGATTAAATATGCACAAACTGCACTGAAAGGTGCTCAGCATGACAGAGGGGTCGGTATTGAAGAGGTTGGTGCTGCACATCAACAAACACATGATCCTGCACCGACCTCTGCAGATGCTCGAAGGGAATCTGACAGAGTCTCAGGTATGAATTTCTAAAAATCCTTAAACTTATATACATATATTTCATTCCCAAATAGAGACTAAGTATTGGACAGTACCAACTCAATACTGACCAAAGTCTCAAACGATCTTTTAAATATATATCCTCTTATGGCCAACATAGCTAGCCCACTGCTGCTATGCAAAATTCATATACTGAGCACACAAAATTGATCATTGTCAGTCTACAGTTGTCTCAACATTTAAAGAGACAATGGTGGTTGATGTCATACTGACACCCACTGGTGCTGCTTGAATAATGTCCAACTTATTTTTGAGTTGGGTAGCATCATTCAAGAAATGATCACAAACCCTTAAGCCACAAAATCCAAAAATATTCAATGGGGTTTAGCCACATTTCTGTTATCACTCTCATACCGAGTGATAAACATTGAAAATAACAAGAAGCACATCCCAGGCTTCGAATTCCCACACCCAAACCTTTTAGTAAATGTGACTTATCCTATACTGAGCTACTTAAATTTTCACAATCATCTTTACTGAAATCTTCTTACACATGCTATGCACAAGTCCACAATATTTCATCCTATACCAGATGAAATACAGACTTCACAAACTCTGTTTATATGATTGTAGAATTAAACAACACCACAATTCTATTTGATAAACCTTTCATTCTAACCAGTTTTATATTTTTGTTTCTTTAGCACCATCTGTGCAGGGCATTCCGGCATCTCAAGCTGCAGCAGCCCAAGTGACTCTGCAAGCAATCATGCAGCACATTCTGGCCATCCAACAAACTCAAAATGTAATACTAGCCAGAATGGACAAGATGAGTGGTGATATTGATTTAATAAAACAGTCAGTATCACTCCTTCAACAACCACAGCAGCCTCCACAAACTCCACCAGGTTCACCTGGTGACCACAATGAAGAAGGAGAAGGAGAAGGAGGTGCTGGTGATACTGATGCTGCAACTGAGCCCATGCCCTCCCCTACTCTTGAACAACCTGAAGGGGACATGGGTGGTGATACTGATCCTCTTCCCTCCTCATCAAATGATAACAAAAAGGGGGAGAAAAGACAAAGAGATTCCGAGGTTGATCAAACTGAGCCTTCTGCTCAGGGGGAGAAAAGAAGAAGATTGAATGAAGATCAACCTCAACAACAACATCAGCAAAGCCCTCATACTGAGCCATTTCGCATTCAGTATGAGAGAAGAAGACAAAGAACAAGGTCAGAATTACAAGTTCAAGACCCACTTGAGCCATCTGCTCAGGGGGAGACTCATACTGACCAACCACAGCAAGCTTATACTTAGACACCTGCTCTAGAAGAAAATAACTTACAAATTGTGGTCTATAGACCTTTTGTGTGGCCCATTGCTGATGATGAAGATGAAGAACATCCAGTGGAATCAGAAGATTTTTTAAACTTTGCATTGGATGAAGCAAATAAAGAAACCTCTTCATCATCATTCTCAGATGATGAAGAGCATACAAGAAAATCTATCTCATCTCAGGCTGAAGGACCTTCTAGAATTCCTAGAAGACCAATAACCAGAAGAATGACAAATGTGGTTATGTCCTCAGAATCTAGTGAAGAACAAGATCCAGCTCCTCTGATCTCAAGACCTAGAAGATCTGCTCAGTTTACTGAGGGAAAGAGTGAAGCTGAGGATAAGATTGAGGCCCAAAGGTTCTTCCCTGTTAAGGAAGAACCTGAATCTGAGTCTGAAGATGTTCCAAGAAGATCTCATACTGTAAGAAGAACTGGAGATGAATTACTTGAACAGTATTGGAACATTGTGGCACAAAGAACAAGATATAGGGAAACAAGGATGAGTATGCTGAGGAAGAAAGCATTTCCAACTGTAAGAGACATATACTGGCTAAATGAGTTTGTCAACAAAATAAAGGTCAAAACTGTTGATAGATCAATTGTTGCAACTTGTACTGGGCCAGTCAGTCCTCCAATGAAGTTTCTCCTCCATGACATTCAAAATATGGGACTTCATGATTGGATAAAAATTGCTAGACTGATCAAGGAAATGCCTTCAAGATCTTCTGAAGCCCAAGTGATGATGGATGAAATTTGGGCTGTATCTGCTATATGCTATGAAAAAGGCATTCTTTATGCAGCATAATACAGGGCACTCAGTGTGATGACTGAAGCTATGAGGAACAACAAACC
Source organism: Calendula officinalis (assembly GCA_963853835.1). Classification (NCBI taxonomy): domain Eukaryota; kingdom Viridiplantae; phylum Streptophyta; class Magnoliopsida; order Asterales; family Asteraceae; genus Calendula; species Calendula officinalis. Next base: position 41,671,981 of record OY970820.1, read on the forward strand.
TGAGTGTCTTAATACTTTCAGAATAATTCCCACATATACTGTTCCCCCTAATCTCATTTTTCAGGATCAAAAGAGTACCATATATCCAACATCTGGATACATGTATACTGACTCAGATGACAGGGAATGCTTCATTACTGAAGCAGATTTGGCAACAGCTCCTATCAGCCATTTGGTGGGTCTTAAATGGATGATAACCAAGAAAGAAGATGCTTGGTTTAGAAAAAAGATAGTTGCTGTACTAAACAACAGGCAAGATGAACTGAAGAAAAGAGAAGAGTTCATCCATGTGAAGAAAGAAGTCTTCTACGAGTTTGAATCGATCAACAAAGACTAAAGAAGAAGACTTTGCAGCCTGTAGCTTATTTTGTTTAGTTTTTTCTTTGTAATTGTTTTGTTATCATTAGATAGGGGGAGATTGTTAAGGCAAAAAGCCTTACCCCTTTGGATCTTAAGATAACAAAACAACCTAGACTAGCTTTGATTAATATGTAGAATAATATAGCTAAGTTTAGGTCTGATACTGAGTGATCAGTATTAGAACTCAGTATCAGTACTCAGTATCAAATAGTGATACTGAGTAGAAGGACTGAGTGATACTCAGTATAGTAACGGACTAAGATCAAATCCCTTGATCTTAGTCATTTTCCTTGCTTAGTCCTTCGGTTACTCCTTTGCTCATTATGTAAGATCTCTATAACATTATAAATAGAGATCATCTTGCAAAGGAGTACTCACGCCATAACAGATGCTCAAAGTTGATGGAAAACAACTTTGACACTTGCTCTGATACCAGTTGTTGGATCCCAACAACACTAACGTGTTGCGTTATGGCTAAGTAAAGACAAGGAAAATAAAGAGCACACAATATTTTCAATTATTAAGAGTTTATTAAAACAACTTAATGCAGTACAAAGTTTGCGGAAATAGATTGTACACACTAGCTAAAACTTTATACTTGAAGTGACACTTTTGATCGCTCAAACTAAGATCCTATGCAAGGAGAGTTTATCAGCTGATACTAACAGCTGATATTTAACGCCTGAGTATTAACTATGAAGGAGTTAATATCATACAATAACAAACTCTCAGAGAATGTTCTTGTGCTATGAATGCTAAAAGGTGTGTGTAAATGCAAGCATTTACTTCTCTATATATATAGCCCAAGAACTACGTTTCTTTGTCCACAAGTTAACCGACGTATAGCCATATTATCCATTGATGTAGACTTGTCCACGGAAACATTAAATGCACTTGCATAGGTTAGATTCCCAATTGTACTTTGTGCCAACTTCTTTTATCACCTTTTCTGACGCACAGTGAAAATGTGTACTATGATAGTACAAAAGAAGTTGACTTTCCCTTTTTATGTTGGAGGGACAAAGGATGAAGTTCTGAAAAGATATCTTCTATTCCAAAATAGAAGATCTTCATCGTTTTCTTCTTCTTTGAGCGGGAAGGGAAAATGTTCAAAGTGTGAAGAACATTTTCCACCAAGTCTTATTCTGAAATAGGTACCATCAGCTGATTCCACTATCTGTAGGGATTTACTACACACCATGTGACTGATCAACCACTTGGGTCGACCACCTAGTACACGAGTTCTAACCTTGCTGACCAAAAACATGAACTTGTTCTTGACCGGTTTAAACTAACTAGCTGATTTAATCCCTAAATGCGGAACTGGGATTAAACCTAATCCTTAAATCCTAAAGGATTGGGATGTTGGAAAACCAGATTAGGTTAACAAGAAGGAAACCTTGTACGAAGAACTCGAAAACACACACATACTTGTGTGTGTTCGTCGACTACTACCAAGAACCCTAGGGTTCTTGGTTCGACTTCGAACAAGAGGAGAAGAAGAAGATGTGTTCCATGAAACATACCTTAGGTTAATGCTTAAGATAAGTCCACTGATGATGAACACGACGAACGATCTTCTAGTTGATCACTTGTAACGATCCTTGATCTTCGAAACTCGAAGAACACGAAGAACGAACGAAGAACACGAAGAACACAAACTTGTGTTCTTTTGTTTGTGGCTTCGGCCGAAATAGGGAGAGGAGAGGGAGAGATTTTGTGATTAAGGTGTAAGGAACCAACATCTAGGGTTTAGCATAAGCCTTCTATTTATAATAGAAGATGTTACACTTAAAACCCTTCTAGTTTAATTAAGATTAACTTCTTAATTAAACTTCCTTTTTACACTTCTATCCCTTATAGTTTTAACTAGTTTATTATCATTGCACTTAACTATCAAATGTCTAGTATTAACACACTATAATTTCGGTACCCATATACACGAAATATACACTTGTATTTATACTTTTAATAGTTAATTATATAATAACCTTTATATAATTTATACAATAATATTATCCAATTACTATATGATTTAATAGCTTTAAATCATATCATGGATACTCTATAACTAACACATTGTAAATTTACTTAACTAGTAAATGTACAACTACTTGTATTAATTAGTTAGTTAAACTAATCTAGTAATAAGTTAAACTTAACTTAATACTTAACTGATTCATAATGACTATTATGAATCATTCCTCTTCGTAGTATCGTTGCATAACTTGTTCGTATTACATGCACTCACCGGTGTTAAGGCAAAAAGCCTTGCCCCTTTGGATCTTAAGATAACAAAACAACCTAGACTAGCTTTGATTAATATGTAGAATAATATAGCTAAGTTTAGGTCTGATACTGAGTGATCAGTATTGGAACTCAATATCAGTACTCAGTATCAGATAGTGATACTGAGTAGAAGGACTGAGTAGAAGGACTGAGTTACAATATGTAACGGACTAAGATCAAATCCCTTGATCTTAGTCATTTTCCTACCTTAGTCCTTCGGTTACTCCTTTGCTCTTTATGTAAGATCTCTATATCATTATAAATAGAGATCATCTTGCAAAGGAGAACTTACCAATTCACTTTACACTTTCATACCTTTTGTAATTGATCAGTGGTCTTGTTATTCCGCAACAAGCCACACTTAGTGGAATTATACATTTGACTCATATCTTGTTCTTATACAATATTTGTCTTAGAGTTATAATTAACCAATCAATTAACCAACTAAACCAGGGTGTTGTGACCTAACAACTGGTATCAGAGCAGAACATCTTCATACATACAAGTATCTTAAAAAGTACCCTCTTCCTCCTAACCTTATTTTTCAGGATCAAAAGAGTGTCATATATCCAACTTCCATGCATACTCATTTTGGTCAGACTCAGGAGTTGAGAAGAAGTTTTCATATTTCCTTCTCATGTTGCTTTTTATTTGCAACTTCACCTTTGATGTGCCTTCATAGGTGACTGATAGGCTATCCCACATAGCCTTTGCTGTTGGCAATTTCATAATTGCATTAAGTATTTCTTTGGTAACAGCATTACCAATCACTCCCTTTGCTCTTGAGTCTAGACTGAATAACTGACGGTCAGTATCAGTCCAGGTGTGTTTCAGTTTTGGAACCGTCCTTATGCTCTCAGGAGCATCATCAGTAGCAGCAACGGGTTCCACAGTTTGTGGGATGATAGGACCATCATTTAGCACAGTGAGCATTTCATGATGAATGGATTTGAGATACCACTGAGATTTTAGATTCCATTGATGGAAGTCTTTACCATCAAAGATGGGTACTCCCTTTCCAGACATAATTGGTGCAACAATGGTAGACATTTTTGATTTTGGAGTAAGTGAATGATAAGTATAAGGAATGGCCGCCAGGGTTATAGATCGACTAAATAAGAGTTTATTTAGCCTGCTCTGAGTCCTTATATGTGGGCCATTGTTCAAGAACACATAAATGAGGAAGCAGACATGTCTGATTCTGAATCAGACAATGATGATGATGATGATGATAATGATGATAATAGTGGTAATGGAGGAAATGCTGGTCAAGATGTTGAGTTGCCAGATGTGCAGGATGTTCCACAAGTTCAAGAACTGACTCAACGACATTCCTCTCCTACTGAGTCGACTGAAGCCACACAGCTTGTCCTCAGAAGAAGAAGAAGAAACCACTCACCAGTCATTATGGATGTGTTATCATCTGAGGAGGTGCAGCCTGCAAATGTTCCATCATTAATTGCTTCTCTTCAAGCCCAAAGCTTAGTTGCAGCCACCGCTGATCTTCCAGATCCAGAACTAGTTCCAACTGCTCAACCAATTTAGGAACCTCATGTTCCTCTTGATGTGGAGATTCAATATGAGCAAACTACACTGGAAGGTGCTCATCAAGAAAGACAAGTCGGTATTGAAGATGTTGGTGCTGCACATCAACAATCACATGATCCTGCACCGACCTCTGCAGATGCTAGAAGGGAATCTGACAGAGTCTCAGGTATGAATTTCTAAAAAGCCTTTAAACTTCTATATATATATATATATTTCATTCCCAAATAGAGACTAAGTATTGGCCAGTACCAACTCAATACTGACCAAAGTCTCAAACGATCTTTCAAATATATATCCTTTTATGGCCAACATAGCTAGCCCACTGCTGCTATGAAAAATTGTTAGGTCACAACAACCCTGGTTTAATGTTAATTGATAGAATATTATACTTAGAGAAATATTAGAGTGATAACACAAGAATATAGTCAATGTATAAATCTACTAAGTGTGGCTTGTTGCGGAATAACAAGACCACTAATCAATTACAAAGATATGAAAGTGTAAAGTGAATTGGTGAGTTCTCCTTTGCAAGATGATCTCTATTTATAATGATATAGAGATCTTACATAATGGGCAAAGGCGTAACCGAAGGACTAAACTAGGCAAATGACTAAGATCAAGGGAATTGATCTTAGTCCGTTACAAAATGTAACTCAGTCCTTCTACTCAGTCCTTGTACTCAGTATCACTATCTGATACTGAGTACTGATACAGAGTTCCAATACTGATCACTCAGTATCAGACCTAAACTTAGCTATATTATTCTACATATTAATCAAAGCTAGTCTAGGTTGTTTTGTTATCTTAAGATCCAAAGGGGCAAGACTTTTTGCCTTAACAATCTCCCCCTATCTAATGATAACAAAACAATTACAAAGAGATCAACAAAAAATAAGCTACAGGCTGCAAAGTCTTCTTCTTTAGTCTTTGTTGATCGACTCAAACTCGTAGAAGACTTCTTTCTTCACATGGATGAACTCTTCTCTTTTCTTCAGTTCATCTTGCCTGTTGTTTAGTACAGCAACTATCTTCTTTCTAAACCAAGCATCTTCTCTCTTGGTTATCATCCATTTAAGACCCACAAATGGCTGATAGGAGCTGTTGCCAAATCTGCTTCAGTAATGAAGCACTCCCTGTCATCTGAGTCAGTATACATATATCCAGATGTTGGATATATGGTACTCTTTTGATCCTGAAATATAAGGTTAGAGGGAACAGTATATGTGGGAATTATTCTGAAAGTATTAAGGCACTCAGGTTTGTTGTTCTTCATAGCTTCAATCATCACACTGAGTGCCCTGTATTCTGCTGCATAAAGAATGCCTTTTTCATAGCATATAGCAGATACAGCCCAGATTTCATCCATCATCACTTGGGCTTCAGAGGATCTTGAGGGCATCTCCTTTATCAGTCTAGCAGTCTTTATCCAATCTTGAAGTCCCATATTTTGGATGTCATGGAGGAAAAACTTCATTGGAGGACTGACTGGCCCAGTGCAAGTTGCAACAATTGATCTATCAACAGTTTTGACCTTTATTTTGTTGACAAATTCATTTAGCCAGTATATGTCTCTTACAGTTAGAAATGCTTTATTCCTCAGCATACCCATCCTTGTTTCCCTATATCTTGTTCTTTGTGCCACAATGTTCCAATACTGTTCAAGTAATTCATCTCCAGTTCTTTTTACAGTATGAGATCTTCTTGGAACGTCTTCAGACTCAGATTCAGGTTCTTCCTTAACATGGAAGAATTTCTGGGCCTCAATCTCATCCTCAGCATCACTCTTTTCCTCAGTAAACTGAGCAGATCTCCTAGGTCTTGAGATCAGAGGAGCTGGATCTTGTTCTTCACTAGATTCTGAGGACATAACCACATTTGTCATTCTTCTGGTTATTGGTCTTCTAGGAATTCTAGAAGGTCCTTCAGCTTGAGGTGAGATAGGTTTTCTTGTATGCTCTTCATCAGCTGAGAATGATGATAAAGAGGTTTCTTTATTTGCTTCATCCAGTGCAAAGTTTAAAAAATCTTCTGATGCCACTGGATGTTCTTCATCTTTATCATCAGCAATAGGCAGATGAAAGGCCTGTAGGCCACAATTTGCAATTTATTTTCTTCTTGAGCAGATGGCTCAGTATAAGCTTGCTGTGGTTGGTCAGTATGAGTCTCCCCCTGAGCAGATGGCTCAAGTGGGTCTTGAACTTGTAATGCTGACCTAGTTCTTTGTCTTCTTCTCTCATACTGAATCCGAAGTGGCTCAGTATGAGGGCTTTGCTGATGTTGTTGTTGTTGTTGTGGAGGTTGATCTTCATTCAATCTTCTTCTTTTCTCCCCCTGAGCAGATGGCTCAGTTTGATCAACCTCAGTATCTCTTTGTCTCTTCTCCCCCTTTTTGTTATCATTTGATGAGGAGGGAAGAGGATCAGTATCACCACCCATGTCCCCTTCAGGTTGTTCAAGAGTAGGGGAGGGCAGGGGCTCAGTTGCAGCATCAGTATCACCAGCACCTCCTTTCCTTCTCCTTCTTCATTGTGGTCACCATGTGAAAATGGTGGAGTTTGTGGAGGCTGATGTGGTTGTTGAAGTAGTGAGACTGACTGTTTTATTGAGTCAATGTCACTACTCATCTTGTCCATTCTGGTCAGTATTATATTTTGAGTATGTTGGATAGCCAGAATTTGCTGCATGATTGCTTGCAGAGTCACTTGGTCTCCTGCAGCCTGTGATGCCTGAATGCCCTGCACAGATGGTGCTAAAGAAACAAAAATATAAAACTGGTTAGAAAGAAAGGTTTATCAAATAGAATTGTGGTGTTGGTTAATTCTATAATCATATAAACAGAGTTTGTGAAGTCTGTATTTCATCTGGTTTAGGATGAAATATTGTGGACTTGTGCATAGCATGTGTAAGAAGATTTTAGTAAAGGTGAGTGTGTAAATTTAAGTAGCTCAGTATAGGATAAGTCACATTTACTAAAAGGTTTGGGTTTGGGTATTCGAAGTCTGGGATGTGCTTCTTGTTATTTTCAATGTTTATCACTCGGTATTAGAGTGATAACAGAAATGTGGCTAAACCCCATGGAAGTTTTTTTGGATTTTGTGGCTTAAGGGTTTGTGATCATTTCTTGAATCATGTTATCCAACTCAAAAATAAGTTGGACATGATTCAAGCAACACCAGTGGGTGTCAGTGTGACATCAACCACCATTGTCTCTTTAAATGTTGAGACAACTGTAGACTGACAATGATCAATTGTGTGCTCAGTATATGAATTTTGCATAGCAGTAGTGGGCTAGCTATGTTGGCCATAAAAGGATATATATTTGAAAGATCGTGTGAGACTTTGGTCAGTATTGAGTTGGTACTGGCCAATACTTAGTATCTATTTGGGAATGAAATATATATATATATATAAGTTTAAGGGCTTTTTAGGAATTCATACCTGAGACTCTGTCAGATTCCCGTCTAGCATCTGCAGAGGTCGGTGAAGGATCATGTGATTGTTGATGTGCAGCACCAACATCTTCAATACCGACCTCTCTTTCTTGATGACCACCTTCCAGTGTAGTTTGCTCATATTGAATCTCCACATCAAGAGGAACATGAGGTTCCTCAATTGGTTGAGCAGTTGGAACTAATTCTGGACCTGGAAGGTCAGCGGTGGCTGGAACAAAACTTTGGGCTTGAAGAGATGCAGTTAAAGATGGAACATTTGCAGGCTGCACCTCCTCAGATGATAAGTTTCCCATAATGATAGGGGAAAGATTCCTTCTTCGTCTTTGAAGGACCAGTGGTGTGTCTTCGGAGGACTCAGTATCAAAAACTGTTTCAATATGAGGAGCATCAGGATCCTGTGCAGGTGGAGAGATATGTTGTTGAGTCAGTTCTTGAACTTGTGGAACATCCTGCATCTCAATATCTTGACCGGTCTGTGCTCCATTACCACTATTATCATCATTATCATCATCATCATCATTGTCTGACTCAGTATCAGACATGTCTTCTTCATCATTTATGTATTCTTGAACAATGGCCCACATAGAAGGGCTCAGTAAAGGCTCTCCTTATCTTGGCCTGTAAAAGAAGATCTTCTCACTAAGAGGAGGAAGATCAACCCTTGGACTGTGAAACTCATCATAAATATGTGTGGGCATTGAGTGTTGAAAGATGAGTGATAAAAATCTGCAGAAAGGGACATTGCATTCCCTTGTATTAGCCCGAACCAGAGCAGCTAATTCATTGAAAATGAGCCGTGCATAATCAATGTTTCTTCCAGAGTACAAAGCATGTACTATTTGCATCCCAAATTCATTTATTTGGTCCAAAGCTCCCGTCTTGTGGGTCATACACCGAATTATTGTTGTAATGAGAATACCCCACATAGGACCAAATTCATTTCTTTTGATTGTGCCCGTTGTTCCTTTTCGACCCAAAAATGGTAAAACTGAGCGTGCCTCTGTTCTATCAACAAATGGATCATACTGAGCTTGGGCGGGAAGTCTCAGTGCTTCACGAATGATGGCAGTAGAGACAAATGCCTTTCTTTGATCTCTAATTACCCACCCAGCAATCATATCTGGAGAATCGAGTGTAGCAGAGTACCAAAACTCGCATAGCATTTCTGGGTAAATTGCTCTAGGAGACAAGGTCAGTGCACGAGCAATTGGGCAATGCTTCATAAAAGTCACAATGTTTGTGAATTCTTGGCATACCCGGGCTTGAGGAATAGTAAAATTTGTTGTGATGTTGTTCCTCGCAAACCTGGGCAGTTCATCGTTTCGGAATTTGATTTCCGATTCAACTTCTGGAGCGACGAAAGTGTAATTTGTCATCTGTGATTTTGATTTAAGTGTTTGTGGTTGCTAAGAAAGAGTGAAATCGTTAATAGCAGAGAGAATTTTAAATGAAAGAATGAAATAACTGTTGAAAAATATTTGAAGTAAAAAAAAAACGGTTATTTATAGGAGATTTGAAAGATAATTAAGGTATTGGGAAGTAAAAACGACTGATTTGACTGCCTTATCCTCTGTCAACGGTAACTTTCCTATTAAGAAAGGTTACCGTTGAGCAGTATGAGGGTTAAGCTCGATGTAAGAGCCGTCATACCCCAATACTGAGTTAAAAAAAATTAATTTAAAAAATTTTTAAAAATATAAAAACAATTAATTTACTCTTGAAATTAATAAAAAAAAATAAAATTTTTAAATTTTGATGATAACAAACTAGTGATACTGAGCGGTCAGTATCAACAGGAGTGATACTGAGCGTTCAGTTTTAAAGAAAATGAAGGAAAATTAAGGATTCAACATACCTAATTGCCCTAGTAAACACATCGGCCAATTGTTCATCTGTTGGTACATAATCTACCTCAACCTTACCTTTTTCCACATTATCTCGAATAAAGTGGTGTCTGATATCAATGTGCTTGGTTTTGGAGTGATAGACTGGGTTCTCTGTGATAGCAATAGCACTCTTGTTATCACAATGAATGGGAGTCTTATGAAAGTTGAACCCATAGTCTAAGAGTTGATACTGCATCCATAATAATTGAGCACAACAACTTCCTGCAGCAACATATTATGCTTCTGCTGTGGAAGTTGCTACCAAATTTTGCTTCTTGGATGACCAACCAACTAGTCTTCCACCTAGGAATTGACATCCTCCACTTGTGCTCTTTCTGTCCAATCTACAACCTGCAAAATCTGCATTTGTGTACCCTTCAAGGTCAAAGTTTGAGTCTTTGGGATACCAAAGACCCAGGTTAGGAGTACCTGTAAGATATCTAAAGATGCGCTTAACTGCTTTCATGTGTGATTCTTTAGGATCAGCCTGATACCGAGCACACAAACATGTTGCAAACATGATATCAGGCCTGCTAGCAGTTAAGTAAAGTAAGGAACCAATCATACCTCGGTATGTGGATTGACATACTGGTTTACCAGTTTCATCCTTACTTATCTTATCCTGAGTACCCATAGGAGTGTGCATGGAAGATAAATTTTCAAATTTGTATTTCTTTAACATGTCATGCACATACTTACTTTGATTTATAAAAGTGCCATCAGGCTTTTGTTCAACTTGTAAACCAAGAAAGTAAGTAAGTTCTCCCATCATACTCATCTGATACTGAGTTGACATTATCTTAGCAAACCAGTCACACATTGACTTGTCAGTGGAGCCAAAGATAATATCATCTACATATATCTGAATGAGTAAGATGTCAGAACCTTTCCGTTTTGAAAATAATTTTTTATCAATTTTACCTCTTGTAAATTTATTTTCAATAAGGTACTCAGACAGGGTGTCATACCAGGCTCTTGGAGCTTGTTTGAGCCCATATAGAGCTTTATCAAGCTTGAAAACATAATTAGGAAATTTAGAATCAACAAAACCTGGTGGTTGTTTAACATAAACTTCTTCTTGTAGTTTTCCATTTAGAAAAGCACTTTTGACATCCATCTGATAAACTTTGAAATTCTTAAAGGCTGCATATGCAAGATACAACCTAATAGCTTCAATTCTTGCAACTGGTGCAAAAGTTTCATCATAGTCAATGCCTTCTTCTTGCCTGTAACCTTGAGCAACTAACCTTGCTTTGTTTCTGATGACAACACCGTCCTTGTCCATCTTGTTTCTGATGACAACACCATCCTTGTCCATCTTGTTTCTGAACACCCACTTAGTACCAATAATGGTTTTGCCAGTAGGAGGTGGTACTAAGTTCCAAACTTTGTTTCTCTCAAACTCTGTGAGCTCTTCTTGCATAGCCTCTACCCAATCTTCATCTAATAAAGCTTCATCAGCTTTCTTTGGTTCAATGGTAGATAGAAAACTTGAGAAGAAACAAAAATTTGCAGTTGCTTGGGTTGGAAATTCTAATTTTCTTCTTGTTTGGACACCTTCTTCAATAGGACCAATAATGTTTGAGTGTGGATGGTCTCTGTGTTCCCTTAAATTGTTTCCTAAGGAAGCATTTGAAATAGGATCAACAATATCTTGTTGATTTGGTGTGTCTTGTGTCTGATACTGAGTGGAATTCTGGTCAGTATTAGACACCGGAGGTTGCTGTTCAGCTTCATTTTGCAGAGATGAGGTGGATTCTTGTGAAGTGTTAGATGTTTCACCTTCTTCATAGGTAGAGTGGTTCAGATCATTAGTTGGAAACTCAGTATGGAGGTCCTCTATTATGGGAACCTCAGTATTAGTCGCAGTTGAGTGATACTGAGTTTGAACTTGATCAGTTTCATTAAACTTATTGGGAATAAAGTGTGGATGAAACTTGGGCTGTTCAGCAATGGAGTGTTCTGGATTGCATAGAATATCTACGCCACTTATGTCTTCACTTGCTGAGGTAGAATGCTCATTCTGATCTTCATCGAATGTGACATGAATGGATTCTACAATCATCTTGGTTGAGATGAGATACACTCTGAAAGCTTTAGAGTGTGGAGAGTAGCCCATGAACACACCTTCATTTGCTTTGGGAGCAAATTTGTTGAGATTTTGTTTTGTACTGAGTACAAATCATTTACTCCCAAAGATGTGGAAGTATTCCACATTAGGAATCTTGCCATTGTATAACTCATATGGAGTCTTCAGATGTCTTTGGACGATTGTGGCTCTATTCTGAGTGAAGTTTGCACAGTTTACAGCTTCAGCCCAGAAACTCAGTGCCAGTCCAGCATGGCATAATAAAGTTCTTGCAGCTTCAATCAGTGTTCTATTCTTTCTTTCTACAACACCATTTTGTTGTGGTGTGTAGGCTGCAGAGAAGTTTTGAATGATTCCTTTTTCTTCACAGAAATCGGCTAATACTGAGTTCTTAAACTCAGTACCATGGTCACTTCTAAGTTGCTTGACCTTGTTGCCTATTTGAAGTTCCTCTCTTTTTATAAAGGCAATGATTTCTGTTGTTGCATCTGACTTAGTCTTGAGGAATATGACCCAAATATATCTTGAAAATTCATCAACCAAGACTATAGTATAGATCTTTTTGGCCAAAGATGGTGTGCTGATGGGGCCAAAAAGATCCATATGTATCATAGTAAGAGGTTCATTAATGGAATGATTGACCTTTGAGTTGAATGAACTCTTCTTCTGCTTGCCCATTTCACATGCTGAGCATAACTTATCTTTTGAATAAGTAATAGTGGGCAACCCTCTCACCAGTTTCTTCATACTGAGCTCGTTGATATTTCTAAAGTTGATGTGAGAGAGTTTCTTGTGCCATAGCCAATGCATTTCTGGCTTGACTTTAGAAAGCAGGCATACTCGAATAGTTGGGTCTATTTCAGATAGGTTGACCACATATACATATTTTTCTCTTCTAGCAATGAGTACAGGCTGGCCTTTATCATTGTAGATGATTCCTGCAACCTTCCTGAATCGAGCTTCATTGTCATCATCACACATCTGGCTGATACTGAGCAGATTGTGTTTAAGACCCTCTACATAGGCAACTCTTTTAAAAGTTATGTTGCCTGCCTTGATCACACCATAACCTCTTGTCTTTCCCACCGAGTCATCTCCAAATTTAACAGAAGGACCCTTCTCTGGAGTATAATTGAGAAGGTATTCCATACTGCCTGTCATGTGTCTTGAGCAGCCACTATCTAAATACCATTTTCTGTCACCCTGCACAAGACACAAAATAAGAGTTAGTTCTTTTTAGGAACCCATTTTTGAATGGGACCTTTGGTGAGATAAACATATTTTGACTTGATCTCTTTATGTGGAGAGGTCAGTATCACTTCGGGGGAAACTTTAGAAGTTTTCTTTGGTGATACTGACTTAGTTTCTCTCCTTTTCTTTGGTACTGAGTACCTAGGACTTGAGAGATCAGTCCAGCATTCATCTCCCTTGTGACCAGTATGATGACACCTATAACATTTTCTAGGTCTATTTCTAAACATATTTTCATAAGGTATTTTAGAAAAACGTTTCACTTTTGGTAGGTCAGTATGAACAAGTTTTGCAAATTGTTTACTTAAAGATTTGACCTGATCACCAAGTGTTTTTAAAATGTTAATTTTCTCATTTTTAATAGGTGTATTAACATTGTTTTTAATTGGTTTAGGAGATGGAGGATCTGGTTGCTTCTTTTTATTTGGCAGAGAAGTCTTTCTAATATTATTAGTGGTAGACTTCTTGTCTCTGCCAACTAAGGACCTAGTTGAAGTTGTTTTTTGTTTATCATGCTTTGAAGAAACAACTTTAACAGGTTCTTTAGATGTCTCAGTATATGATGTTTCTGTTCCTGCAACTTCTGTATTAGATGAAGCATTTGAGATAGAAGTTGTCTTATTATCATTATATAATTCAAAAGTTGTTGTATTAAATAATAATTCAAAAGGTGGAACAGCAGAAGTGTCATACTGAACTATTGGGAGCTCGGTATCAGAAATTTCCGTTATATGAAATTCAATACTGAGTTCTTGTAGCTCAGTATAGCACTTTGAGCAGATGGAGGGACCAATAGGTTTTTCTAAAATTTCATTTTCCTCATCATCTGACTCAGTTTGACATCCAACTTCACATAAAGTTTTAGCTTTTACAAAATTAATAGGGTTCATAGTAGAAAACTCTTCAAATAAATCAGCAAAATTGTTCCTATTTTTAAATTTAGGATCAACACCGAGTGCAGCCCTCACATTTTCTGGGAATTGTTGATTTAAACATTTATTTAATTTTATTGAAGCATTTCCCCAAGATTTACACTGTTTTTCAAATTTCTCTTTTTCAAGTTTGTGTAAATGAGCTTTATCAGCTAATCTTTGGTTAATGTCTTTTAAATCTGAAAAATTTAATTCTAAATCTTTATACTTTGCTAGTTTATCTAAGTTTTCATTATTTACCCTTTCAAGTTCTTGAATTGTTAGTTTTAAAGCTTTTTCTTTTTGTACAGAAGTTTTAAGATCAACAATCATATACTCAAAAATCTTAGTTTTTTCATTCACTGAATAAGTTTGAAAGGAACTTACCTTGTACAACTGAGTGGAATCCCAATCAGTATGAACACTCATCCTCTCAGCCTCTTTGATATCCTTTTCAAAAGAGCTTTTCAAATCATCTTCAGTGAAAGCCATAAAGGCTTTATTCTCAATCTCTTCCTCATCATCACTTAAGTCTTCATCCATCCAGGCTTCTGAGTAAAGTGCTTGATGAGGTGCTCCATTTCCTTCTGCCCTCTTGCCCTTGCTCCAATTCTTCAGCTTGACATATTTGTCTCTATACCTCTTTGCTCGGTATGCAATCTTGTCATTTTGGTCTGTCTCGGAAGACTTGGTATGACAATTTGCAGCAATATGTCCAGGCTTTCCACACCTATAGCAAAGACCTGATCTTGGGTCAGTATTAGAAGAGCTAACACCAAGTCTCTTCTTCTACAACTGATCCAGCTTCATAGACATAAGAGCCATTTGAGTTTCAAGCTCTTCTGCCTCAGCATCAGCTAGATCAACTTCTGGTTCATCTGGCTCAGTCACAGTATAGGCCTGTTGCACAACTAGAGCCATGCCAGTGGAAGCTTTGTCAGTTTTCTTCCAGTTGATCAGTCTTACAGCATTATTCTCCTCATGATTCAACATTAGACCATACAAAGTTTGAAGAGTGTATGACTCAATGTTGTTAGCAGCATTGACAGAGTTTGTCATGTCAAGAAATTGTTGAGGAAGACTATCCAGGAACTTTTGAACAAGCTCTCCTTCCTCTTTCACAATGCCTACACTGATTAAATCATGGATAACAGTATAGAACCTGTTATAGAGAGTGGTGATGTCTTCATTAGGAGTTGAGAAGAAGTTTTCATATTTCCTTCTCATGTTGCTTTTCCTTTGCAACTTCACCTTTGCTGTGCCTTCATAGGTGACTGATAGGCTATCCCACATAGCCTTTGCTGTTGGCAATTTCATAATTTCATTAAGTATCTCTTTGGTAACAGCATTACCAATCACCCCTTTAGCTCTGGAGTCTAAAGCATACAACTGACGCTCAGTATCAGTCCAGTTGTGCTTTAGTTTAGGTACAGTTCTTATGCCCTCAGGAGCATCATCAGTAGCAGCAACAGGTTCCACAGTTTGTGGAATGATGGGACCATCATATAGCACAGTGAGCATTTCATGATGAATGGATTCAAGATACCACTGAGCTTTTAGCTTCCATTGATGGAAGTCTTTTCCATCAAAGATGGGTACTCCCTTTCCAGACATAACTGGTGCAACAATGGTAGACATTTTTGATTTTGGAGTAAGTGAAGGATAAGTATAAGGAATGGCTGCCAGGGTTATAGATCGACTAAATAAGAGTTTATTTAGCCTGCTCTGATACCAGTTGTTAGGTCACAACAACCCTGGTTTAATGTTAATTGATAGAATATTATACTTAGAGAAATATTAGAGTGATAACACAAGAATATAGTCAATGTATAAATCCACTAAGTGTGGCTTGTTGCGGAATAACAAGACCACTAATCAATTACAAAGATATGAAAGTGTAAAGTGAATTGGTGAGTTCTCCTTTGCAAGATGATCTCTATTTATAATGATATAGAGATCTTACATAATGGGCAAAGGATTAACCGAAGGACTAAACTAGGCAAATGACTAAGATCAAGGGAATTGATCTTAGTCCGTTACAAAATGTAACTCAGTCCTTCTACTCAGTCCTTGTACTCAGTATCACTATCTGATACTGAGTACTGATACTGAGTTCCAATACTGATCACTCAGTATCAGACCTAAACTTAGCTATATTATTCTACATATTAATCAAAGCTAGTCTAGGTTGTTTTGTTCTCTTAAGATCCAAAGGGGCAAGGCTTTTTGCCTTAACAAAAATTCATATACTGAGCACTTTCAATTGATCATTGTCAGTCTACAGTTGTCTCAACATTTAAAGAGACAATGGTGGTTGATGTCACACTGACACCCACTGGTGCCGCTTGAATAATGTCCAACTTATTTTTGAGTTGGGTAGCATAATTCAAGAAATGATCACAAACCCTTAAGCCACAAAATCCAAAAATTTTCCATGGGGTTTAGCCACATCTCTGTTATCACTCTAATACCGAGTGATAAACATTGAAAATAACAAGAAGCATATCCCAGGCTTCGAATTCCCAAACCCAAACCTTTTAGTAAATGTGACTTATCCTATACTGAGCTACTTAAATTTTCACACTCACTTTTACTAAAATCTTCATACACATGCTATGCACAAGTCCACAATATTTCATCATAAACGAGATGAAATACAGACTTCACAAACTCTGGTTATATGATTATAGAATTAAACAACACCACAATTCTATTTGATAAACCTTTCTTTCTAACCAGTTTTATATTTTTTTTGTTTCTTTAGCACCATCTGTGCAGGGTATTCCAGCATCACAGGCTGCAGAAGAACAAGTGACTCTGCAAGCAATCATGCAGAATATTCTGGCCATTCAACACACTCAGAATACAATTTTGGCCAGAATGGACACTATGAGTAGGGACATTGACTCCATCAAACAGTCAGTCTCACTACTCCAACAACAACAGAAGCCTCCATCTCCTCCACCATCCTCACATGGTGGACATAATGAAGAAGGAGAAGGCGATGATGATCCTGCACATATGCAATCACCCTCCCATGCCAATACTGAGGGTGATACTGATGCTGCGACTGAGCCCATGCCATCCCCTACCATTGAAGCACCACAAGGGGACATGGGTGGTGATACTGATCCTCTTCCCTCCCCATCCAATGATAACAATAAGGGGGAGAAGAGACAAAGAGATACTGAGGTTGATCAACCTGAGCCATCTGCTCAGGGGGAGAAAAGACAAAGATTAAATGAAGACCAACCTCCACAACAAGAACGACAACAACAACAACATCAGCAGAGTCCTCATACTGAACCACTTCGATTTCAGTATGAGAGAAGAAGACAAAGAAGTAGGTCAGTACCACACTTTGAAGACCCACTTGAGCCATCTGCTCAGGGGGAGACTCACACTGACCAACCACAACAAGCTTATACTGAGCCACCTGTTCTAGAAGAAAATAACTTGCAAATTGTGGTATATAGGCCTTTGATCTGGCCTATTGCTGATGATGAAGATGAAGAACCAGGATTAGTGAACTATGCACTGAATCTGGTAGAACAAGAAAATTCTTCATCATCATCCTCGGATGATGAAGAACCAGAAAATCTGGTGATTAGAAGAAGGAGTTCCTTATCAAGAAGACCCATCAATGCAGTTCTCACTTCTTCTGAATCAAGTGAGGAACCTGCTCCTTTGGTAACAAGACAAAGAAGACCTGTTCATACATTGGACAGTGATACTGAGCAGGCTCCAAGACTGACTTCTCAACAACTCTGGGCAGAACAAGAAAGATTTTTATATGAGCAAGAGTTGGGAATCAAAGCTGAACCAGAATCTGACCCAGATACTGATACTCCTGGTCCTTCACATAGAATCTCAAGAAAGGGTCCAGACCATATTCAACATTATTGGAATATGGTTGCTGCTAGGACTCAGTATAAGGAGGAAAGGAAGGAGTTCTTGAGGACCAAAACATTTCCAAATGTAAGGGGGATACATTGGTTAAATCTGGATGTCAATAAAGTAAAAGTGAAGCTCAAAGAAGGAAGAATCACTATCACTTGTACTGGCTTAACCAGTCCTCCCATGAAGATATTTATTCATGATATTTAAAGAATTGGTCTTCAAGACTGGGTGAAGATCACAAGACTGATCAAAGAGCTTCCAAAGAAATCAACTTATGATCAAATAGTCTTAGATGAGATATGTGCAGTAGCTGCAGTATGTTATGAGAAGGACTTACTTCATGAAATAGAGTATAGAACACTCAGTGTGATGACTGAGGCTTACTCAAACAACATACCAGAATGTCTTCATACATACAAGTATCTTAAAAAGTACCCTCTTCCTCCTAACCTTATTTTTCAGGATCAAAAGAGTGTCATATATCCAACTTCTGGATATATGTATACTGACTCAGAGGATAGAGAGTGCTTCATTACTGAAGAAGATCTACTAAGGGCTCAAATCAGTCACCTTGTAGGACTGAAATGGATGATCACAAAGAAAGAAGATTCTTGGTTCAGAAAGAATATTGTTGCAGTTCTGAATTGTAGAAGGGATGAACTCAAAAGCAGAGAAGAGTTTGTCCACATCAAACAAGAAGTCTTCTATGAGAATGAAGCCATCAACAGCAAATGAAGAAGAAGATGTTGCTGTAACGACCCGAAATTTTGTGTTAAATAAATTATGTAAAAAAATATGATAAATAAGGATAAATCATTTAAAGAACGTAGAAACTGGTTTCGTGTCATTTGGACATCGTATGAGAAAGTTATGGACGAAACCGTGTCGAAGCAAATGTCAGAAAAATGCAGCCTTGCTGCATTGAAAAGTTCACGATTGGGAACTAGTTCACGGCGCGAACTTTGCTGGAACAGAATAAAAATCGGGATTTCAGCCATTTTGTGCAATTTAAAACCTAGAACTCCTCTCTACAAGTGAATATACGTTTTTGAGTGGAAAAGGTCGTTTGGAGCTGATTTTGGACTCCAAATCACGTGATTCTTCTTCCATTGTTGAAGATTAAGGTCAAGAAGACCTAAAGATTGGTGACATTTCACAAGTTGGAAAGCAAGGATTTGTGTTAATAGACACAATTTGGATTTAGCTTGGCTAAGGTGAGTACATGTGAACTTTTAAACTGAGTACATAGTAAAAGAGTTTTGAAAATGGATAATATCTATCGAGTCTTTATTAATACATATTTTTAATAAAGAAGGTGATTAGAAAGATAATGAAATTTGATTGAATTGCTAATAGAACATAGTTATTGAAATTGATGATTTTGCAAGTAAGTGTGAATAGATTAATTGATTAATGAGGTTATTGATAAAAAGCATTAATAATGATAATGGCTAAAAGAGTATGATACTGGCTTTTATTAGTAAGAATTAATAATTAAGCAAATGACAAAGATCTTAAAGTAATAACGTTTATTAGTAAAATATACTAATGAAAGTAATGATATCACGTTAAGAGAACAAGTATGATTTGACTAGTATTATGTATGCGCCCTAGTCAATGTAAAGGTAACATATTTATGAATATGAATAATAAGAAATGAACCTTATTAGTAGATTTAAGGATAAAGTCTATGATGATAATGATGAGGAGAGATAAATGAAATATGATTATGTTAAAAGAGACTAATATGATAATTAGAATAGATATATTCTAATTTGTGTTTGATTATGAATTGGTGGGGCATAGACCCGTATTTGATGATTCAATGTGTGTAATAGAAGTATCCGGATAACGATAACCCATTTATGGGGGAGTGAGATTACTACTTGGGGCGGTACCTCCCTGCGCAAGGGTAGTATATCTATGAGAACGATAACCCGACAATAGGGGGATTATGATAACCCGATAAAAAGGGGGATTACGATAACCCGCGAGACGGGGGATTTGGTGATCTTGGTAAGTTTGGGAGAACCCCAATTACCATGTGATCTTAATGATAACCCACATCGGGGGAGTTTGCTTCGGAATGATCCGGGGCGTATGTGATAAAAGGGGTAAGCTTAAGGATAGCTTACATGTATGTGATTATGTGATGGGTAAGCTTACGGTTAGCTTACTAGTAAGTATGAATAAACGATAAGATAATAAGTTGATAATTAAAAGGTGAATAAAGGAAAGAATTAAATAGTAAGGACTTTTTATTATTTTTGAGAATGGGTCGAAAACCCATGTATCTCACGAGACTATTTTTGTCTCACGTACTACTTTGTTTTTGGCTATGTACTCAGGTTCGAGATCGATGGATTAGAGGGTCGCGATAGAAGTGGCCTAGAGTTGATTAGCTCGGGAGCTCGTAGGTAGATCCCGTTTATCCTATGGTTATGATATTATAATGTAACACCGGTTTTAATACTCTGATAAATGTTTTTAAAGGTTTTTGTTAAACCGTATTTTGGGAATAATGAACTTGTAATAGTTTTATTTAAAAATATGTTTTAAAAAGATGTTTTGAAAATTGAGGTGTTACAACTTGGTATCAGAGCTATAGTTTAAGTGAATTAGGTAGGTTTGACCTCCCTAGTCTTAAGCTATGCTAAGTAGGACCATATGTTTCCATAGGATGTCCATGATGAGTCTATTGAGACCGTAAAAGTGCGAGTATGGTAGGGTCGAACCCTAAGAGAAATGTCATTATTTGATATCAATGTGTTTTATTCGAATGCTGAGTCATCATTTGAATTTTGATTGTGAAAATATTGATATAGCAAAAGGGTGAACCCGAGAAGAGGACAAGCTCCTCTAAGACAAGAAGAGAAATTATAGTCGAGTTTCGTCATGCTGAGTGATGATGGTAGTGATTCCAAATCGGAAGAAAGGGAACGATGTTCGCTCAAGACATTGATGGCGTGTAAGCTAGATGTGTAATTGGGAAGCACCGAACCGGAGGTTGTGATTCGGTGGATTCGTGAAACTGGGCAAGAGCTAAAGAGTAGCAAATGTTGGGAGGAAGATGTGGTAACTTCTACAGCTCGCCTACTAGGAGTGTGATGCGTGGCCACGGTGGAATGCGATGTTCGAAGCATTGGAAAAGGGAGTGTGGTACAAGATATCATGGAAGGAAATCGCGGGTAGGTTGTTAGGGAAGTTTTGTCCCGAAAGTGTACTTGGAAAGATTTCTAAGAGGAGTTATTGCTAGTGATATGGCGAAGGTAGTTTAACGAAGGATCAATGAATCGTCGTCAAGTAGAGAAAAGAGGAAGTTCGATGGTAGCTTGGAGTTAACAAAGGAAGAAATTCTCGTTCAAAATTCGTCAAATCATATTGATGTGAAAGGTGCAAAAGTGTGGTAAGTTCTCCTCAAATATAAAATTTATGGTATGAGGTTCGTGTTTTATTGGTGAATAGTCGCACGATCCGGTGATAAGGCGAAATGGCATGTATAAGTATGGGTGAATCGTTTGGTGTGGAAATGTACTCGGGGACGGTTTCCCCGGTTTGTTATGAGTAAAGGTGTGATATGCTTGGGGTGAGTTGGCGATTGGTATGTCGCGGATAATTAGGATATTAAAAGATATATTATCACGGGAATAGTAAATGGTTTGAATGAAAGGATGGTAGTACGCGGAAGTACTAAGACTCGGTGAGAATGATATATATGGATGAGAAACCATGTAAGGAAAAAGTTCAAAAGTAAAATTGTAGCACTTGGCGGGAATAAGGATAAGTGATGTGGTATTACCATATGATAACGGTGAAGAAAAGAATGATGAAAAATATGGTGAAGTTTCAAAGCTCGTGAATAAAAAATATGTTGGAAAGGATAAACATCGGGGATGACATATGTTAGTAATCGAAAATGATTGAGTAGAAAAAAAAACAAATTTTGAAAATTGACAATTAGTCATGACAAAAGTTTGTATCATGGATGATAGATTTGATGCTAAGGGTAAAAGGTTAATTAATGGTAAAATGTCCAAGAAATGGTATGCTAAGTCAAAGGTAACAATTAATTATTGGAAAAATGACATAGAAAAAGTGTGATAGCTTATGTTTAGATTATGGATCAGAGTCAATTGGTTGACTCGAGTTGACTGGGTAATTCGGTAAAAATGTGGATAATTGAATGCAATGATGGTTACCTAGGTGGTGAAAGAAAGATTGGAAATTTTAATAATTATAAAATGAATCGACTAAAGACGATTGGTAAATGAGTAGATTGGTGGAAAGCATTAGAAATGATTATGTGTATACCGGGTAGTATAAAGGGATAAGTGAGAGTAATGGTCTATGAAAAGAATATGATTTTAGGAAGGTAATGTTATGTGAAATGTGGGGAAATGTAAATTGAATAGAGAATATGATTAGTTATGAAAGAAAATGATAGCATGATGCTAAGTGAATGACGCATACATGAATTGTATGCAAGATAGAATGGTATTATATGGATCTTGTTAGATCGGAGGCTTTCCGGTTAACGAGATTTGTTGGGTTACTATGGATTGGAGGCTTTCCGATCATTGTGACAGTTGGAATCGTGATGGATTGGAGGCTTTCCGATCATCTCGATAAGATAGTTAAAGTATAATTTGTTATATAAGGGATATGATGTTTGTATCTGACGTATGTAGAACCGTATGGTTAGTTATTGTTATGGATTTATGGCAAATGAGAATTTGGGTTGAAAACACGGGTCGTGTTTAAGTATATGTAGGTGTAAGAGATGCCTAAAAGTTTATAGACTATGAAAAGGACTGCTTGTAGGAAGCAAAGTTTATTAGTAGCCGATGAGTGGTGAAAGTCGTATGATGGGTGGTTAGACCACAATTGGATGTGATAGAGGCTTTAAAGCCGGTAATCAGGAATTACAAGTATGGTATGGGGGCGGTTAGAAGAAATTGTAAATGGTATAAGTATTTGATTGGAACGAATAAAAATAAAAAAAAACAATAGAGATTGGTATTGCTTTAGACGGAAATCGTGAATCGATTATGGAAATAGAAATCGAGGAAAGGAGAAACAATTGAGAAAGGAGGTATAGAAATTGGAATCGGGAATAAAAGTTTGGGAAGTGATGTCTCACTAGTAAAGGATATGTGAAATTTGCAAAGTAAGTTTGCCTTTATTCATAAGTAAAGGTTGGTCAACTAGTGGATTGTTGACTTTGGTCAAAATGGGGATTTGACTTCCGTTTAAATGGTTAGACGAGGATAAGAACATAATGTATCCCCTACATGTATATGATAATGGTTAATTGACTAATGAAAATAGTTATAGTGTGCGACTTTGACCCGTTGGGTGTTTAGGGTTGAATTTGGGAATCGAGGATGTGATTATTGATAGATCATAAACTAAAGTCGATGGTAAAATAAAGGGTGATAGATGGAACCTTTAGCAAGTAAGAAATTGTAAAAGTATAGTTGACTTTGTGTTTAAGTCAAGGATAAGACAATGTTGGGATATATCGACTGGTGAAAGTTAGACTTTGATGTCCGTGTTGATCAACTAGATGATTGTAATGATTGGGTCATATCGTCCCTATGTGTATAACGGGATTAGTTGAAGGATTTAAAGTGTTATGGTCAAATTGTGCAATTTTGACCCGTTTAGGTATTAAACGCTTAAGATTGATATCTGACCCGTTCGGGCCTAACGGGGTTAAGTGAACGTTTACATACATATTGTTGACTAAATTGGAATGGGAAAAGCTTTATGGTAATGACCACAAGGGAATGAGAACGGAATGCTCGGTCGAAAGTGGGTTGAAAATTTTCTAGTGATTCCGAGGACGGAATCCTTTTAAGTGGTGGATAGTTGTAACGACCCGAAATTTTGTGTTAAACAAATTATGAAAAAAATATGATAAATAAGGATAAATCATTTAAAGAACGTAGAAACTGGTTTCGTGTCATTTGGACATCGTATGAGAAAGTTATGGACGAAACCGTGTCGAAGCAAATGTCAGAAAAATGCAGCCTTGCTGCATTGAAAAGTTCACGATTGGGAACTAGTTCACGGCGCGAACTTTGCTGGAACAGAATAAAAATCGGGATTTCAGCCATTTTGTGCAATTTAAAACCTAGAACTCCTCTCTACAAGTGAATATACGTTTTTGAGTGGAAAAGGTCGTTTGGAGCTGATTTTGGACTCCAAATCACGTGATTCTTCTTCCATTGTTGAAGATTAAGGTCAAGAAGACCTAAAGATTGGTGACATTTCACAAGTTGGAAAGCAAGGATTTGTGTTAATAGACACAATTTGGATTTAGCTTGGCTAAGGTGAGTACATGTGAACTTTTAAACTGAGTACATAGTAAAAGAGTTTTGAAAATGGATAATATCTATCGAGTCTTTATTAATACATATTTTTAATAAAGAAGGTGATTAGAAAGATAATGAAATTTGATTGAATTGCTAATAGAACATAGTTATTGAAATTGATGATTTTGCAAGTAAGTGTGAATAGATTAATTGATTAATGAGGTTATTGATAAAAAGCATTAATAATGATAATGGCTAAAAGAGTATGATACTGGCTTTTATTAGTAAGAATTAATAATTAAGCAAATGACAAAGATCTTAAAGTAATAACGTTTATTAGTAAAATATACTAATGAAAGTAATGATATCACGTTAAGAGAACAAGTATGATTTGACTAGTATTATGTATGCGCCCTAGTCAATGTAAAGGTAACATATTTATGAATATGAATAATAAGAAATGAACCTTATTAGTAGATTTAAGGATAAAGTCTATGATGATAATGATGAGGAGAGATAAATGAAATATGATTATGTTAAAAGAGACTAATATGATAATTAGAATAGATATATTCTAATTTGTGTTTGATTATGAATTGGTGGGGCATAGACCCGTATTTGATGATTCAATGTGTGTAATAGAAGTATCCGGATAACGATAACCCATTTATGGGGGAGTGAGATTACTACTTGGGGCGGTACCTCCCTGCGCAAGGGTAGTATATCTATGAGAACGATAACCCGACAATAGGGGGATTATGATAACCCGATAAAAAGGGGGATTACGATAACCCGCGAGACGGGGGATTTGGTGATCTTGGTAAGTTTGGGAGAACCCCAATTACCATGTGATCTTAATGATAATCCACATCGGGGGAGTTTGCTTCGGAATGATCCGGGGCGTATGTGATAAAAGGGGTATGCTTAAGGATAGCTTACATGTATGTGATTATGTGATGGGTAAGCTTACGGTTAGCTTACTAGTAAGTATGAATAAACGATAAGATAATAAGTTGATAATTAAAAGGTGAATAAAGGAAAGAATTAAATAGTAAGGACTTTTTATTATTTTTGAGAATGGGTCGAAAACCCATGTATCTCACGAGACTATTTTTGTTTCACGTACTACTTTGTTTTTGGCTATGTACTCAGGTTCGAGATCGATGGATTAGAGGGTCGCGATAGAAGTGGCCTAGAGTTGATTAGCTCGGGAGCTCGTAGGTAGATCACGTTTATCCTATGGTTATGATATTATAATGTAACACCGGTTTTAATACTCTGATAAATGTTTTTAAAGGTTTTTGTTAAACCGTATTTTGGGAATAATGAACTTGTAATAGTTTTATTTAAAAATATGTTTTAAAAAGATGTTTTGAAAATTGAGGTGTTACAGTTGCTACCTATGCTGTAGTATTTTTGTTTATCTCTTTGTAATTGTTTTGTTATCATTAGATAAGGGGAGATTGTTAAGGCAAAAAGCCTTGCCCCTTTGGATCTTAAGATAACAAAACAACCTAGACTAGCTTTGATTAATATGTAGAATAATATAGCTAAGTTTAGGTCTGATACTGAGTGATCAGTATTGGAACTCAGTATCAGTACTCAGTATCAGATAGTGATACTGAGTAGAAGGACTGAGTAGAAGGACTGAGTTACAATATGTAACGGACTAAGATCAAATCCCTTGATCTTAGTCATTTTCCTACCTTAGTCCTTCGGTTACTCCTTTGCTCTTTATGTAAGATCTCTATATCATTATAAATAGAGATCATCTTGCAAAGGAGAACTTACCAATTCACTTTACACTTTCATACCTTTTGTAATTGATCAGTGGTCTTGTTATTCCGCAACAAGCCACACTTAGTGGAATTATACATTTGACTCATATCTTGTTCTTATACAATATTTGTCTTAGAGTTATAATTAACCAATCAATTAACCAACTAAACCAGGGTGTTGTGACCTAACAATAGGTTGACCAACTGTGCACATAATTCCTTCAGACTCCCACTTGTGCAAGTTTGTAACCTTTGTCTTAATGATATGAGCTACAGTGGCCTTCTAGATGGGCATGTAGGTAACCAACCCCATAAAAACAGCTTATGTAACCCTTGGTGTAGTTTTATGAAAAACTCTTAATAGCGTCTCCTAGTAAAGAACACCCTGTCTTTACTTCTTGGGTAACATTGTTAGGCTTATCCCTTGCAGCACGATATATGTGATAACGAATACGAGCAAGGTAGAAATTATCAACTCATGTATTCGAAATCATTTCATGACTTCTTGATTCAAACTGTTGTGATAAACGACAAAGAACAAATCAGTTCGTTTGGGCATGGCCATGCACTTTCCAGTTATCTCATCACGTCAAAGGACCTATAAATATCTCTCCTAAAAAGGAAGTGCAATTACCATCTTGTATATTTCGATTTAAAATACAACTTCCTTTGTACCCAGTATCTTCCTCGTATGACAAACGTATTTCAGAATTGTCTAAGTTGAACCAAAGCACATTAGTCATTGTATCCTAAACCAAATACCTCAGGCTTAAGGACAATCCTAGTGAACAATACTTTTGAACTTTTCAACCACGAAGTATTGTCACGGTGGTCAATCCAATATTCGTTGAGCCTCCAACAGAATATCACCGATATTTGGTTTACACAAAACTTGTGTAGCGATCTTCGAAGAACTTCAAATCTACCACCAAATACCGCGATGACGTTAACGTCCCATCGAGGTTCCCACCTAGACGAGTAGTCACGGATTTTATATCTTTTGAATAAAATAGACTTTTATTCATGGATGTTGTAAAACATACAAAGTCTGAATAAAAATGATACTAACTCATGTACTATTCCTCACTGGACATAGATACTGAATTATTATTGGATCATTACTTATTCCTTTCGTTTGTGTTGATTACTTAATGATTCTTACAACCTTAATTGTAACTTTATCACTAAAACAATCATTTCTATTAAACTAAAGACATAAGACGAGTATTTAGGAATACTATTACTTTTGCCTTTGCTAGTTATTGTTCTTGCAACAATCTAGAACATATTCTAGTCTTGCCTTTTATGTAATTCGGTAAACATAGGAGGATTGGAAATTAACTCCTTAGTTTCTTGAACTCATAAAATTATCTTTGTAACTAAAGCCTCTTTTAGTTACTTGATTTGTAGATATCTTTACTAGTTAAAGAAATTTCCTTAAATGATTGTGTTATCCACTGAAGTGTTTAACAACCTATTAGATATGCAATAATCAATCACAAGACTTGTGATCACGCTATTTGGTTTGCAATAATCTAATCGATCATTTATTATTTCTCTTAACTCTTTGGCTAACGACTTGGTAAAACCTTGTTGTTAATGTCTTACTAACTTACTGAATTCACTAACATCTTTAATGAATTACGTTAGTCTTAGCTCCCACTTACTTTTATGGAACTTAAGCATCTCTTAAACTACTAGTTTGACCTAGTCAATAACTTGTAGTTTAATCTTTTAAGAATTCTATCAATAATCAAGATCATCCTTTGGATTTTGCGAATATCCAACATTCCTGTTTAGGGAATTATGATCTTTATTAATTACTGTATCTAACAAGTATAAAACACTTGAAATGATACTATCAATTCTTAAATACATTAGTACTCTTTTAAGAATCTTATTTAATGCCAAAGTCATTTCTTGGATTTCTCAAATATCCATTATTCCTATAAGGGAATCATGACTAGATTAAATATTGTATTTATTACAAGTATAAAAGACTTGCAATAATACCATTTAATTCTTAAATACTTTAATATAGTTATGTCCCTTTTAAGAGTCATTTAATGTCTAAGTCATTGTACTTGGATTATGCGAATATCCAATTATTCCTATTAGGGAATTATGACTTCATTAAATCCTTTACTACAAGTATGAAAGACTTGTAATAATACTCTTTAGAGTCTATCTTGATTATATCCAATATAATCATACTATATTAATACAAATACTTTAAAACTTTCTATCATAAGTAATGACTATTACTTAAGATGTTTTAATTAAGTTCAATAACTATTGAACCTTATGCTTCCATAAAACTTTTAAATACTTTCATTAGAAAAACTTTCTAATTACTAGCATCTAAATACCTTGAGCTATCAAGACATTATTTATACAACAATCAAACAAATATAAATATAAACATGAAATATAAGTAAATCAAAACTTGACGTACAATCTAGTCATAAACCTTGACTAGTGTAATTATCACACATGCACACAATATAATTCAACCATGGATTCGATATTTGATTAAAACCAAAAATAAAACTTGTTTTTAACAAAAATAAAATTATCCAAACAATAAAGTAAAATTGTTTAAAACGAATCCACAAAATACTGAATTATAAAACTTGGTGCTTCGTGGGATCATCACCATCTCATGTCGGTCATCTCACTTATCATCTTATGCAATAAACGATTGCTAAAGTTGAGTTACTTGTAATAAACTTTTACAAGTAGGAAGTGAGTATCTAGAAGTTGGTCAAGTCAACTAAGGAGCAAGCATTGCCTCCTACCCTTTGACCCTTGCCACAATCAAGACACCGTTCTCGGTCCTTGTTTGGCTTTACCTTCTTGACCCTTTTGTTTGACTCCATTACCCTTTAGGTACGCCATGGCTGGGATCAGTTTTATCCTTTCCCTTTCCACTGCGCCTCTTTCTTTGATCACTACCATCATCGGTTACTACGAGATCATTCTTAAACTTGGTCCCCAAATCAACTCAGTAGTCATGAGCATGGAATGTAGCTCATCAATGGATTGCTCCATGTTATGCATGTTGTAGTTGACTACATAAGACTTATAGTCATCTAACAACGAGTTGAGTATCATTACTGTTGCTAACTGCAACGGTACTGGGTGACCTAATATGATCCATGTACTCTTTCATTTTCATGACGTAAGTACTTACCGATGATCCTCCACCTTGCGAGATTTGAACACACTACAAGCGTAATATGCTTGTCCTGGTTCATTTCTAGCATTCGCGGTAGGAGCATTTAGTATTGCTTTTTCTAGGACATTTCCTTTTCTCTCATGCGTAAGCATAATCCGAAGATCACGCTTCCAATAGAGAAACATTGACCCAGTCAATTCGTCCTTTTCTAGAAACAAGCGTAGTGAGAGATTGTTGGTATGTGTCGCAATCACGTTTGTTGCTGCCATCTACAAATCAAACCCAGTTTAATTAGTAATCATCAATAAACATTCTCTAAAATATATTATAAACCCATAATTAATATTTTAGGCCTAGGATCCATATATCACATTCTCGCCGCAAGGTTTGGGCACTTCCCGACGAGACATGCTATTTCTGGTAGGTAACTTCCTTACCGATCGTATCAAGACTTGACACGATTCCTAGGGGTCGTATAATCTTTAGACTTATATCTTATTACAACTTTGTACAATCTAATCGTACATTTCTAAGTTAGTAATAAAGTCTAGTATGTTTATTCTACTCAAGTAGTTTTTGGGCCGGGACTCCCGATTATCACCAAAGTAGATCAGACCATCTAAGACAGTGTGATGCTCTGCGCCGGGACTCCCGATTATCACAGAACCTTACGCACCCTAACACTCGCAATGATTTGAATCCATATCTAAGGTTCTTTATCCTTACAATATGAATATCGTTTAACAAGTGAGGTGTTCCATTAGGTGGATAGTACTTCGATCTAAGATTTTCTTGGGTTTGTTTAAGTCTTAAAACTAAACTTAAACTTTTATTCCAATCTTAATCCTTGTTTAAAAATGTGTGACTTGTGAATTGAATGGTTCTCCAAGACACCTTCTTTAAACATAAGAACTATTCTTTAAAACTTATAGTTTCAAGAATTCACACGATTTTACATGTATACCTAAAACGAGGTGTACAAAACGTTTTACTAGGTTTTGTGAGAAACCTTATTTCTAATAAAAACTTACTTGTTTTTATATTACTTGAAAAACTTATAAAACTTATGTTAAACTTTTAAAACTTTTACGATTCATGAACTTGAAACATAGACTTAGTTTAACACACCTAGTTTTTCATATGTCTAATAATGAAATTAAACATTTATTTCTTACTTATTAAATTCGACCATAACTTATGCCTTAACGACACACTTATAAACTTTGTGATTTTCTTGTGTAGCTCCCACTAGCTTCAACAACCATGATGAAACTTAAGCTAACAATCACCGGTTTATACTTGGTGAAACTAATAAACCTATTATATAAAAACTATATATAATAATTCTTTAGTTTGTTTAAACCTTTCTTATATTTAACTTGAACTAGTTAAATATAAGTTCTTGTTATTTATACTTGATCATTAATCTAGTATATTACATAACTTGTAAAATACTTATGTTATACTTGTATAATTATCTAGTTATAATGATTTTTAACTTATATATATATATATATATATATATATATATATATATATATATATATATATATATATATATATATATAACTTTGTATATTTCTAGTTAATCATATAATTTCAACTTGTACAAATTCTAGTTATAATGAAATCATAACTTTGTACTTTCTAGTTTTAATTATATTATAACTTATACAATGACTAATTATAATATTATCTTCAAAGATCAAAATAACATTACCCTTTTTAATTGTTCCATTTTAACTTGTATTTAATGTATATGTTCGTGTATATATGTATATTTATAATAACAAACTTGTAACATTCTAATAAGAATATTACATCTAGCTTATACATATACATTTTAACTTGAACTAATTAAAATGTGTATAAACTTATTACTTCTTTTAAATTCAATTTAATTATTTTAAAATTTTCCGAAAATTTTAAA
Organism: Calendula officinalis; assembly: GCA_963853835.1. Taxonomy (NCBI): domain Eukaryota; kingdom Viridiplantae; phylum Streptophyta; class Magnoliopsida; order Asterales; family Asteraceae; genus Calendula; species Calendula officinalis. Next base: position 41,702,870 of record OY970820.1, read on the forward strand.
TATATATACATAAACAATTAAATACATCTTGTTAATTTTAGAACTTAAAAATTAACATCTTCTTTATCAATTCCCTAAATTAATTAGATGAACCGTAATCTTGCTTTTGATCAATCAAAACTAGGGTTTTGACTTTCTTAATCAAAGACATTATTTTAATTAAAAGACTAATTTTAATCAATCCTTTTAAACAATAAACTTTGTTTAAATTCTAAGATAGATTATAACTTTTAATAAACTTATTTAAACTCTTTAATTTAAACCTTATAGACAATAAACTTTGTCTAAATTACTAGGTTTAAAGAACTAGCTTTAATAAATCTATCAAAATAATAATTAAACCTATTAGACATAAACTTGTCTAATTAACTAGGTTTTAGATTATTATCCTAATTAATACTTTTAAACTATTAAACATAAACTAGTTTAATGTTCTAGGGTTCTTTAGGGTTTTTCGAAAATCTTAACACTAAGAAACTTTTCCACCAATTAAACTTGGCTAGTTTAATAAACTTGGTGTCCAAGTATTCCTCGAGATTTACGAAAATCCTAAGGCTTTAGGAAAGAATCCGTTTGATCAATTAAACATATCTTGTTTTATATACTTGATCCTAGGGTTCTTTCTAGGTCACGAAATTTCTAAGGGATTATGGAAAGAATCCTTTTGATCAATTAAACATATCTTGTTTCATATATTTGATCCTAGGGTTCTTTCTAGGGTTTCGAAAATTGCTAGGGTTTTCTAGAAACCTTCTTGACCAATTAAACTTAGACTAGTTTAATGTTCTTGATCCTAGGGTTTCTTCCCCCTTTTTCGAAAAATATGAAGAAGAAAGAAGAAAAAACTTGAAACAAAAAAAAACTTGTAAATTAAAGTAAACATACAACCTTTGTTAATCTAGTCTAGATCTCTAAACCAACGCTCTGATACCACTGTAGGGATTTACTACGCACCATGCGACTGATCAACCACTTGGGTCGACCACCTAGTACACGAGTTCGAACCTTGCTGACCAAGAACATGAACTTGTTCTTGACCGGTTTAAACTAACTAGCTGATTTAATCCCTAAATGCGGAACTGGGATTAAACCTAATCCTTAAATCCTAAAGGATTGGGATGTTGGAAAACTAGATTAGGTTAACAAGAAAGAAACCTTGTACGAAGAACTCGAACACACACACATACTTGTGTGTGTTCGTCGACTACTGGAGAAGACGAATATGTGTTCCATGAAACATACCTTAGGTTAATGCTTAAGATAAGTCCACTGATGATGAACACGACGAACGATCTTCTAGTTGATCACTTACAACGATCCTTGATCTTCGAAACTCGAAGAACACGAAGAACGAACGAAGAACACGAAGAACACAAACTTGTGTTCTTGTGTTTGTGGCTTCGGCCGAAATAGGGAGTGGAGAGGGAGAGATTTCGTGATTAAGGTGTAAGGAACCAACATCTAGTGTTTAGCATAAGCCTTCTATTTATAATAGAAGATGTTACACTTAAAACCCTTCTAGTTTAATTAAGATTAACTTCTTAATTAAACTTCCTTTTTACACTTCCATTCCTTATAGTTTTAACTAGTTTATTATCATTGCACTTAACTATCAAATGTCTAGTATTAACACACTATAATTTCGGTACCCATATACACGAAATTATACACTTGTATTTATACTTTTAATAGTTAATTATATAATAACCTTTATATAATTTATACAATAATATTATCCAATTACTATATGATTTAATAGCTTTAAATCATATCATGGATAATCTATAACTAACACATTGTAAATTTACTTAACTAGTAAATGTACAACTACTTGTATTAATTAGTTAGTTAAACTAATATAGTAATAAGTTAAACTTAACTTAATACTTAACTAATTCATAATGACTATTATGAATCATTCCTCTTCGTAGTATCATTGCATAACTTGTTCGTATTACATGCACTCACCGGTGTGACCCTTAAGTGTTTCTTAGGCATGGATGTATCATCATAGGTTGACCAACTGTGCACATAATTCCTTCACTATCAGCTGAGTGGTCTTCTTCGGGTCTTTGCCCTTCGGCCATAGACTTCGAAAGATCACTCTCTATATAGCTGCTGATTTGACTTGATTCCTCAAGCTAAGTACGTACTCAGCTGAAGGTTTATGAATATACTTGTACTTCAGCTGAAGTACTTACTTCAACTGATTTATTCTTCTTAGCTATTTATCATCAAATCTTATTTATTTAGTCTAGGGATTAACAAAGTGGATCGAAATCTTGATCGGGCCCAAGATAATCCATTTTAATGGTGGTTCTGAAGAGTGCAAGATTGAAGGTTACCCTATGACGACCTTGAAGAATTGTGCCGACGATGTAGTCTTTCCCATTTATATGCGAAGCAGTGCACGTGTACCAGAACTCAAGAAGCATGCATTTAGACAATGAAATGTCATAATGAAGGGCTTCCCTGAGTGGATGGTTGTTGAAGAACCTGACCAGTGCTTGAAATTCTGGTTTTAATTGACCTCGTAGATTCAGATTGCATCGAGAGTTATTGTTGGTGTAATACAGATCTGTGTAATGGCATTGTACTGCGGAAGAAGGTTTGATTGTTGCTGGTAAAGATGCGTTGAACGGGATTCTAGATGAGGATGCCATGAAGAAGGTGATGGACAGGGAGAGTTTGGAGATAAAGGTTTTTGAGAGAAATTTGGGGAAAGGGGTATGGAATAGTGAACAGAGTGTGTATCAAAATGGAGGATGTGTGCGATCAATGGTTGAATGTGAATCGGTGAATGATCGAAAGGTTGGGGTGAATGTAGAGTAGGCGTGATGATAGAGATCAATCAATAGGGTAGTGAAAACTGGAGAGAAAAGACATTTAAGGGTCACCATTAATTAGGTAGCAGAGATGATGACCAATGGCACCTGAGTATGTTTTCAGAGGAGGTCTTATGAGACCATGCCACATCATCACGCGTTGAAGACTGTTCGTATACACAAAGATAGATGGCACACAATTATCTGATGGATTCGAGTATCTGAAGATATAACGATCTGAGATATTATTTATTTATATTTTTTTATGCATTCAACATACCAAGCCTACCAATTAGATAACTGAGTCTGGTTTCATCCAACGGTTTAGTGAAATGATCAGCAAGTTGATGTTCATTGGGAATAAAATGGACTTTGATATCACTTTCACAACATGATCTCGAATAAAATGATACCTGACCTCTATGTGTTTTGTTCGAGAATAAAATACTGGATTATTGGTGATAGCTATAGCGCTCGTGTTATCACAGTAAACAGGAACCTTTTCGTAATGCTGATCAGAATCTGAGAGTTGATTCTTCATCCAAAGAATTAGAGCAACGCATGCTCCAGCAGCAATGTATTCAGCTTCACAAGTGGAGGTTAAAACAAAGGATTGTTTCTTGCTTGACCAGCTTATCAATTTTCCTCCCAAAAACTGATACCCACCACTTGTGCTTTTTCTATCCAGATTGCATCCAACATAGTCTGCATCAGAGTATCCGACAAGATCAAATAGATTGTCTTTTGGATACCAGAGACCCAGGCTAGGTGTGCCTTTCAGATATTTGAGAATTCGTTTCACAGCGTGCATATTGTTGGAATTATGTGCACAGTTAGTCAACTTATGATGATACATCGAAACCTACGAAACAATTAAGGGTCACACCGGTGAGTGCATGTAATACGAGCAAGATATGCAATGATACTACGAAGAGGAATGATTCATAATAGTCATTATGAATCAGTTAAGTATTAAGTTAAGTTTAACTTATTACTAGATTAGTTTAACTAACTAATTAATACAAGTATTTGTACATTTACTAGTTGAGTAAATACACAATGTGTTAATTATAGATTATCCATGATATGATTTAAAGCTATTAAATCATATAGTAATTGGATAATATTATTGTCTAATTAATTGTTAAAGGTATAAAACACAAGTATATATTTCGTGTATATCTATACCGAAATATATAAGTGTATAATACTAAGGCATTTGATAATTAAGTGTGATAATAATAACTAGTAAAACTATAAGGGATGGAAGTGTAAAAGGAAAGTTTAATTAAAGATCTAATCTTAATTAAACTAGAGGGTTCTAAACGCAACTTATTTAACTATAAATAAGAGGCTCAGGGTAGCCCTAAATCCCCTTGTAGCACCTCACGAAAATCATCTCTCCCTCCCCTCTCCCTAGTTTGGCCTAATAGAGCCAAGAACACAAGCCTTGTGTTCTTCGTTCTTCGTTCGTTCTTCTTGTTCTTCGAGTTTCGAAGAACAAGTTCATTGCTAGATCAACTAGATGGTCGCTTGATTTGTTCATCATCAGTGGACTATCTTAAGCAAGCAATAAGGTATGTTTTGGGAAACCCTTTTCTCCCTCTCCCCTCTTGTTTGAATTCGACCAAGGAACCCTGGTTGATGGTCGACGAACACACACAAGCATTGTGTGTGTTCGAGTTCTTCGAATAAGGTTTCTTTCTTGTTAATCAAGTTTGATTTCCAAGTTCCTATAATCCTATAGGGTTTAAGGATTAGGTTTAATCTCAGTTCGCTTTTAGGGATTAAATCAGCTAGTTGTTTTAACTGGTCAAGAACACCATCATGTTCTTACCAGTATGGTTCGAACCAAGTATTAGGTTGTTGACCCAATGGGTTGATTAGTTTTATGAAACCCTTCACATATGAGATTCCTTTGGATTGGCTTGATATCTTGCACATAAGCATGTGGAGAACATGATATCGGGTCGACTTGCCGTCAGATAGAGTAGTGAGCCTATCATTCCTCTGTAAATTGTTGGATTTCAGCCTTTCCAAAAAGATCTTCTGTTAATTTTAGATTAGTTTCCATTAGATTCTTCATAGAGGAACACTTTTCAAGATCAAATTTCTTTAGAAGTTCGGATACATATTTTTCTTGATTTATGAAGATTCCCTCTTCAGAGTGTTTGATTTGTAAGCCCAAGAAGTATGTTAATTCGCCCATCATACTCATCTCATAATTGTCTGTCATAAGTTTGGAGAACATTTGACACATGTTCTCATTTGTTGACCCAAATATGATGTCATCTACATATATTTGAACTAACAAGACATCTTATTTGTGTTTGCGAATAAACAGGGTATTATCAATTGTTCCTCTTATAAACCCACTTTTGAGTAAAAATTGGGATAAAGTGTCATACCATGCCCTTGGAGCTTGTTTTAACCCATAAAGTGCCTTATCAAGTTGATAGACATATTCTGGATGTCTGTGATCTTCGAATCCTGCAGGTTGTTATACAAAGACTAGTTCTTGAAGTTTTGCGTTAAGAAATGCACTTTTGACATCCATCTGATAAATTTTAAGATTTTTATAAGCAGCATACGCGAGGAACAATCGAATTGCTTTTCGTCTTGCAACTGTGGCAAAAGATTCATCGAAATCGATGCGTTCCTCCCGTCGATACCCCTAGGCCTCTAATCTTGACTTGTTTCTAATCACAGTTCCATCTTGATGTAGTTTCTTTCTGAACACCCATTTTGTTCTAGTGACATTTGTGTTAGACGGAGGAGGAACAAGTGTCCACACTTTGTTTTTCTTAAATTTTTGTAGTTCCTATTGCATTGAAGATACCTAGAGAGGATCTTTAAGTGCAGTTTTGACATTCTTAGGTTCAATAATCGAGACAAATCCAGCAAATAAGCATATGTTGGCGCTGGCTTGCTGGCTCCGATTGCGAACACCCTGTTGTAAATCCCCAATGACTTGGTTTATTGGATGTTTCTTGTTCCATAGAGTTGATACTTGATTTGATGGTCCAGGTTCATCATTTGCGATAAGAAGTGGTTGTGTTGGAGAGAGTGGAGGATGTTGGATATAGAGAGGTATGGTGTCTGGAGAGGATGTGGTTTCATTTTCTTGAGATTCAGAGATAATTTGGGCTTGGGTTAATTGATCAGACACTGTATCTCTGATAGGGGTATTAGCTTCACTTTCAGACGGTATAGGATTTTCAGACTGGGTGTTGTGAGATGTTGGAATGTTACTTGGAGTATCGTCTTGACTTTGTGAAGGGTTGTTGACAAAAAGAGTATCAGATCTCTCTGAAGAACGTTCAGTATCTTTAGCTTGATAGGTTGAGATTGGTTCGTTGAAGTTTAGTTCGTCATCAATTTCAGAAGGATGGGAAAGATCAGAAACATGTTTTTCGTTAAAAGTAACATGAACGGTTTCTTCAAAGGTAGATCTTTTCAGATTGTAGACTTTGTATGCTCTGGACAGTTCGGCGTATCCAACAAAGATTTCGTCTTCAGCTTTTGGATCAAGCTTTCCAATATGCTCTTTGTTGTTTAGAATAAAACATGGACAACCAAAGACTCTGAAATATTCAATATTTGGTTTTCTTCCCCTGACAACTTCATAGGTTGTTTTGTTGTGTCTCTTGACAATTAGTGCACGATTTTGAGTGTGACATGCTGTGTGAATTGCATAAGTCCATAATTGACTTGGGAGTTTGGCTTCGTTCAGCATGGTTCTGGTTGCTTCAATTAAAGTTCTGTTTTTCCTCTGAGAAGTTTTGAGAAATGCCTTTTTCGTTGCAGAAATCTTCTAAGGTGACGTTTGTGAACTCGATTCCTCGATCACTTCGGATACTTTTAAGTTTAACTCCAAGACTTACTTCAGTTTTCTTGATGAAGTTTATGATTTCTTCAGCAACATCACTTTTTGCTCATAAAAAGAAAACCCAACAAAATCTGGAGAAGTCATCTACGATAACCAGAGTATACCTTTTTCTTCCACCTAAACTTTTTACATTTACAGGACCGAAAATATCCATGTGAATTAAGTTTAAGCAAGCTGTAGAGGCAGAGACTACTTTGGATCTGAAAGATGCTCGATGTTGCTTTCCTTTCTCATAAGCAGAACACTTTTTGTCTTTGGTGAAAGTAAGTTTTGGGAGCCCTTCGACTAAGCACCTTTTGATGATGTTGTTTATATTTTTGAAATTTAAATGTGAGAGTCTTTTGTGCCAAAGCCAGTTAACATCAGTTGGAGCAGTAGCGAAGAAACATAGTACCTTTTCGGGAGAAGCAAAATTCATGTCGAGAATGTATATGTCATCTTTTCTTGGTGCATCCATTACTACTGTTCCTTCCGGATTAATGATGTGGCCTTTTGTATCAGTAAAAAGCACCATGTACTTGGCGTCACAAAGCTGGCTTATACTTATTAGATTGTGCTTGAGACCATCCACAAAGAGTACTTTCTTGAAAGCACATGATCCATTGGAGATTTCTCCATGGCCTACTCCATTTCCGGATGAATTATCACCGAAGACAACTTTAGGACCAGCTTTGTCTGTGAAGTTTTTGAGAAGTGATTTGTAGCTCGTCATGTGTCTGGAAAAACCACTGTCCATATACCAGATGTCATTGTTTCTATCTGATGAATCAGATGATCTTGCCAACAGACACTTGCAGTTGTTGCTGACTGAGGAACTTTCGGGTTCTTTATGAGATGGTTCATCACTGTCTGCTTCTATATTATGTACCCTTGATTGACAGGTAGCTTTAAGGGCTAAGGCTTTCACTTCTTCTTGTGCTACTGCAAGTTTTGCCTTTAGAAACTGAAATTCTCGTTGAGTTTCTTCATACTTTCTTTTATATTCGACATATGTATCAGAACCAGATGTGGATTGATTATGACTCTGCTGATGGTTCTTCAGGTTTACTCTGCAATTGGCTTTATAATGACCAGTTTGACCACATCGAAAACATTCATTTGACTTTTTGTGTATCTGAGAATCAGATGCTTCAGAGTTGTTTCGTTTAATGACTTTGTTGTATCTTGGTACGAGAGCAGACATCTGTTCTACCAGATCGAGTGCATTATCGTTGGAATAATCACTGATAGAGTATTCTTCCAGATCGCTGTCATCGACATCAGATAATATCTTTTCTTCTGCATATTTGGAACAACCATCTCTTGTATCTTCAGAAATCAATGGTTTTAAGGATGCATCAGCAATAAGAGAAACAGAGAGTTCACCATTTAGTGCAGAATACATAGTATTCTCATTCTCAAAATTCATTAGAGTGTTGTAGAGACTGCTCAGATTCATGTTTTTCAATTTTCCTGTTGGTCTTAAAACCGTAGATATGATGCTCCATTCCTTTGGAAGAATTTCCAGGAATTTGTGCATCAGCTCTTGTGTATCTTTCTTAATAGCAGCTTCTTTAAGCTCATTTGTTAGAATCACAAACCTTCTGTATGACAGCTTAAGAGTTTCACTTTGAATGACCTTAAATGCTTCATACTTTCGATTTAACATGGATTTTTTACTTGTTTTAACAGTGTCAGTTCCTTCATATGACGTTACCAGTATATCCCAAATTTCTTTAGCAGTTTTACATTCTTTGACTATAATAAGAATTTGATTCGGTAGAGTGGTTTGAAGAAGAAACTTCAACTTTGCGTCTAATCTGCCTTTTCTTTTTCATCTTCAGTCGATAATCCTTTGGGTTTTGCCTCCTTATATTCATATACAAAATTTTCTTCATCTTGAGAAAGAAAATCTTCTTCTTCTGTTGAGTGAGAACTTACTTCTTTTCTGTCTTCAGAGGAACTTTCTTCTGTTTTGAAAATGACATGTTTATGACTGAGGAAATGTGGAACATAAGGACCAACTTCGAGAATACTAGGAGCGAGTTCATGCTGGTGTTTGGCAAATCCCAGAAATCGCACTTTCCACATTCCAAAGTCGTCATCTGTGAAGACTGGAGCATTTGATTTTGAACCGAGGTTCAGTTTGGAGACCACATCGCTCATTTTGATCAGTAAGTGAGCAGATCAACAATTATAAATTAATTGTCCTGCTCTGATACCAATTGTTAGTCCTTTAATAAGTGAAATTCAACACCTATACGCTTTCAGTGACCAATTTAAAATTTATGGAGACACTCAACACTTTTTAAACTTTTCTTTATTAATCAATAATGATACAATAAAGATGCAAGCTATTTGCGGAATAGCCAAGAACAAATCCTAACTAAACTGCTTGCATGTGATCGACAACAACATATATTATCTAAGACAAGTTTATGATCAACAAATGATCAAGCACAAGACTAGACACTTTCGTTATACAGATTCAATTCTCGAATCAGATAACTAGAGTTAACTGGTGGTTCACACTCTGCTCAAAAGAATAAAGTTCTGGAGTAATTTCAGCAGCGTGTAACCTTGATGGGTGCACACAGAAATCGATCGCTCAAGTCCTCAATTTATAGCATTGGGAAAGTAGAGCCAAAGGAATGATCGATCGATTCCACGTGTGAGAATTCCGTTGGTGCAGAGGATATTTCATGGGATGAGCACGTCTAACGGAATTCTGACAGTACTTTTTGTCGTCTTGTGATCGCCGATATCTTCTAGAAGATTTGCAAGATATTCCCGTAATCAGCGATGCACAAACTTGTGCTTTACTTGTGTCTTTCTGTGACACTGAAACTTCCAGCCTATGTACACTTCTGGCATCCATGAGTTTTTAGAATACAAATGCTACTTCAGATGGCCTTCAGCTTTAGTGACCTTCACTAAGATTTTTGCTTAAAGAAGTATTTGTTCAATGGTTCAGCATTTTGTCCAATGCGCTGAACCTGTTAGACTATCTGATCTATTAACCAGTATCTGATTCCGCACAGGGAACTGATCGTTCTTTCAGATAGTGATCAGATACTGTAACTGGGTAGCTGAAATCTGAACTGATCAAATACAATTACCCACAATCTGAGGAACTAATCCTCAAGTTGTCTTCTAACAAAGGTTCTAAAAGGCGCGCCATGGCGGCGCCAAGGCGTGAGGCGCGGCGTCGATGTTACGAAACAGACCATGCCGGCTAGGCTAGGCGTGGCGTGAGATAAGGTGTAATAAGGCGCGATAAGGCGCGCCTTATGGCGAGTTTTCTTGAAGGCGGCTATGAAAAATGACTTTTTTTTTAAATGATAAAATATATAATTATAAATTTAGATGTAATATTTTTTTATGAGCTTTATATAGGAATTGTTATATAAATCAATAGATCTATATAATTTTTTTAATATAATATACGTATATATATAAATTATATAAAAAATTTGCCGCCATAAATCACGCCTTGAAAAACGCCATAACCCGCCATGGCTTGCCTTGGCTGAGGCTTGATGGTGCCGCCACGCCACGCCTTACGCTTTCTAGAACCTTGCTTCTAACTATTTTTCTTTTTGTCTTCATTAAATCTCTTCAGTGAGGGATGCTTTTCAGCGACCCAACATAATTTATAGCATAATTTATGCTTTTCAGGAGTAATTTCAGCAGCGTGTAACCTTGTTGGGTGCATACAGAAATCGATCGCTCAAGTCCTTAATTTATAGCATTGGGAAACGTAGAGCCAAAGGAATGATCGATCGATTCCACGTGTGAGAATTCCGTTGGTGCAGAAGATATTTCATGGTACGAGCACGACTAACGGAATTCTGATAGTACTTTATGTCGTCTTGTGATCGCCGATATCTTCTAGAGGATTTGCAAGATATTCTCATAATCAGCGATGCATAAACTTGTGCTTTACTTGTGTCTTTCTGTGACACTGAAACTTCGGGCCTATGTACACTTCAGGTAGCCATGAGTCTTCGGATACTCATGCTTCTTCAGATGGCCTTCAGCTTCAGTGACCTTTGTAACGACCCGAAATTTGTAAATAAATAAATGGTACAAAAATATGATAAATACGGATAAATCGTTTAGAGAACGTGGGAATTGGTTTCGTGTCATTTGGACACCGTACGAGAAAGTTATGGACGAAATTGGGTCGAGACAACAACCGAAAAATGCAGCCCGGCTGCATAGAAGAGTTCACGGCGTGAACTTGGAGTTCCCGATCGGGAACTTCATCTAGCGATTTTGTGGTTTTTGATTAATCAGACTTCACGCCTAGGTCACGATCGGGAAGAGGTCACGAAGCGCGAAGTTCACGTCCGTGAACTAGTTCCCGGCGTGAACATTGGTCGACAGCAATAAATCGGGAAAAAACTAGGGTTTTCTCATTTTTCACTCCCCCACTTGGTGCAGCCGAGATTGGAGAAGAAGGAGGCGATTTTGGGGTTCTTGAGCTTAAATCTACACCATCTTTGAGGATCAATGAATCTAAGCTAAGATCTAAGGTATAATTTATCTCCTAACAAGTTATGAACTTGTATTGGGAAAAATTGTGATTATGGAGTTGGTATGTGGAAGATTTTGTTAAGGGTGTTAATGGAGGGTGTAAAACACCCATAGGTAGTATGTGGATCATGTGTTCAAGTTGGATTTATGATTTGTTGGGAAATCATGAACTAGGGTTTATGGATTTTCACCAAGCTTATGAGCTTGGTGGTTGGGGGTTGATTATGATGAAGTTAGATGATGTCTAGTTATGGATGATAACTAGAAATGTGATGATTATGTTGATAGGTTGCAAGGACCTAAGAGTTGAAGTTATTCCATAGGCGAGAAGCAAGGATTCGGGTTAACAAACGCGATCTGGAAAGCATTGCCAAGGTGAGTACATGAGACTTTTAAAACTGAGTACATAGTAAATGGTTTCGAAAATACATATGATATTTCATGAGTCCTTATTAATAAATATTTTGATAAAGATAGTGACTGAAAAGATAATAAAATAGGTATATTGTGATACTAGAATATGTCTAGTATGATTGATGATATTGGAAGTATTATGATAAACTAAGTAATAATGAAATCTTTATTAATAAACCATAATAATAAAGATAAAGAGTAAAAGAATACATAATGAGTCTTTATTAATTATGAATGTATTAGTAGAGCATTTGGAAATGATCTTGTAGTAAAGAGTATCTAGTGGTGAGATTTACTAATAAAAGTAAAGAAAGAATATATATGAAAATGATTATGATGCGACTATTATATTTATGTATTATATAGTCAATAGAAAGATAAAAGTATTATGATATCGATAAATAAGAAATATATCTTATGAAATAAGTAAGTATGGACCACCTAGGTTCATAGAGGTAGAAGTAAATGTGGGTTGCTTATGATCGGGTCCGTGGGACCACCCAGGTACATTCATACTATGTTGAATTAGTTATACGTAGTTATTATTGAATAACTAACTTGTTTGATGATTTATGTGATAGCCGAAAGCTTTGATTGAAATAACTGTTGAGTTATGGTAGGAATGAGATGATGTGATGATGCGGGGGACCCCCGGTCATGAGGTGTGGAATGAGGTGCAGTTGGGTGGATTCCCATCGACTCATCCACGTTAGTAGTCTTTCTAACTGGACGTATTCCGGCGAGTAAGGCAGGTATCGGTAGATTGGGCGAATCCCTCTTGCCGGTATCTTGAAGCTTATTAATGGCGATGGATTTCGGTTAATAAGTTAATGTGAAGCTTACTAATGGCGATGGATTTCGGTTAGTAAGTTAATGTGATTCTAATACATATATGTTTATGTAGAAGGTATGTTTGTTCTTCTAACTAGTTCGGGGGCAACCCGATACTTAGATATGGTTGCTAGGAGAGCAGAGATTGTTAGAGTCACGGTAGGGTGACTAGCCGGTAGTGAGATTGTTTATATATATATATATATATATATATATATATATATATATATATATATATATATATATATATATATATATATATATATATATATATATATATATATATATATATATATATATATATATATGTTTATATATTTATGAAATAATTATTATTATTATTGTGGTCTAAAACCCGTGTATCTCACGAGACTATTTTGTCTCACGTACTATGTTTGTTTTGTGGCTATGTACTCAGGTACAGGTTGAAGTGATAGAAGGGTGCACTAGAAGTGGCCTAGAGATCTTCAGCTCGGGAGCCCATAGGTAGATCCCGTTGCCTATGGTTTTGATATACTTGGTAACACCGTATTTTTGTAAACTCTGATAAAGGTTTTAAAAAAAAATTTGTTAAACTGTATTTTGGACAATATGTCTACGATTGGGAAATATGTATTTTAAATGATTTAAAAGATGTTTTAAAAATACGGGTGTTACAACTTGGTATCAGAGCTATAGTTTATGTGAATTAGGTTGGATGTCCATCCTAGTCTTAGACTGTAGCAATAGGAACGTAAGATTCCTTGAGATCAACAGGTTGACCTTGAGACTTTATATTAAGTTTGGGGTTGAACCTAGGGGGACCTATAGAAGTTGTTATGAAATGTGCAATGTGAGTCTTTTGAGACCGTAGGGCATTAGTATGATAGGGTCGATCCCTATGAGAAATGCCTTGTTTTGACCTAATTGTGTTGTTTTCGACTTTTGAGTTGATCGTTTAAATCTTTTTTATTGGATACGTTAGTATGGCGAAAGAATGAATGTGAAAAGTGGACGAGCTCCACTAAATTGAAGAGAGTTGTGAATGAGGATATGAACTGGATTTTTGGATGATCGAATGAATGAGGGTAGACGGAATGATTCCAATACCCGTATGAAGGGAGAGTCATTAAATGGCGAAGTCCGTAGTGAGAAGTTTCTACATAAAAAGGTAGTAAGGCATAATCGGAATGAATGGAAGGATGTTGTATAGGACCTTCATAACGTGTTAAACCTTTGTGTAATTCGGAAGTTCTAAGCCGGAGGTCACGATGTGGTGGATTCGGTAGATTTAGCAAGTGCTAGAGAGTAGCAAATGGAGGAAGCACGATATGGTGACTTTGGCGTCACCATTGTTGAAGGATGAGGTGTTGACACGGTGGAATGTGTTGTGTGAAACCTTGTGAAGGAGAGCACAGTACAAGATGTTGTGAAAGGAACTCACAAGTGAGTTGAAAGGGGAAGTTTTCCCGGAAGGAAATCTAGAGGGGGTCATGAGGCAACCTCGGAGGTCTTAGGTGAAGATTGAGGTTATGTGAATATGGCTTAATTGTTTGATTGTTGCACGAATTGGTGCTTATAGAAATTGGAGACGAGTCGTACGACATGGGGATTTATATTTGGGAATAGTCTTCCCGGTTAGTTATGTGTATGGAAGTATGCATTGGAAAAGATTATAGATAAGTGTGTCGCATGTAGTAAGGATATAAGGGTTGATACTAATATGTAGTATAAAAGGATGGGACACGAGATTTGGTGAGTATTTTCAACAAAAGTGTAGTAGTACAATGAAGTACTAAGTCTTGACAAGAATTGTTAGTATGGATGAATATCTTTGAAATAGGATCCTTGGAAATGGAATTTGGATATTCGGCGGGAATCCGGATAAGTAATGTAATATTATACGTGAACGGTAAAGGAAAGAATGACTAAGGTATAGTGATGCCTTAGAATTTATAAATGGAAAATATGTGGAAAAGAATAATGTCAGGAATGACGAATTTTGATCATTGAAAACGATTGAGTAAAAGTTGGCAGATAGCCATAGCAAGTCTTGTGACGGGGTTGATGGATTCAACATTAAGGGTAAAAAAGACAATTATTGGTAAAAAGTCATGATAATGGTATGATAATATGTGAAATAAGGTAGTGTGAGACTACGATTGGGAAATAAATATTTCTAAGTCTCGCGGTGTAAAAAGAGTAGAACATGGAATGTTGGCTTATTGGGTGCTAAGTCATGGGTTGCAAAGGTAGACCAGAGTCGATTGTTTGACTCAAGGATGGTTGGATTGGCCGGTGAATTATGGTTAATACTGGTAGTTACTCCGGTAGTGACAAAGATTTGGAAATGTGGTAATGAGGAACGAACCGGTTAAGGGTGGTTGATGTGTAAGTTACTAGTTAAATTATGTGATGTGAATAGGGGTATACTAGTATGGTACCCAAGGTCGATAGAATGAGGAAAAGATGATGTGGTAGTTCGGGGGATCCCCGGCTACTATGATGTTGGGGGTGGGATCGATTGGACGAATCCCAATGGTTCCATTCCGTGATTTGGAGATGTTCCAATCACTGTGACAGTATGGATCTTGATGGATTGGAGGCTTTCTGATCATCTCGATAAAATAAGTTAATGTATGAATTGTGTGTTTATATAATAATGGTTATATATATATATATATATACATAGTGAATGTAGAACCATGTGGTTAATGAGTATTGCTATTATGTTATGGTAAATGAGAATTTGGTTTGAAATTGCGGGTTGCAATAGGGTCTTGTATGTGTAGGATATGCCTACGATTTATAGAATAGGAGGAAGGAGAAACTCCTAGTGAGCAAATTACTATTTGGTAACCAAGATATGTTAACATGTATGAGATTGTGGAATGTGTTGCGGTAGAGGATCTAATACCGATAACTGAGAATAAAAAGTTATGAAATTGATCGATGTGATACAAAGATGGTTAAAAGAATACTAAGTGATAATATGAGTGACCAAATGAAGGTCAAGAAACCATAAGTACTATTGCGACCTTAAGTAAAGGTGCGGAATTGAAAGTTTGGAAAAACGGGAACAATTATTAAGTAAATAATAATGAGTAGCCGGAAGTGTTAAATTGCGGGGTAGTACCCCGTGAGTATGAAATTCGTTAGTTTGGGAGAGTATGGTTGACTTCATGCAAAAGTCAAGATTAGTCAAATTGTGATTTGGTTGACTCGGTCAAAGATGGGTTTTGACTCTCGTTTCGAATGACTAGTGAATGTTGTAAGCATAATGTGTTGATTGTATGTACGTGAAAAGGTTAATGAAATGATTAAAGGAGTTATAGTCAGATTGTGTGACTTGACCCGTTGGGTGTTTAGAGTCGAATTTGGGAATATGATTATTGATGGATCATAAATAGAAGGTCAATGGTAATGGGAAGGATGATTAATGAAACCTTTAACAAATAAAGAAATTGTTGAAGTATAGTTGACATTGTACTTAAGTCAAAGATTAGACAAGGTTGGATTATATCGACTCGGTCGAAGCTAGATTTTTATTCGTGTTGATCACTTAGATGATTGTAATGATTATGTCATGTTATTGTTTTGTGAATAGAATGATCGGTTAAAGGATTGGAGGCGTTATGGTCAAATTGTGTCATTTTGACCGGTTGGGTATTAAAGGCGTAAGATTGATTTTTGACCCGTTCGGCTAACGGGGTTAATTGAATGTTTACATAAACATTGTTGACTAAATTAGAATGAGAAAAGTTTGATGGCAATAATCACGGGAGAATGAGAATGGATACTCGATAGAATGTGGATTGGAAATTTTTGAGTGATTCCGAGGACGGAATCCTTTTAAGGGGTGAATAGTTGTAACGACCCGAAATTTGTAAATAAATAAATGGTACAAAAATATGATAAATACGGATAAATCGTTTAAAGAACGTGGGAATTGGTTTCGTGTCATTTGGACACCGTACGAGAAAGTTATGGACGAAATCGGGTCGAGACAACAACCGAAAAATGCAGCCCGGCTGCATAGAGGAGTTCATGGCGTGAACTTGGAGTTCCCGATCGGGAACTTCATCCATCGATTTTGTGGTTTTTGATTAATCAGACTTCACGCCTAGGTCACGATCGGGAAGAAGTCACGAAGCGCGAAGTTCACGTCCGTGAACTAGTTCACGGCGTGAACATTGGTCGACAGCAATAAATCGGGAAAAAACTAGGGTTTTCTCATTTTTCACTCCCCCACTTGGTGCAGCCGAGATTGGAGAAGAAGGAGGCGATTTTGGGGTTCTTGAGCTTAAATCTACACCATCTTTGAGGATCAATGCATCTAAGCTAAGATCTAAGGTATAATTTATCTCCTAACTAGTTAGGAACTTGTATTGGGAAAAATTGTGATTATGGAGTTCATATGTGGAAGATCTTGTTAAGGGTGTTGATGGAGGGTGTAAAACACCCATAGGTAGTATGTGGATCATGTGTTCAAGTTGGATTTATGATTTGTTGGGAAATCATGAACTAGGGTTTATGGATTTTCACCAAGCTTATGAGCTTGGTGGTTGGGGGTTGATTATGATGAAGTTAGATGATGTCTAGTTATGGATGATAACTAGAAATGTGATGATTATGTTGATAGGTTGCAAGGACCTAAGAGTTGAAGTTATTCCATAGGCGGGAAGCAAGGATTCGGGTTAACAAACGCGATCTGGAAAGCATTGCCAAGGTGAGTACATGAGACTTTTAAAACTGAGTACATAGTAAATGGTTTCGAAAATACATATGATATTTCATGAGTCCTTATTAATAAATATTTTGATAAAGATAGTGACTGAAAAGATAAGGAAATAGGTATATTGTGATACTAGAATATGTGTAACGCCTTGAATTTTTATTGTAATTAAATTATTACATTTTATTAAATAAATTATGTGATATTTATTTATTTGAGATCTTTTTTGTTACGTGATTTATTTTGTATTTAGTTCGAGTAAATTAAATACTTGGTGTTTTAGTTAATGACAAGAGTGTCATTCAATGTGCGTTTAATTAATCATGCGGATTAATTAATAATAATAACAAGTGTGTTATTCGGTGGTGCTATTTTATAACGAGATTTAGTAGCTAATTACCTAGACATTTAATAATTCTTGAGGCCGGCCGATAGGCCAAGGCCTTCCGATGTCACTTCATTTCTACCTCGAGCCACGTTTTTCCTTGGATTATTTGTGTTCATATTCCACCAATTAAAACATAGATCCTTGCTTGTTTTAATAATCGAGCCAAGCTTCACACGTTTAAAGCTTGATTAAATCGCTCCCACATTATTCTGAATATAACCCCACAAGTTTGAGACCACACCTTTGGACCCTTTTCTCGAATTCAGTTAAGTGTACAAGGCCTCAATTTCCAATTAATTCCCTAGCCTAGCCGCAGTATGAGGCTTGTAGCCTTTTTGTCTAATGTCTTGTGTGCTAAGATATGTTACTTAAGGTAACAATACCGTAATCAATACTTGCTTCCAATCGAGATTCCCTTTTTGCCCTAATCCCTGCTGCTGCATTCTCTTCAAGCAAAACCCCCGGCCGTAGTTGTCTTCCTTGTTGCTCGAGACTTTGGTCGCCGTTCTAGAAATTAAAGACATGGGTAGCCACGTGTTAAAGAGGGTGCTGGTGTTCTTATCTTAATCACTAGAATGAATTGCTAGATGGTGATTTCATCACGTGGGGCAGTCCAAAGTCAATCTCCTCTTGTCTCATAAAGCCAGGTGTAATTGATAGAAGTGAAGCAGGCAACTAGGTGTCGTAATGGTGGCGTTCTTATCTTGTTAAAAGATTGCTAGAAAGCTTGGGGTATTTTGTTTTAGTCGAGTGAATCGTTGTTTGGTGTTTCGTGTGTAACCGTCTTTCTCGCAAATCGTTCGTAGGGACCTTCTAGGACCGGTTAGAGACGCTCTTCAGTACCGAGGATATTTAGGAGCTTACGGTTATTCGAGGTGGGTAATCTCACTATAAACTTGTACTTACCTTCGATTCATGATTTTGTGCTACGTGTTGTGAATTGTCTTGTTGATTGAGCTTGAGTATTGATTGGGTGATTTTTTTGAGTTATCTGTGATTTGAGTTATTTGTGATTTGAGTTATCTTGAGCCTGAGTTATCTGAGTTTTGAGTTCTTGAGTTAAAACATTAAATATAATATACTTGAGTTGTCTTGGCACCGAAGAGTACTAGTGCCAGACGTTTTGACTCAACACCGAAGAGTACAGGTGTTGAGCCTTGAGTTGTGTGAGGCGGGTCGAGGATGATCTCTCGTCCCAAGTCACACAAGCGCGCTATATAAATTTAAAATCTGAGAAATAAATTTGAGCAATTGAGAATTGAGTAGAGTCTCTAGGGATCACTTATGTGACTTGAGTTGTTTGTATTTATTTGTTTATTTTGATATTATTCACTCAGCGGTGGCCCCCAATCACTCCCTCCCATTCTACAGGTACTAGCAAGGGCAAAGAGAAGGTCAATGGTTGATGAGCTGCGTTTCTATTTTTATATTTATGGATTTGGATTAAAACATTTATTTCGAGTCAAACATGTTTTGTTTTAAAACTTTTTATTATTCAGCATTTAAACCACGAGACGGTTTTATATATTTATTTATGAGTTGGGACCTTTGAGTTACTTGTACTCTTGGGGAAATTGTTTTATTTTATTATTTAAAAAATTTTAAATTTCCCCTGATTTTTTGGTTGTTACAAGTTGGTATCAGAGCTCTGGCTTGAGAGAATTGGGTTCACAAGGGGTGGATTCCAAACTCAAGTCGAAGCACGAGTTTTCAAAATGAGTTTTTCAAAAGTGTTTTTAAAAGGAGTCCAAATCCAAATCGAGAAACAGCGCGTCACGATGACCTTGTGCCTCTAGTACTGATTTATGAGTTATTTAGTTTATTTAAAAACGTCGCGAGTGACATTGATTACTAAGAGAATTAACTTGAGATGAGCGTGAATTGTGCGACTATACATAGATATATATACTATACTTGTTTATGTGAACTACTTGTTATGTGGATGGTATGAGGATGGGAGATCGTGAAATTTTTGAAACTGGCTTGAAACCATGACATGGGTAGGTGCGGATAATAATAGAGGGCCCCTATTATTATACGCACAGGACTCATGCCTATGTTTCGAAAAGGATTCAAGGAGACCATTCATCAAGCATCTAAGTATCATGAAAACCCTCAATTATTACATATAAATAGATAATAAAATCACTAAAAGAGATTTATGAGAAAACAGTGCAATCAATTGAGTAAGAGAACCATTAAACACGAATTGATAAAGAGATATCAAGACATGTTAAGAGAGAGATAAATAAATCAAATTGGGTTGAGTTCTGTAAATGATTTAATTGAGTTACTAATAAATCGAGATCGATTGAGCAGTTATTAAAACAAAGTAAATGAGAAAATAAGAAAAATGTTAAGTTCAAATATATGAGTAAATTGGATGGAAACATCGTTAAAGTGAGATTTATGAGAAAATAGTAAATAATTAAATAAGAGATTATTGATTTAAGTTGAATAAGGAGTTATCCAGACCAATCAAATGAAAGTTATTAAACCAAACTGAGTGAGAATCACTAATGATACATTGTTAAATTGAGTAATATTAATTGATCAAAAAGCTAAGATAATAATTAAGTAGGAATGATTAAGTATAATTTAATTCGTATAATTGAGAAGTCATTGAAATTACGATAAGATTCATAAAGCAAGAATGATCGGACAATTAACTAAAACGAATCGAATAGAGAGATTTTAATTATGCATGATCATTAAATTGAGTAAAGGAGAAACTATGAGTAAACTAATTAATGAAGTCATGAGGGGTAATGCAAATAAGTACAAGATTTGTGACTTGAGAAAATTTTATGCGAAGATTTATGGAGTTAATTTTACATTTTGTAACCGATGGGAAAACATCGAGCATATGAAATTAATGACGATTGTTAATTGAGCAAGAGATGAAAATCTATAAAGTTAATAAAAGTTATAAATATTGAGACATCCCTAATTGAGTGAGATGAGAAACCCAAGACGGGTTAACTAATGAGTTAATTAACAAAAGAAAATTTACGAGGTTTATTCGCTGCAACTTTAATGAGAATTCTATTTACGATAAAAATTATTATATGGTAATGATAATACCAAACATGCTATGAGTAAACCAAAACGAGGGTTAGTACCCAGATTTGGTCAAGAGATAATCGTGAATTTGTAACACGAAATAAAGATTTGTGGTGCTAATAAATGTAACAAGCTTGATTTATGAGGAGTCATAAAATGACTAATTATTAATGAGACTAATAAAGAGTGATGAGTTATAATTCATAAAATCTAATAAGGATGTGAGAATCCATGTGAATGTTAATGAGACAGCTGACACCTAATATGAGCAATGAATAATTTTTATAAAGTGATAAAAAGTTAATGAGTAGGGGTGTGAGAGGGGCGTAAAGAGTATACGTTGGGACCGACTCACACTTGTGCATAAGAGTTCGATTTTTTAGTAAATAAATGAAACCTTAAAATATGTATTGTTTATTTTATGATGGTAGAGAGTGCCAGTTCCAAACTCGGGGACGAGTTTTCTCCAAGTGGAGTTGAGTGGTGGTTAAAAGGGAAACCCGTCAATATAATAAGTGCGAATAGAGAATAATTATAAATTGTAAATTGTTATTATTGAGATAATGGAGATTAATAAATCAAGTTAAATGTAAAAAAAAATTAATAATAATAATAATAAATAAATAAATAAAATATAAAAATATAAGGGTTGTAAGGAGAAATAAAAAAAAATCCAGTCGAGAAAATTGTTGACCCAAATTATTATGTTGAGTAATATATATGCATGTTTTTTTTTTTTTTTGAACGGCAAATCTAATCTACTCCTATATAACCACTAATGTCCACTATGGGTCTCGAACCCTCAACCACTAGGTTGGAGGGCAAACACCTTACCGCTAGGCCATTGGCCCTTTGGTAATATATATACATGTGATTAGAGAATTTATAAGAATAATTAAGAATAATTAATTTCATATGATGGTATAATTATCAAGTTGTAAGAAATTCATAAATCAAGAGTAATGGTGCAAATGAGAAGTGGCAAGCACTATAATTATATAAATAGCGAGAAATTATGATATTAGAGTAATGAGAATGTTATTAATGGGTCGGTCATGAGAAGATCGCCATAATAAATTATGAGGAAGATTTATTATTATTGAGAAATTGCCGAGTTATAAGAAACTAATAAATCAAGTTAAAGTATTAAATTGAATGTCATCGAATATTATGAATAACTGAGTAATCACTAAATCCAGAATAATTATTGAAATGAGCGAATGAGAAAAATATACGTGTATTAGACAATAAAACTTTATAAAAATCTAAATCGAGAAGGAGCTAAAAATATAATGTAACGAGGAAATTTTATGGAGACCGAGAAAATAATTGAATAATTAAGTACATGAGAATTAACGAGTCAATTAATCGAATAAAGAGAAAACATTAAGTTGAGGTGGTTGAAACTTAAAAATAAATGAAATTATTGAGAGGAACTTTGGTTGAAATAATCAAGAGACAATTTAAATGAGAACAAAGGAAGAAAAGAATTAACGAGCTAAATGATAAAATCATTATGGGAATTTATAAGTATCCTTAAAATGAGTTAAGCGAGTAATATTAAAAAGAGTCATCGAGAAATTATTAAATATGAGTTAACAAGAGAATCAATAACACGACTTTGAAGAGAAATTATCCGTTCAAGTAGTATGAAGAATTAAATTTGATCATGCGAGAAATCGCAGGAACGGGAAAAATGAGAATATTGCGTGACTGGTGAGAAAGTCATTAAGCGAGATTTGAGTTAAATTAATAATATAGCTTGCGTTGAGTTAAAAGCAAGCTGTGGGAATTTAAGATGAGTGCATTCTGAGTATATGCAAATTGAGTAAGAGGCATGAGTTGCCTAATATCTGAGGTTTACGTGTGATAAAACACATTTATGTGAATTATGTACTTGTTGTGTATTGTTTGAAAGCGGTGTGAACCGCTAAATTGTTCATTTTGTTTTAAAACAAACTGATGTCCCATAGAGTAGTGGACCTTGAGATATCATTCTTGGCGGAGATTGATAATAATAAATATTTTCTGGTGTAAATTATGTAAAAGTAATACCTTGTTAGAACTGTGCGGGAGAGTTTTTCCCATAAAAACTTATTTTCATCGTCGTGAGAGGTCCGAGTACGATTGCGAGCACGAGTTGGACGACTGAGCACTACGCCGAGATCATCAGTCGCCACAAACCAAACCGTAACCAATCTCCAAGTGGAGTTGAATCGGAGATTCAACGCAAGGTCGAGCGCTGGATATCGCAACTGTGTTCGACTACGAGAGCAAAAAGACCCCTTCAGCAAATTATCGTGAATTTGTTCGTAATTATTTCGCGTCACTCTTTTTGAGACAAACCGATATTCTTAGAGAACAATTTGATTTTATTTCTTCTAGCCTTATCTTTTGCGCCGCCAGAGACAGAAGATTTGTTGAGCAGTTGCAAGAACTGGAGTTTATTTTGATCATGAAGATCGCCCTGAAGAATTTCTTTTATTTCTCATCGTTTCCCCTCCGTGGATGTGCGCCGTTGGCATGCCTGAGTTGAGATGTGAGATCGCTACTCAAAGCTTCCTCTGAGCCATGACTTCGGGGACGAAGTCTATTTTAAGTGGAGTTGAGTTGTAACGCCTTGAATTTTTATTGTAATTAAATTATTACATTTTATTAAATAAATTATGTGATATTTATTTATTTGAGACCTTTTTGTGTTACGTGATTTATTTTGTATTTAATTCGAGTAAATTAAATACTTGGTGTTTTAGTTAATGACAAGAGTGTCATTCAATGTGCGTTTAATTAATCATGCGGATTAATTAATAATAATAACAAGTGTGTTATTCGGTGGTGCTATTTTATAATGAGATTTAGTAGCTAATTACCTAGACATTTAATAATTCTCGAGGCCGGCCGATAGGCCAAGGCCTTCCGATGTCACTTCATTTCTACCTCGAGCCACGTTTTTCCTTGGATTATTTGTGCTCATATTCCACCAATTAAAACATAGATCCTTGCTTGTTTTAATAATCGAGCCAAGCTTCACACGTTTAAAGCTTGATTAAATCTCTCCCACATTATTCTGAATATAACCCCACAAGTTTGAGACCACACCTTTGGACCCTTTTCTCGAATTCAGTTAAGTGTACAAGGCCTCAATTTCCAATTAATTCCCTAGCCCAGCCGCAGTATGAGGCTTGTAGCCTTTTTGTCTAATGTCTTGTGTGTTAAGATATGTTACTTAAGGTAACAATACCGTAATCAGTACTTGCTTCCAATCGAGATTCCCTTTTTGCCCTAATCCCTGCGGCTGCATTCTCTTCAAGCAAAACCCCCGGCCGTAGTTGTCTTCCTTGTTGCTCGAGACTTTGGTCGCCGTTCTAGAAATTAAAGACATGGGCAGCCACGTGTTAAAGAGGGTGCTGGTGTTCTTATCTTAATCACTAGAATGAATTGCTAGATGGTGATTTCATCACGTGGGGCAGTCCAAAGTCAATCTCCTCTTGTCTCATAAAGCCAGGTGTAATTGAGAGAAGTGAAGCAGGCAACTAGGTGTCATAATGGTGGCGTTCTTATCTTGTTAAAAGATTGCTAGAAAGCTTGGGGTATTTTGTTTTAGTCGAGTGAATCGTTGTTTGGTGTTTCGTGTGTAACCGTCTTTCTCGCAAATCGTTCGTAGGGACCTTCTAGGACCGGTTAGAGACGCTCTTCAGTACCGAGGATATTTAGGAGCTTACGGTTATTCGAGGTGGGTAATCTCACTATAAACTTGTACTTACCTTCGATTCATGATTTTGTGCTACGTGTTGTGAATTGTCTTGTTGATTGAGCTTGAGTATTGATTGGGTGATTTGTTTGAGTTATCTGTGATTTGAGTTATTTGTGATTTGAGTTATCTTGAGCCTGAGTTATCTGAGTTTTGAGTTCTTGAGTTAAAACATTAAACATAATATACTTGAGTTGTCTTGGCACCGAAGAGTACTGGTGCCAGACGTTTTGACTCAACACCGAAGAGTACAGGTATTGAGCCTTGAGTTGTGTGAGGCGGGTCGAGGTTGATCTCTCGTCCCAAGTCACACAAGCGCGCTATATAAATTTAAAATCTGAGAAATAAATTTGAGTAATTGAGAATTGAGTAGAGTCTCTAGGGATCACTTATGTGACTTGAGTTGTTTGTATTTATTTGTTTATTTTGATATTATTCACTCAGCGGTGGCCCCCAATCACTCCCTCCCATTCTACAGGTACTAGCAAGGGCAAAGAGAAGGTCAATGGTTGATGAGCTGCGTTTCTATTTTTATATTTATGGATTTGGATTAAAACACTTATTTCGAGTCAAACATGTTTTGTTTTAAAACCTTTTATTATTCCGCATTTAAACCACGAGACGGTTTTATATATTTATTTATGAGTTGGGACCTTTGAGTTACTTGTACTCTTGGAGAAATTGTTTTATTTTATTATTTAAAAAATTTTAAATTTCCCCTGATTTTTGGGTTGTTACAAGTTGGTATCAGAGGAAGCTTTGAGTAGCGATCTCACATCTCAACTCAGGCATGCCAACGGCGCACATCCACGGAGGGGAAACGATGAGAAATAAAAGAAATTCTTCAGGGCGATCTTCATGATCAAAATAAACTCCAGTTCTTGCAACTGCTCAACAAATCTTCTGTCTCTGGCGGCGCAAAAGATAAGGCTAGAAGAAATAAAATCAAATTGTTCTCTAAGAATATCGGTTTGTCTCAAAAAGAGTGACGCGAAATAATTACGAACAAATTCACGATAATTTGCTGAAGGGGTCTTCTTGCTCTCGTAGTCGAACACAGTTGTGATATCCAGCGCTCGACCTTGCGTTGAATCTCCGATTCAACTCCACTTGGAGATTGGTTACGGTTTGGTTTGTGGCGACTGATGATCTCGGCGTAGTGCTCAGTCGTCCAACTCGTGCTCGCAATCGTACTCGGACCTCTCACGACGATGAAAATAAGTTTTTATGGGAAAAACTCTCCCGCACAGTTCTAACAAGGTATTACTTTTACATAATTTACACCAGAAAATATTTATTATTATCAATCTCCGCCAAGAATGATATCTCAAGGTCCACTGCTCTATGGGACATCAGTTTGTTTTAAAACAAAATGAACAATTTAGCGGTTCACACCGCTTTCAAACAATACACAACAAGTACATAATTCACATAAATGTGTTTTATCACACGTAAACCTCAGATATTAGGCAACTCGTGCCTCTTACTCAATTTGCATATACTCAGAATGCACTCATCTTAAATTCCCACAGCTTGCTTTTAACTCAACGCAAGCTATATTATTAATTTAACTCAAATCTCGCTTAATGACTTTCTCACCAGTCACGCAATATACTCATTTTTCCCGTTCCTGCGATTTCTCGCATGATCAAATTTAATTCTTCATACTACTTGAACGGATAATTTCTCTTCAAAGTCGTGTTATTGATTCTCTTGTTAACTCATATTTAATAATTTCTCGATGACTCTTTTTAATATTACTCGCTTAACTCATTTTAAGGATACTTATAAATTCCCATAATGATATTATCATGTAGCTCATTAATTCTTTTCTTCCTTTGTTCTCATTTAAATTGTCTCTTGATTATTTCAACCAAAGGTCCTCTCAATAATTTCATTTATTTTTAAGTTTCAACCACCTCAACTTAATGTTTTCTCTTTATTCGATTAATTGACTCGTTAATTCTCATGTACTTAATTATTCAATTATTTTCTCGGTCTCCATAAAATTTCCTCGTTACATTATATTTTTAGCTCCTTCTCGATTTAGATTTTTATAAAGTTATATTGTCTAATACACGTATATTTTTCTCATTCGCTCATTTCAATAATTATTCTGGATTTAGTGATTACTCAGTTATTCATAATATTCGATGACATTCAATTTAATAGTTTAACTTGATTTATTAGTTTCTTATAACTCGGCAATTTCTCAATAATAATAAATCTTCCTCATAATTTATTATGGTGATCTTCTCATGACCGACCCATTAATAACATTCTCATTACTCTAATATCATAATTTCTCGCTATTTATATAATTATAGTGCTTGCCACTTCTCATTTGCACCATTAGTCTTGATTTATGAATTTCTTACAACTTGATAATTATACCATCATATGAAATTAATTATTCTTAATTATTCTTATAAATTCTCTAATCACATGCATATATATTACCAAAGGGCCAATGGCCTAGCGGTAAGGTGTTTGCCCTCCAACCTAGTGGTTGAGGGTTCGAGACCCATAGTGGACATTAGTGGTTATTTAGGAGTGGATTAGATTTGCCGTTCAAAAAAAAAAAAAAAAAAAAAAACATGCATATATATTACTCAACATAATAATTTGGGTCAACAATTTTCTCGACTGGATTTTTTTTTATTTCTCCTTACAACCCTTATATTTTTATATTTTATTTATTTATTTATTATTCTTATTATTAAATTTTTTTTTACATTTAGCTTGATTTATTAATCTCCATTATCTCAATAATAACAATTTATAATTATTCTCTATTCGCACTTATTATATTGACGGGTTTCCCTTTTAACCACCACTTTGATAAACTAAGTAATAATGAAATCTTTATTAATAAACCATAATAATAAAGATAAAGAGTAAAAGAATACATAATGAGTCTTTATTAATTATGAATGTATTAGTAGAGCATTTGGAAAGGATCTTGTAGTAAAGAGTATCTAGTGGTGAGATTTACTAATAAAAGTAAAGAAAGAATATATATGAAAATGATTATGATGTGACTATTATATTTATGTATTATATAGTCAATAGAAAGATAAAAAGTATTATGATATCGATAAATAAGAAATATATCTTATGAAATAAGTAAGTATGGACCACCTAGGTTCATAGAGGTAGAAGTAAATGTGGGTTGCTTATGTTCGGGTCCGTGGGACCACCCAGGTACATTCATACTATGTTGAATTAGTTATACGTAGTTATTATTGAATAACTAAGTTTTTTGATGATTTATGTGATAGCCGAAAGCTTTGATTGAAATAACTGTTGAGTTATGGTAGGAATGAGATGATGTGATGATGCGGGGGACCCCCGGTCATGAGGTGTGGAATGAGGGGCAGTTGGGTGGATTCCCATCGACTCATCCACGTTAGTAGTCTTGCTAACTGGACGTATTCCGGCGAGTAAGGCAGGTATCGGTAGATTGGGCGAATCCCTATTGCCGGTATCTTGAAGCTTATTAATGGCGATGGATTTCGGTTAATAAGTTAATGTGAAGCTTACTAATGGCGATGGATTTCGGTTAGTAAGTTAATGTGATTCTAATACATATATGTTTATGTATTAGGTATGTTTGTTCTTCTAACTAGTTCGGGGGTAACCCGATACTTAGATATGGTTGCTAGGAGAGCAGAGATTGTTAGAGTCACGGTAGGGTGACTAGCCAGTAGTGAGATTGTTTATATATATATATATATATATATATATATATATATATATATATATATATATATATATATATATATATATATATATATATATATATATATATGTGTGTGTGTGTTTATATATTTATGAAATAATAATTATTATTATTATTGGGGTCTAAAACCCGTGTATCTCACGAGACTATTTTGTCTCGCGTACTATGTTTGTTTTGTGGCTATGTACTCAGGTACAGGTTGAAGTGATAGAAGGTTGCACTAGAAGTGGCCTAGAGATGTTTAGCTCGGGAGCCCATAGGTAGATCTCGTTGCCTATGGTTTTGATATACTTGGTGGCACCTTATTTTTGTAAACTCTGATAAAGGTTTTAAAGTTTTTGTTAAACTGTATTTTGGACAATATGTCTACGATTGGGAAATATGTATTTTAAATGATTTAAACGACGTTTTAAAAATACGGGTGTTACAACCTTCACTAAGAGTTTTGCTTAGAGAAGTATCTGTTCAATGGTTCAGCGTTATTGTCCAATGTGCGTTGAACCTGTTTAAACTATCTTGGTAAAGGAGTGTACCACTGACATTGGCCACATTTGTGACCGGACACCCGACCTAGCAACAGGTGCATTCCTCAGCAAATCACCTAACAATGATATCCACACCTCTGCTTGTGCTCGATATACGAGACCCAGCATTTTCAGCACAGAGGGGGACCCACGTTTCAAAGGGGCTGGTGGCCACAAGGGGGGTTTCACGGGGTTTGAACCCGGGACCTCCCACATAGGAGGCCCAAGTCTTACCAACCGCGCCCACCCTTGATCTGTTAACCAGTATCTGATTTCGCACGGGGAACTGATCGTTGTTTCAGATAGTGATCAGATAGTGTAACTGGGTAACTGAAATCTGAACTGATCAGATTCAGTTACCCACAATCTGAGGAACTAATCCTCAGATTGTCTTCTAACTGTTTGCCTTTTTGTCTTCATTAAATTCCTTCAGTGGAGATAAATTTATAAATTCTTATCAGTAATCAAAGGACCGTATCGTTTAATTAATTATAATATTAAATATCGTTACAGTTTAATATATATACAATATCATTTCTATTCAATACTTTTGGTAGGGGAATTAAAAACTATTGAGACAAGAGACAAAATTTGTATATGAAATGGTGGGCTCTATACATATCTTGTCCCAACCACCATCCTATATTTGGCTTCATTTTATATATTTCTTACTTTTCTATATTTATACCATCCTTTTTAATATGATGTATTTATTATATACCAAATAATTTTAGTTCGCATAAATTACAATTTCTTTTGGAATGTGATATATATAGAACAAAAACTATTTTCTTCACTATAATATACAAATTTTAAAACATACTGTATAAGTATATCAAAATATAAGTTATGATATATAAATAAATTTTTGAACAACAGATATCATGTCCTTTCCTTTTGATATGGTTTTTGATACGGTTTGAAACAGGAGATCCTAGAACTTATTGGGAATGTCTGTAAAAATTCGTATACCTTTCTTTCTTAAATCACAATTGAAAGTTTACTAGAAAAATTATTTGTTATATTTATGTTGTAGTGGGGACATATGTACTGGTCGGACCACAAAATACATGTTTCAACAAACTTAATAAAAAATGCCCTAAGTTGACTGTCTCATGTAGGCCAACATTGTGACTGTCAAGGAGCCCACTTCAACAATATTTCTTTTGGGCCCAGTTCATATTATTGAACCCTAAGCTACAAATATTAGTAAGATTTTTTTAATTATTATTTTTACCCAATTAAGTTAATGATTGTGTTTTACGAGGAATTGAGGTCCGCGTTTCGCGGAGGGTTATAAAGATACACATTATATATAAGCTAATTTAGTTGGTTGCCCGAACTTACAAATACAAACATCAATATCAGTTAGCCTTGAAAAAAACTTACTATTCCTCAACTATTTAGTTCTTATGGGTCCAATTCATATTATTGAACCATGTCGACTCTGCAGTCGGGGTGGAAGAAGCTCGTATGCTTGGACTAGATTTGAAACCTAAAAATAATTGTTTAGGCAATCATTTTGTGAAAATATCTACAAACTGATGAGCCGGCGGAACATGTAAATCATAAACCTAATTAATAGCAACATGTTCTCTAAAAAATGTAAGTAAACTTTCACATGCTTGGTACATTGGCGATGCACCGGGTTAGAGGCAAGCTAAATGACACTCACATTGTCACAAAGTACGAATGTGGGCTGGGACTACGGATAATGAAGCTCAAGGAGTTGGTTGCGCCGTCAAGTTGCCTCAACAACGACATTAGCAACACCACGATATTCTGCTTCAACACTGGAGCGGGAGACAACATGTTTGACGCTTGAAAGACCAAGAGACAAGATTGTCGCCTAGAAAAATGCAGAACTTGGAGGTGTACCAGATGACGGAAGAAGCTAAAATCTGTAAGGAGTGCCCTAAAGAGAACGAAGAATGTGTTTTAACGATAAATAATAAGAACAAAGGGCACACCAATTGTGATCAAAATTGTAAAAATCAGCTGATGACGAACTAGAGGAGAACGGTGGTGTTCCAAGTGCGTCGGGTTACGGTGCGCCAACAAAGGAGAATCGGTGCGGAGATGTATAAACTGCGTAACACCCCTATCTAAGAAGACCTGTATAAACTATAAAAGCCTTATTTTTTGTAATTAGCTGAAAGATTGGATTATTATTATTCTATTTTAGTATAATACAAATTTAACATTAAAAGGAATAAACAATCATTATGATGATTTACTTTAAGGTATAATTCTGTCCATGTGCCATAATTCCGTATTGAAAGAATTACTGTCGCACATTAAAACTTACAAGTTCTGTCGTTGGTCCCAAAATTTAAAACATAAAGACATGTGATGAATTTTGATAGTTGAAAACTATAATTCTTTTAGCGCCTACATATAATTGTAAGTTGTAACTCTTGTCAATTAATGCCTACCAATATGTGGTTCCAATCTGATTGAATTCAAGTTCTGTTATAATTTTCCATCAAATTGTTGAACTATTTTGAATATAATAATTATTAATATTCGATGTAACTTTTTTCTAAAGCACTGTAAAATTAATAATATTATTAATATTAATAATTATTAATAGTAATTACTCTTTCATCTCGTATCCAATAGATGGTGTAAATCCACACATGATATAATTTATTATTTTCTTATTCAGTATATTGAATGATTTTTTCCCCTTCATAGTTCATATATCACTTTGAATTTTATTTAGAAAAACGAAAAAGTTTTAAATAACGTGTGGTGTAACATGTTAACATGGTCAAACCTTAAGTTTTAAAAGTCATAACGGTGTTTTCTAAGGCGTGATGTAAGGCGATAATCTTGTACATAAATCACAATCATATATTTATACAAACAAAGATAAATAAACCCATAATTGTAAATTTATAACATAGTTCGTCAATCTTTTTCTTAATCTTCGTTATATCTAATCTTATCACTAATTAACTATACATATTTTTTCATATAGCCCAGTTGCTGACTTGCTTTAATACGCCTAAAAAACACAACTTATTACTGGTAAATATGAGTCAAGTTGGACTTTCTCTTTTTTTTTTTGCGGCAAAAAAAGTTGGACCTTGTCTTACACAAACTTTACACCCAAACCTTGAATCATTGTGTGTCTCAAAGTTTTACTGAGTCATAACATAAGCCAATGAAAACCTTTTAAACCTTTTAGAGCATATGTAAATGTGATAGGTAAAAGCACAAACTGTTGGATGCAACTAATGATCAAATAAACTTAAGATCATGATAAAAAAAAAAAAAAAAAAAAAGATAATAAGTAACTTATCATGACTTGTAAAAGGTGTTTTCACAAACTCTTCGTCTTAAATTACTAAGAATGTAATTTGTAAGTCACAAAATATGATTAATACACTAAAAAATCACGCATCAACATTATATATACACATTTGTCTATACGAAGTAATTTTCTAGCAGTACATAAATCAATCTCCAAAATTGAGCATTTCCAATCATAAACTCTATAAAACTCTCTCTATCTCTATAAATTATGGGACCACTCACTTCAAATAATACCTCAACTCAAACTATACACTCTATTCTTTACTTCAAAACTCTTTAAAACAAATGGTGCCCACAATTTCACTAACAAATGCACCTCACAATTTCACTAACAAATGCACACACAAAGTAAGGTGGGATCCATGGATAGAGTGAACATCATCTCACTTCAAATATAGAGTGATTTTTAACCAACTTTATATTTGAAGTTAATAATAGATTTGGATTGGAGATGAAAAAACTTCAAATATAAAGACAAAGTTAACGATACAGTATGATTGAAGATGCTCTTTCATCAAATTCATGCATTCTCAAACATATCCAAAATTAGTATCTCCCAAGATATGAAATAGGTCTGATTAATCCACTAGGTCTTGAGAAGTTAGGGTACACCCCCCTATACCATTTGTAACACTCAATAAGAATTAAATACAAACATACCTATTAACTTATAAATTGTGGGAATGAACCATAATGGAAAGATATTGGTATCCCCTAATCAACAATTATAATAACAATTTATTTTTGTTTAGGGCCGAGCTTTAGATTTAAATAAAACAAAGGTTTGGATAAAAATATATAAAGAAAACATACGATCGTGACATATGTCTCATTTCACCTATAACCTCTCTTTTTTTTCTGAGTTTTCTTACCTTACCATATTTTATCTTATTAAATTTTGTTATTTATCTTACTATTCGTTTTATCAGTATAAATATTCAACTCAAAATATTAGATTATACTTCATCTGATTCAAAATAAGCACTACTCTTTTATTTTCATATTTTTTAACGCAAAACATTGTAATAGAGATTATAAAATATTAAAAGAGATAATTAGTGAGGAAGGGTCCCACAATATGATTGGATTGTAATAGAGATTATAAAATATTAAAAGGGGTAATTAGTGAGGAAGGGTCCCCCAATATGATTGTGAAGAACAAATTATTGATGTTATATAAAGTTAAGTAAAGATAAAATAGTACTTTTATATACAAAAATTTACCAAATAAGAAAATTATAGCACTTATTTTGAATCATCCATATAAAGAAAGTGTATCACTTATTTTGAATCAGAGGAAGTACTACTCTGTATGGGTAAAAGACCAATGCCATAGAGATGATGTGGCAGAAGGCCAAGACATGTAAGGCATACTCAACACCGTTGCCCCACCTCCCACGCGTGGTGGGTTTTTATGACGTGAAGGTGCCCACGGCCCTGAGTGACCACGGGCAATGGAGGACATTTTTATGCCTATTTGGTGGGGCCTCCTTCACATGTGGGTAAGTGTAGTGGTGTGATAAATATTTTATGTAAAGTGGTGTAGTGTGGTTGTTTAAATTACGTCTGATGTGACAAAATATTCGATGTGGTTGGTGATATCATACTCACCAGCCTTAAGAAAAAGAATTAATGAATTTCAAATGTTAATCATATTATGAATATAAAGATGATTTAGTATAAATTAGCAGTAGGTAATATAAACTTTAACACAAAATATAATACAACTTTTATAAACAATTACATTTTTTTTGTGTATGCATGTTTACTGTTTTAGAATACTATTAACGGCAACCCAAGGCTTGTAGCCTAGTGGTATCCAAGGAGGATTTAAGGTGTTGCCCATGACCTATTGGTCATGGGTTCAAGTCCCGTCGTGGACAAAAAGGTGGAAGGTTCGAGGGAAGGCATACTGCCCTTGAATAATAATGAACTGTCTAGGCTCATGGGTTCATGGGTTCAATTACATTTTTTTAATCATACTTGTGGATGTCACTGTCTAGGCTCGAATCACTAACTTACTAACTAGCCGTTCACAAAAAAATACTATTAACGGCATATATTTTAACATTATCTACAAAATAATTTTGAATTATATAATATTGTGATCTAAAAAGGTTCGGAACTTCGGATAGAATAATAATGAATGAATCCGTGTGGGGCAATGGTAAACAATAAAAAAGGAAGCATGCGTGTTAGTTATATATTTATTAGTGTATGTTTTATTAATTTGAAAACCATCGTCTATTGTTTTTAACGAGTAAACATACCCGCGCGTTGCAGCGGGTATCTTAAAACATATATTTAAATTCTTTATATCTTAAGATATGTTCGAGAAATCTTATTTAAGAGGTTTGTGGAGTGATATAAAATTTTTTAAGCTAATAAGATCAAAATCTTTTATATAAGCTTTTCTAAGTATGCCCTTATATGCAAATTTACAATTTGTTATGCATATAAAAGTTTTGTGAATTCACATATGTTAGTTATATTTATTGACGTATAATGATATGTGTAGCGGAATTTAACATTAAAACATTAGTGATATATTAGTTGTGTATATAACATGTACGTGGATCTTTGTTTTTTTTTTAAGTTAGAAATATATTTTTTTGTATAATAATAATACTTGTGAGGAAATAGATAAAGATGTGAAAGTAGATGAAACATTTAAAGTTTCTTATAAATTGCTAGTTATATTGTGAGTATAATTAAATGAAACAAATAAAAGACAAAGAAAAAGGAAAATGGGCAATAAAATACTACTTGCAATAAATAAATAGGCAAAGAAAAAAAAAGAGGAAGAAAAAGAAATGGAAAGGGATAAGAAAAAAGACATGTCCATATAGGGAGTCGAACTTGAGTACATATGTACATGGGGCAACGTCTTTAACATCTATTAGTTTTTTCTATGTAAAGTTAGCTATATATTAAGAAAAATTCAATTCACAAACGACAAGAAAATCACTGTTCATCCGTTCATAAATATTATATATATAATTATGCCAGAATAACATCAATATGTTGTTTCAACCCTTCATACATATCCTGACCCACACTCCTTAAATTTCACAATTTCCAATTTATTTGGCACCACATAATATTATAATATGAAGTAGAGATGTGTTTGGTTCCGGAACCACGTAGAACTAGACCGGGAACTGGACAGAAGTAACGGTTCGAACTTGATTCCGTTTCGGTACGGTTATTAGGGTATAGAACAGGTTAGAACCGAAAACTATATCATCAACATTTAATACAATGATTTCAAAAAGATACTTTACACCTAAATTGCCAAATAATTTGGTTTTAAACCCGTAAAAATGGAACCGAACTAGAATTGAGAAAGACAAGAAAGGAAAACCGATAGCCAGCCAAACACACCTCAAACGATCCAACCTGTTATTGTTCAGGATGAGAAGTTAGTCTGAGATGAGGAATAAGCTCCATGAGTCTCTGATAGAAGTTGGAAGCATTATACTCCACATTTGTCACTCAAGGAGTAAAACATATTTTACGGAGTAGTAAAAAGTTATACTTATTAGTTGTTAGTTCCAAATAAGTGTAGGTTAAGTGTAAAAGAGAGGGTTGCATACACTTTATTGAGATTACTGATTAGTTAAATATATAACACAATATTTCTCAAACACTTTCTCTATTAATCAATAATGATAAACAAAGTACAAATAATTGCGGAATAATTAAGAACATGAATCCTAGTTAAATTACTTGAAGAGATAGACAAAACAACAAATGTTAACTAAAACAAGTATTGATCAACAAATAATCGAATATAAGTTCAGACATTGATATCATACTGATTCAGTTGATGAATATATAATTTTAGACTTTGCTTCAATGAATGCAAGTTACGTTGAGAGCGGAGTGAGAATCGTTGTATGAGTGCGTGTTTGAATTCGTTCATCGACTCTTCTATTTATAGGGTTTTCATGAATGACAGTAAGAGGATGTGTGAATTATCCACGTATAAGAATTATGTTGGTGTTAAGGATGTTTCATGCGACACACACTACTAACAGAATTTTAACTTTGTACTTTTTTTGTCTTTTAGTGACTCACTGAGACCTTCAAAGATACGCTCTCAGTGAGTGCACAATCTTCAGTGTTCTTGTATAATACTTGTATCTTTCTTTGAGAGCTAAAGCTCTAGAAACTAAGTAATATTCAGCGACTCATGACTTTTCATCGACTCATGGCTCTTCATCGACTCATGGTTCTTTATCGACTCATGGCTCTTCATTGACTCATGGTTCTTTATCGACTCACGGCTCTTCAGTGGATGGACTTGTTTCAGTGACCTTCATTAAGATGGTAACTTAGTTTTGCACTTGTCTTCAAGACTCATGCACTATGTTATTGTCCAAGCACACTGAACCTACTGCGACTATCTGAATTGTTGATCATTCTTATAATCCGCACGGAGATAGTGAGCGTTATTTCTTTACTTGTTCAGATAGTGTAGTGGAGTGATGAGCTCTAAATATAGGAACATCATAGTCCTAATTACTTACAATGAGAATTTTTTTTTTCCTTCAAACTATATTTAATCTTGTCTGTTTGTATTTATTAAATTTATAACGGGTAAAGTTACTTTCAATGAACCAACATTAGTTATACCCAATCTTTAGGTATCAGTTGACTTTTAGTGATACTTTTATACTTCCTCCGACTCAAAATAAGTGATAGATTGTTACTTTCACGGTTTTTGAGGCAAAATTTTATAACGAAGGTTAAATTAGATTAATTGGATGGTTAGCGAGGAATGTGTCCTACAATTTTTGAATAAAGTAAGGTTAATAATGTTTAAAAGAAAAAGTAAGGGTAAGAGGTCATTTCACTTTATTAAAGTAAGTAGTTATTAGGTGTGAGGGTCATCATTGTTTACCAAATTAGGTAAGTTTATAAAGTGTGTCGCTTATTTTGATATACCTAAATATGGAAAGTGTATCGGTTATTTTGAATCGGAGGAAGTATGAGATTTTTGTTTTGTAATGTTACTTGACTTTTAGTATCTAGACTTATCACTCATCTCGTACAAATATAATTCAGTAACAAAACAAAGACACAATAAGGTCGGAAATAATGGCTCTTCTAACATTTGATCATGTGATATGAATTATGATTGTTGAATTATTTATGAATTTGTGATTAAGATGAATATGTTAATAGGACAGACAAGATGACACTGTGTTATTAATGGATTGACAGAAAAAAAGTTATTAAATGAAAATAACGATCCGCTTTAAGTATATCTATTATGTTGTCTTATACCCATGTTTTGAATCCACTGGCAGGTACCCGCGCAATGCGGCTGCGGGTACCCGTAACTATATTTCGAAGTGACGACAGTACCGGTGGTGGTGGCAATAGCGATGGTGATGAGTGGTGGTGCGTAGTGATGGTAGGTGCCGACATTAGTGATGGTAGGATCATATCCGAAATTGGTCTTTTTTGTGGAAGTAAATATGAGCCGTTTAAATACAGAAATGATGGTTGAGTTCTGGTGACGTTAAAACTTATATATATTAGTATCTGGAATAAATCAAAGTAATCAAGTAGTTGAAGTGGTTAACAAACACCTAAGTCCCAAATGGTCACGGGTTTGATTCCCCTAAGCTGCGTTTTTATTATTTTTTATCTTTTAAAGCATTTAGACCTACTAATATTAGAAGGCCTTAAAAACTAATCTTTAAAGCCTTTTAATATTAGTTTTTAGGGCCTTCTAATATTAGTAGGCCTAAATGCTTTAATAGTAATATAGATATCTGAAATTCAAAAAGCAGAAGTGGTTCGGCAGGTTATAAACCAAAATTCTCGGCCAACCACCATCTACAGTTTCAAAAAAACTTCAAACCAAAACCAATTGTGTTACGGTTTTTGCGGTTTCATGGTTTGGACCAACCGGCAAGTTTCTTTTAGATGGATTGAGCACCGTCAAGACTGAAATATTCATCACGAAATCATGTTTTAAAACGCGGGTGAAATATCAAATCGGCATTCACTGATTTGGTGGTAAGAAAAATGATGTATCCAGATTAAGTCATTGATGTTTAAAAAACGTTCAATTATTAGGATATTTATTAACAATAACTTATGAATCCATTTGCCATGCAATGAAGTGTCTAAATAATCTAAAAACTGATATTCAATAATTAGTAGTAATTTTTAGAATCAACATATTCAAATTATTATTTACACCCCTTTACAATGGGGAAAAATGCTATTATTTTCTAATTAACTCAGCATTATTTGGATATATGTTAAATGTACGTATCATTCACAAATCACGACCGTCCTACTTAGACCTATTACTTCAGGCTATTAACCAAACTTATATCGGATTAGAAAGTTTAATTATTGAACATAGTGGTAAGATTTAGTTTCCAACAACGTGAAAGTCTCATGTAGCTCAAATTTCAATCCCTAGCTAAGAGCAAAAACTAATACTTCTAGGAGTTCATCCGTATCGATTTTGGGCTACCCGCAAAATGGTTGGTCATTCTGAGATTAACCGGCTCACAAAGCGGGTCGGAACCCAAGTTAACGAAAAAATTACACTTTCATTAACAGAGGATAATCCCTAAAATGCGGGGATTTATTAGTGATTGATATACAAGGTGATTATATAATAAGTTTATTAGTTTATATAATGTTGGAATATAAAACAGATATAAACATTGTAATACTGATGCTGCAGTTAGTACTGATCAACATATATTGAAGATAGTACTGATGGGGCAGAAACACTAGATACTACTGATGATGCTGATCTTGGAATTACTACTGATGATCAAGTTTACTACTGATGTCTATTTCTGGTGCTGATCGAGTCCGAGATTCTAGTATAGTTTGTTATAGAATGTTTATCTTTTGTATATTGATTGTAATCGAATCCTAGAATAACTAGGTTAATATTTTAGGCTTCAAGGACTATTATAAATAGTTCCTTACGAATTGTAAACGTACGTGTGTATTGTTCGAATTATTCAATATACATTGAAGTTTTTTGTGATTACTGTGTTCTTATTATCGTTTCATTCAATTACAGTTTTCGTTTGTTCTTAATCAAATAACAAGAGTGTTAATCCGCTGTAACTTCTCTTGTTAGTAGATCTGTGATTAAATAATCTGTTTGGGTTATTCGATCCTGACAAGTGGTATCAGAGCTTTACGGTTCTAGATCTACGAATTAAGAACAGCAAAAAGTTTCAAACTTTCGAATCCAAAATTGTTAATCATGTCTGATAACAATGAAAGCACACAGGCTAACAAAATTCCCATTCTCACTCCCAACAACTTTGGGATGTGGAAAAACAGAATCAAGCAATACATGCTTATTACTGATTATTCCATGTGGGAAGTTGTTGTTGAAGGCAACAAAACCATCCAGACTCAAGCAGCAAGTTCTTCAACTGAAGTCGACAAACTCAAGTGTGAAAAAGAGAAAAAAGACAGAGGAATTGAACTCAAAGCCTTAAGCACTCTTTTGCTTGCCATTCCCAATGATTATCAACATCTTTTTGTTGAATATGATGATGCAAAGAAGCTGTGACAGGCACTGGAAAACAGGTTTGTAGGCACCAAAAGAAACATGATGTCTGTTCTGAAGCAAGACTTTGAAAACTTCAAAGGCCAGAAGAATGAATCATTGTCACAAGTCTTTGATAGGTTCAACAAGCTTATTGGTGAACTAAATCAAGTTGGTTATAAACCAAACAATGATGATGTAAACAGAAAGTTTCTTAGATCTCTTGGTGAAGAATGGTCTATGTATACGGTTATATATAGACAAGGAGATGCTTTGGAAGAAAAAGAGCTGGATGAACTATACAATGAACTGAGAGTGTTTGAATCTAAGGTAAGTACTAAAACTCCCAATTTACCTTCAAACAATGTTGCTTTTGTGTCTAGTACAGGAACATGTCAAGAGGCTACAAAGAATGCAGGAATTGAAGATGTAGCAAGAGAATCCTTTTTCACTAGTCATGTGCACACTGCATTGATTAGTGAAGATTTGGAACAACTTAATCCTGATGATCTGGAAGAGATGGACATCAAGTGGCAGATGGCTATGCTGAGTCTAAGAACAAAAAGATTTCTCAAAAGAACTGGCAGGCAAAATCTATCTTACAACAAAGGTGATCGTGCTGGATTTGACAAAACCAAAGTCAAATGCTACAACTGCAGTAATCTTGGTCACTTTGCCAGAGAATGTCCTAGCAAAGATCAAAGATCAAATTACAACAAAAACAGCACTTCAAATTCAACTGCATTAGTATCTCAAGAAGGACAAGTTTATGACTGGAGCATTCAAGTAGAGGAACATGCTCAGAACCAAGCTCTCATGGCCTTTACTGATTCTACTACTGAGGTACATTCTAAATCTTGCACTCATGAATGCATTAAAGCATATAAAAAATTAGAAAAACTTAACAAAGAAACACTTGAATATAATGGTTGTAAAGCTGATCTTGAAAATCAAATTAAAATTTATAAAATAACTGATCAAAAGATAAAAGATGAACTCTTACAAACAACTTATGATAAAGAATATGCTGAGTTAAAATTAAAAGAAACTCTAATCAAATTAGAAGAATGTCAAATGGAATTAGAACAGAATAAATTAACTATTAAAAAATTTGAAAGAAGTTCTAAAATTATTGATGAATTAACCAGTAATCAAACCACTGAAAAAGTTGTGCATGGAGTGGGGTATCATTAAGTTCCACCTCCAACTAATTTTATCCCTCCTCTTAAATCAAGCACAGAAAGAACACTAAATGAATTAAAAAGAGAAAATCAAACTGAAACCAATAATGATTCATCTGATGATGATCAAACAACTGATACAAGTTTTCATACCACACAAAGTCAAACTGAATCCCCAAAATATAACTCAGAAAATATACTAAAAATTTTAAGAAGGGGAAATCAAAGAAACTTGAACCAGTTAAAAGAACAAAGAAATCCTGAAGGTGCTAAATCAACAAAATTAACATGCTTAATCTGCAATAAAGTTAACCACATAGCAAAGAATTGTCACTTTAATCCAATTAACTGCACAGAATTCAAAGAGTTTAAAGCTAACAAAGAAAAAGAGAAAGCATTAAAACTAAAACAAACTGAAGAAGCAAAAGAGATTAAAAATCCACATGTTGAAGTTCCCAAATTTGGAAGAACTGCACAAAGATTCGTGCAAAATATCATGCATAAAAGTCCAAACAGACGTAATTATTTCAAAAACAATGGAAAACAAAATCAATTTCCACAATATTCAAAGTTTTCAAACATCAGTAGGAACTATTCCAGGTTTACTACTGATAAAAACCCTAATTACAATGCTGTCCGGTACAATTACAAAAACACTACTGACTATGCAAAAACTCACATTACCCAAACACTACTGGTCCATCAGTAGTAAAATACTCAAAATCCAAACACTACAGGTATAAACCTAGGTCAGTAGTAAAACAGAACACCAGTACTAACCAACAACCAAAGACCAAAACTGCATACAAAGCTCATTCAATTAAAAAAACTTACTCTTCAAAGGATGAACCCAAGACAAAACAAGCTTGGGTTCCCAAAATTAACTAATCCATTTACTTTATGTGCAGAGCATTCAGATCCCTGAAGAAGGTAGAACATGGCATATTGATAGTGGATACTCTAGGCACATGACTAGAAATCTTCAAATTCTTAGAGATTTCAAGTCTTTTGAAGGAGGATATGTTGCTTTTGGTGAAAATCCAAGATGTGGTAAGATTACAGGTAAAGGTACAGTATCAAATGGTAAGATTACTTTTGATGATATATTTTATATTGATGAGCTTAAATATAATCTGGTTAGTGTCTCACAAGTCTGTGATAAGAAGAACAAAATTCTTTTTACAGATGTTGAGTGCATCATTCTTTCTCCTGACTTTATTTTAGATGAAAAAATTTGTTGTTTTAAGAACACCAAGGAGAAATAATGTGTATTGCCTGGATATAGGGGAGAACTCATTTTTCAAATGAGATCAACTGTTTTATATCTAAGGCAAACACAAATGAATAAGAACTCTGACATAGAAGGATGTGTCACACAAATTTTAAAAATATGAACAATTTAGTCAAAAAGAAGTTGGTAGTTGGTTTACCACAAAAAGAATTTATGTGTGATCATCACTGTGTTGCATGCCTAAAAGGTAAACAACACAAGACTTCTCATAAGACCAAAGCAATCAATTCTATTTCTAATCCTTTGCAGCTCTTACATATGGACCTTTTTGGACCTACAAATGTAATGAGTATTGGAAAGAAACAATACTGCCTTGTTATTACTGATGATTTTTCCAGATATACTTGGGTCTTCTTTCTTAGGACCAAAGATGAAACAAGTGAG
Source organism: Calendula officinalis (assembly GCA_963853835.1). Classification (NCBI taxonomy): domain Eukaryota; kingdom Viridiplantae; phylum Streptophyta; class Magnoliopsida; order Asterales; family Asteraceae; genus Calendula; species Calendula officinalis. The sequence continues at coordinate 41,745,255 of OY970820.1, forward strand.
ATTATAAAGAATCTAATTGTAAAGCTGGAAAATACAAGAGATCACAAAGTGAAAGCAATTAGATGTGATAATGGCACAAAATTTAAGAATACTAATCTAATTGATTTTTGTGATCTTAAGGGTATTGACAGGCAGTACAGCTCACCAAGAACTCCACAACAAAATGGTGTAGCTGAAAGAAGAAATAGAACCCTCATTGAAGCAGCCAGATCCATGCTTACAGATTCAAAATTACCAATAACCTTTTGGGTTGAAGCTGTTAATACTACTTGTTATGTTCAAAACAGAGTATTAATAGTTAAGCCTCACTTTAAAACACCTTATGAACTTTTTAACAAAAGAAAACCCTCAATAAGCTTTCTAAAATCATTTGGTTGTCCTTGTACTATTTTAATTACAAGAGAACAAATTGGTAAGTTTGACTGTAAAGCAGATGATGGAATACTTGTAGGATACTCAACTCAAAGCAAATCTTACAGAGTATTCAACAAAAGGCTAAGGATCATTGAAGAAAGTGTAAATGCAGGAGACTCAAAGCAAATCTTATAGAGTATTTAACATTGATAATCTAACCAAATCTTTTGATGTTAATTATGATTATAATGCAGGAGATTCAAACAATCAAAACCAACAAGAAGGATCATCATCAAATGGCAGTCAAGACATTATGAAATATATCTTAGTTAATACTGATCCCACAGTTGATACTGAGGACATCAGTAACTCTGATAACCCTAGCCTTCTTGACACCAGTAACAACTCCAACTCTCAAGATACTACTGATCCCAGTAGTAACTCAGAACCTCAAAGTTTTGATGATGAACCAAACCATAATGGTGTCAGTAACAACAATGAACCACCAGAACTTAATGAATTTAATGTTACTACTGACACCAGTAGCAATGAAGAGTCTCCACAAAATCAAGATAATCAAGAAGAAACATGGACAGATGCCCAAGTTCCTGAATCCAATGAGTCAAACCTTGATAGTCAAATACCCGTTGACAAAGTTCCAGGAACAAGAACTAAAAATAATCATCCTTTGGACCTAGTCCTAAGTGATGTCAATTCTAACATGCAGACAAGAAGCAAATTCAATTCATCATTAAATTCAAATGTTTGCAACATCAGCCTAATATCTAATGAATGTATGTATGAATGTTTTCTGTCACAGGAGGAACCTAAGAAGATTCAACAAGCAATGAAAGACTCAAACTGGATCATAGCAATGCAAGAAGAACTTCTTCAATTCAAATTACAAGCTGTATGGACTCTTGTACCTCTACCAAAAGGAAAAAGAGCCATTGGAACAAGATGGATCTTTAGAAACAAGAAAGATGAAAGAGGTATAATGATCAAAAACAAAGCAAGACTTGTAGCCCAAGGATACACTCAAGAAGAAGGTATTGACTATGATTAAGTGTATGCACCTGTTGCTAGAATTGAAGCAATAAGAATATTTCTGGCATATGCTTCATACAAGAAGATCAAAGTCTACCAAATGGATGTAAAAAGTGCTTTCCTTTATGGGAAAATTGAAGAAGAAGTATATGTGTGTCAACCTTCAGGATTTGAAGATCCAGAACATGATGACTATGTGTACAAGCTAGACAAAGCTCTATATGGCCTTCACCAGACACCAAGAGCTTGGTATGACACCTTTCATCATACTTACTGAAGAACAATTTTAAAAGAGGTGCCATTGACAAAACTTTGTTCACAAGAAAAGTCAAAGATGATAAACTACTAGTCCAAATATATGTAGATGATATCATCTTTGGATCAACAAATGATCAACTGTGCAAAGAATTTAAAGAATTGATGCAGATCAAGTTCAAGATGAGCTCAATGGGTCCAATGAACTTCTTCCTTGGTCTCCAAATCAATCAAAGATCAGATGGTATTTTGATCAACCAATCAAAATATGTCAGAGACATTTTAGAGAAATTTGCAATGAAAGACTGCAAAAGTGCAAGTACACCAATGGAAACTCACAAACACCTACATCCTGATGTTGAGGGGGAGGATGTAGAAAAACATCTTTACAAATCTATGATAGGCTCTTTAATGTATTTAACTGCATCAAGACCTGACATTATGTATAGTGTTTGTGTATGTGTCAGGTATCAAGCAAAACCTAAGGAACTACACTTGCAAGCTGTCAAAAGAATATTTAGATACTTGAAGGGAAAACCTTTTCTTGGTCTTTGGTATCCTCATGCATCACCATTTGAACTCATAGCCTACACAAATAGTGACTATGGTGGTGAATGTCAAGATAGAAAATCTACTACTAGTGGATGTCAATTTTTTGGATCAAGATTGGTGTCATGGCAATGCAAGAAACAAACCAATGTTTCAACATCAACTGCTGAAGCAGAGTATGTAGCTGCATCTGCTTGCTGTGCTCAAGTTCTATGGATTCAAAATCAACTCCTAGACTTTGGTATCTCTAAGCTTAAAACTCCTATTTTTATTGATAATCAAAGTGCTATCAGTATTGTGAATAATCCAGTAAAACATTCACAAACAAAACACATTGAAATAAGATTTCATTTTATAAGGGATTGTAATGAAAAGAAATTAATCAAAGTAGAGAAAATTCATACTGACAATCAATTAGCCGATCTTTTTACAAAAGTATTTGATGTAGGAAGATTCAGCTTCTTGGTTAGCAGTATTGGAATGATTTTAATAAATTAATCTCACAAAAGAAAATCACATGTAAAGTTTTGTACAATTTTTTATATTTATAAGTATGTTTTACTACTGGTTATTTATTACTACTGATCATTATAATACTGATGCTGCAGTTAGTACTGATCAACATATATTGAAGATAGTACTAATGGGGCAGAAACACTAGATACTATTGATGATGCTGATCTTGGAATTACTACTGATGATCAAGTTTACTACTGATGTCTATTTCTGGTGCTGATCGAGTCTGAGATTCTAGTATAGTTTGTTATAGAATGTTTATCTTTTGTATATTTATTGTAATCGAATCCTAGAATAACTAGGTTAATATTTTAGGCTTCAAGGACTATTATAAATAGTTCCTTACGAATTGTAAACGTACGTGTGTATTGTTCGAATTATTCAATATACATTGAAGCTTTTTGTGATTACTGTGTTCTTATTATCCTTTCATTCAATTACAGTTTTCGTTAGTTCTTAATTAAATAACAAGAGTGTTAATCCGCTGTAACTTCTCTTGTTAGTAGATTTGTGATTAAATAATCTGTTTGGGTTATTCAATCCTGACATATAATCTTAATTAGACTTATATCTCTAGCTTAATTAAGTTTATATAAAAATGTAAGCATTTTAAATAAGCTTTTACAATATGCTCTTCTCTCATTTAATTAGGCTTGTATAATACGAAGTAATTTTTTTCTCTTCTGTAAGTGTCTTATTATTTGGTGAAACTGTAGGATAGAAGACATTACGGCATCAGTCTATCAGTTATTCAGGTTTGTTAGTTTTGTGCTCTCATTTGGGCCTTATTTTCTGTAGTTAATAATCGGTTTGGGCCATGTAACACCCGTATATATAACATCGTTTTAAATCATTTAAAATACATTTTCCCAATATTTGACATATTGTACAAAATACAGTTTAACAAAAACTTTAAAACCTTTATCAGAGTATACAAATATACGGTGTCACCAAGTATATCAAAACCATAGGCAAACGGGATCTACCTACGAGCTCCCAAGCTAAACATATCAAGGCCACTTCTAGTGCAACCTTCTATCACTTCAAACATGTACGTGAGACAAAATAGTCTCGTGAGATACATGGGTTTTAGACCCCAATAATAATAATCAATTTCACAAATATATACAAACATATTTATATATACTATATCAATACCGTCTAGCCACCCTAGTGTGACCCTATCAACCTTGCTTACCTAGCAATCACGTCTAACTATCGGGTTGCCCCCGAACTAGCTAGAATCACATACATATCTAGTTATCGGGTCGCCCCCGAGCTAACTAGAAACAAGGTACCGGCAATAGGATCGCCCACGCTACCGATACCTGCCTTGCCCACCGGAATACGTCCAATGAGTAAGACTACTAACGTGGAAGAGTCGATGGGAATCCACCCAACTGCCCCTCAATCCACACCTCATGACCGGGGAGTCTCCCGTATCATCACATCGTCTACTAACGTGGAAGAGTCGATGGGAATCCACCCAACTGCCCCTCAATCCACTCCTCATGACCGGGGAGTCTCCCGTATCATCACATCGTCTCAATCCTACCATAACTCAACAGTTATGTCAATCTAGCTCTCGGCTAACACATCAATCATCAAACAAGTTAGTTATATAAAAATAACTATATTTAACTGGGTCAACATAGAGAAAGTACCCGTATAGTCCCATGGACCCAATCATAAGCAATCTACACATACTTCTACATCTATGAACCCTAGGAGGTTCATATTCCCTTATTTCATAATATACAATTCTTGTCTATCGACACCATAATACTTTTATCTCTTCGTGACCGTAATACATAATTATTACTTGTCGCATCATAATCATTTTCATATATATTCGTTCATTTCTTTTATTAGTAACTATTACCAATAGGTACTCATTACTTATCAAATCATTTCCAATTGCTTTACTAATACATAATTATTAATAAAGACTCAATATACATTATATTACTCCATAACTTCATTATTATGGTTCCTTAGTAAAGATTTCATAATTACTTTAGTTTATCATATTTACTTCCAAATTCATCAATCATACTAGACTTATTCTAGTATCACATTACACCTACTTTCTTATCTTTTCAGTCACTATCTTTATCAAAACATTTATTAATAAAGACTCATAACATATCATATGTATTTTCAAAAAAACCATTTGCTATGTACCCAGTTTAAAAGTCTCATGTACTCACCTTAGCAAATAAGTGCTCCAACCGTATTCTTTACGTCAGTTTCCTTGCTTCACAATTAGGTCAACCTTCCAAGACCTCACCAAATGCCTAATACAATAATCACAAGATTATCAACATCACATTCTACTACCAATGTGTCCATCTATCTCTAGATAGCACTTATTAACTCATTTCCCCCAATTATGGTGATTTACCAAACCCTAGGTTTAACCAACCCTTAAGATTCTTACAAATCATAATCATACACTTGTTTCCTTTGTTAATATACCATCTATTAAGTGTATACAACATTTATTCACCATAAACCATAACCCCCAATCACTAGGGTTTCAAACCCAACCATCAAAATACATAGATCTAAAGCTACCAAGATCAAGGAGTGAAGATCTACCTTTAATCTTCAACTAGGAGTGAAATCTATCAAGATTCGTGGAGGAATCACTCGAGAACTGCACTAGAGCTCCAAAAATCGCCAAAGAGTATCTAGGGTTTGAAGATAGCACAAATGGCTGAAAACCCGATTTTAATGTCTGTCGAACAGACTTCGCGTCGCGAACTAGCACTTCGCGTCGCGAACTATGCGCTTCTTCCACTTCGCGTTTGCTAACCAAGTCGTGAACTACATCGCGTCCACTGGCCTCTTTCCCTGACATGACTTCCCGATCGGGAAGTCCTACTTCGCGGCGCGAACTTGGTGTGCAGCCAGGGCTGCACTTTTTCGTCCTTGCCTCGACCCGGTTTCGTCCATAACTTTCTCATACGGTGTCCAAATGACACGAAACCAATTCCTACGTTCTTTAAACGATTTATCCTTATTTATCGTATTTTTATACAATTTATTTGTTTACAATTACCTATTAATTTTTTTTGGCAATTTAACAACAATGAGATTTCATAACATTAAAATATATATATATATATATATATATATATATATATATATATATATATATATTATACAATTATGATAATTATTTTAATATTTTATTACTGTTCATAAATGTTTTCTAACGAGTGTAATGATACTCGCACTTTGTTGCGAATTTGGGTAGCTTCAGTTCTTTATTCATTTAGTATGAAATTTTTTTGTATCACTTTAAGTTCACGTTTTAGTTTATATATAAGAAATATAGCTTTTTTTTCATATTCAAATTTGATTTAAGTTTTCATGGTCGACTCTTAACAATTGATCACTAAAGCATCATCATCTTAATTTTTGAAATTTATGTTCCTTCCTTCATATAAAGAAAATTCAAAGATTAATAATATTGTAATATTAAAAAATTCAAATCTTAATTTAGTATTTTTTTAATCGTAATTTGAAAGAAACACATGTTTGTCTAAATGTCTTAGGTTAGTGGTTATTATTTTTGTAATTAGTTAATAGTTTAGGGTGACATTTGAACTTTTTATAAAATATTTACTATTGCCACCCTATTTTAAGGGGTTATTTGAAATATCACTATACTCTGTTTTTGTTTTAATGATTCCGTTTTCAACTTATAATGGACAGTAAAAGAAGAATCATAAATGTATAGTGAATAATGAACCATAGATCTGGAATGCAAATTGTATTATAAGTACAATACAATTGCCCCTAAACAATTAAGCTTTTCCAATTTCTACTAAACAATTCTTCCCTAATCCAAATTCTAATAATGAATTCTTCCCTAAGTTTTTTCAAATTTTCTCTGTAATTATTTCAAAATTATAATTTTATATTGACAAAGTAGAATTTTAAAACCCGTTGCAACGCGCGGGGAAAATTATCCTCGTTTTCATTTTTAATTAAACATCAAGATTATCAAACACATCTTTCTCGATGTACATAACCAAGCAATCATTCATCTACACATCTCTCATTTTATTGTGTGGCCGAATCTTCATAGCATTCATTACAAATGCCTTTTCAATTGAAGCAGTTGACATGAGTAAAACCAAAACCAATTTAATTAGCCTATACTAATTGGTAAACAAAGTATTCTTAATCTGGACTAGCTCTGCCATTTCCTTCAAATAAAAAAAAACTCAGAACTAGATACTATGTCATAAAAAAAAGTGTCAAGATGAAGGATATAACTTAGCTAGATGAACCAAATTATCCGCTTTTAATAGTAACACATGAACATAAACTAAAAAAGCCTTCGTAGCGAATAACATATGAAATACCTGTATTTATTATGAAACAAAATAAAAAACGAAAGTACATAATCTAACTCAATAAATTCTTCTAGTAAAATCAACGAAACCAAAAAACAAAATTACATACACATCTAAACAAAACACAACATTACTCTTGACATGTACATATCAGACCATAAACCCTGAACTATAATCAGCTCGGATAGTCACACACGGTTATTTGCAACTGTGGTTCGACCACCGGCTGCCTAACAAAAGCCCTTCTCCACCAAATCTCAAATGCTCTTTGTATATTCGGACAATCATCCCCCTTTTCATGAAACCGATCAAACCAACTCATCAAAAACGTTTGTTGTTGCAACAACGGCAACGTAAGAATAATTTGACCCACACCATCTTCAATTAACCTCCGGTCAACCGTTCTTGACCCCCTTTTAATCCAACCAAAATCATCATATAACGCTTCTAGCCATGTTGAAAGCAAAGCCACTCGTGTCTCTTTTGGCACCAAAATGTTCCCTCTACCGATTGCAATACATAACTGTGCTGTAATCCTACTAATTTTATGTCTATACATTATTGGAATATTTGAATGAAGTGTAGCGAGCTCGTGTTGATCCGACCATAACTTAACAAATTCTTTTTTCAATCAAGATATCAACGATCCATTCAAGATTATCGGCTACTCGACCTATTTCACTCATCATTACCGATTCGGATAAACATAGTACAAGTGAAGTAACACATTTGTTACAAACGGTATAAAGTGTTTCTTTTGAGATTTCGAGTTTACATAACTATAATTGGGACTTGTTTTATCTTCTTTAAGTAATCGGGAAATCAGGGTTTTCATTCCTTTACGGGCTTTTTCGTCTTTTGCGTGTAGAACTCCCATGATTAACCTCAAGAAAATGTCGTCGATTCTTGAAGAAGTTGATGGTTCCAATGCTACTCGTTGTAAAACTTCATAATTGTTATGAAGATGAAGTTCGTTAAGATTTAAAATCACTTTTTCTTCCTCTTCTTCGGACCATGGAACCGCTTCTAAATACTCTAAACATGATGATATTCCATCATCAAATTTCAAAGCATCACATACCTAAAAACATGATAGAAATTATACAACTTGGTTGACTTTTAAGGTGAAACAACATTCAGAGAGGGTGTTTGAGATGGCGAGTTGAATCTGATTATCAGTTTATTGCCATTTGAAAACGTAAATAATCTAAAACGGTGTTTCTAAAATAATCAATTATTTGCGTTTTGGGTCGAGTTTTGAATAAGGGTGGGGAGTTACTTATTGCGTTTTCAAAACTGATTATTTGAGTTTTATCTATTAATTGAACAAATATCAGGTTGCCAAACGTTAAAAAAACTGAATATATGATTACTGCATAATCAAATCCAAACACTATATTTCATAATCACTTTTTGTAACCGTTGATTATTAGATTATTAATTTTCAAATCACATAATTTATTTACAATAAGCAATTATAATGTAGAATCTAATAATGAGCAATTAAAATGCATACCTTGAGCAAGCCTAGAATCTTAGAAACACCTTCACCAATCATCTTCTTCTTCTTCTTCAGATCATCACAATACATGAAAACTAGGGTTTCTAAATACACTTCAACATCATCACACTCACAAATTTCAACAGAATGATGGGACCCACTTCTGCGGCCCAATTTCTCCTTAAAAAACTGACTCTGGCGGACCAACACTTCCCGGTGAACATCCATCCACACACTATAACCGTCACGAGCTGTAATTGTAAGTTTCACGTCTCCATAACCTAATCCCCAATTACTAGGGTTTCTAAACGGAGCTTCGGATAAAATCCTAGCAACCCGTTCTTCGATCCGGATCCCGGTAGCATCGTGTGACGGTAACGGCAGGTGTGTAGTGGGCTGTCTCGTGTCGCGGGTTTCTTCTTCGGTCATCATTTCGAAGAGGGTGGGGCTAGCGGTGGATCGGATCGGGCTTTGGATGGGTCGGGTCGGGTTATCGGATGGGGAAGATGGTGGTGAAGGTGAGAGGAAGAAATCGGAGATGAAACCTTGTTTTAACTTTGTGGAAACTTGTTGTTTTGATTTAGTGAGCTCAGATGACGCCATTGAAGCAATATTTTGGTTTAATTTTGCTGTTTGAAAGTGAAAGAGATGGAATCTGATGAAAGGATGTCACTGCAACTGTGGGGGTGCTTTTTGAAGAGTGTGGGGGGGATGGATGACTGTAAATCAATGATTGACTCCACTCTAATACTGTAAATCAATTAATCTTAATCTTGAATTTAATAGTTCAACTTCATAGTAGTTATATGTGAATTTAGGAATAGAATAGAAATTTTAGAGATTTGGTATTATTCCTAAATAAAAAAATCATAGAAGTTTTATATGTGATGAAAGAAAAAACATGTCATTTTTTAAGAGATTTGGTATTATTCCTAAATAAATTTTTAGAGTATATGGGTTGATTGCTTGATCATTTTATAATAATTGAATAGATATAGATATTATATATGGAATTTATTTCTTCACCATAATTTTTACTTACTATACCACAGTACAAGTTTTATACCGAATTGTACAAGTCTATCAAGCTTTAATTGTGGTAAGTAACTTAAAAGTTGTGGTGCGAACACCACTCCCTATTATATATTTATCTACTTGTTTAAAGTAGTTTCAGATCATATGACATCATAACATTGTATTTGCGATATTTTTTTAATTCCTGGACACAATTAATCAGTTTATTGCTTGTTGATGTTTCATAAACAAATCTATCGAACTACCAATTAATAATTTGGAGGAATTTATAAAGCTATTCAGTATGGAACATTCATGTTTTGAAGGCAGCTTAAATGGTAAGCGACCATGACGTGAAGTATTGTACCTCCTCCCGATGTAATGTGTATGGTCATTAGGTCATATAATGTGGTGATAATTCTGGTTTGGTCCATGAACCCATAAGTTAAGAAATTGAATTTCATGATGGGAGAAATCCATAAAGTTATCTGAATCACAACCAACCCATAATAAATAACCTAACCTTTAGGCTAGTGGGTATGGGCACCACATGTGGTGGTGCCCTTTTCCGCCACATCATCGCCACCTCACACCCCCACACCACCACCACACCACATCATTTGGTGGAAATACCCACCACACCACACCACACCATTTTATTTTCCATCTCATCATTTCTTTTCCATTTATTTTTCACACAAATAATATTTTATATAATTTAAAATTACATTACATTAAATAAAATTAAAATGACAATACTTTAAATTAAAATGAAAATACTAGAAATTAAACATTAAAATACTAGAAATTAAAAATTACAATAATTAAAATAAATTATTACTCTTCATCGTCTTCATCGTCGACGTCTTCATCGTCGGCATCTTCATCGTCGGCATGTGCGTTGTTGTAGAGATGGTCCGCCAAGTCCTGTCGAAGTCGTTCGTGTGTTGTTCCGTCTCGAATGTCGATAACCCTGTGCAAACATTCTGCACTTCCCGGTACATACAAATCATGTCGGGGACCGTCCGGCACATATGGAGAAATCATCCGACCAGTATCTTCGACAACCATATTATGCATTATAACACATGCATACAAAATATATCTTAATCTTTCAAGGTCATATGAACGGGCCGCGTTTTTGACAATGTGCCACTTCGCCTTTAAAACTCCAAAAGCCCGTTCCACATCCTTACGTGCGGATTCTTGTTTTTTTGTAAACAAGACCTCTTTTGGATCAACTGGATGTCGGTAGGCTTTGACAAACGTCGCATGACGAGGATATATACCATCGGTAAGGTAGTAACCGAATCTATATGGATTGCCATTCACCGTGAAAGGCGCATCGGGTGCCTTTCCTGATAACAAGTCGTTGAATATTGGTGACTGATCAAGCACGTTAATATCATTATTAGAACCCGCAACCCCAAAGTAAGCATGCCAGAACCATAAATCCTGGGAAGCAACAGCTTCTAATATCAACGACGGTACTCCATGATGTCCACCGGTGTACTCACCTCTCCACGATTGTGGACAGTTCCTCCAATCCCAGTGCATACAATCAATGCTACCAAGCATTCCAGGAAAACCATGTCTCTCTTCGTGTGCCTCATATAATTTTTGCACATCGGTCACTGTTGGTTTTCGCAAATAAATAGGTCCGAATATTTCCAAAACCCCTTGTGAAAATCTATACATACTTTCCCTAGCAGTTCTTTCAGACATGCGTAGGTACTCGTCAAGAGAATCAGGGGATGACCCGTAAGCCATAGATCGAATTGCTGCAGTACATTTTTGCAAAGCAGTGAATCCCCGCCTACCTCTAGCATCGTATCTCAATTGAAAAAAAGGATACCTGTTTTCTAATGCGGTACATATGCGCATAAATAAATGTCTGGACAGACGAAACCTTCGTTGGAAATTGTTGTCGTCATAAACAGGATCATCCGCAAAATAATCTCGGTATAGCATGTCGTGTCCAGCTTCTCGATTTCTATTTAGCTTCGCGGTTCTAGTGTCAAACACTTCTTCATTTTCATCGGAGGATATATCATCGAGGAGTTCTGAGTATATTGTTAGCATAAACAAGTCATCGTCGTCGGATGATGAACCAAGATAATCCATTATTTGTGAGTTGGGGTATTTTGGTAGAGTTGTGGTGTGTTTTGGTAGTGTTTTGGTAGAGTTTATATAAGAAATAAATAAATTAAATTAATTAATTAATTTTTTTTTTTTAAATCACCAACGGCTATATAGCCGTTGCAAACGTTCGAATTTCGCACCTCGCAAGCATCTCCACGCCCGTTTCTCTGCGTGCTCCGTGCCCCTCTCTCGCCACGCCGCACCCCAACGGCGTTGGGGGGGGGCGGTGTTGTCTTCATGGCCACGGCGTGGCTGCCTCGTCATCCCCCCACGCCCCTTTGTGGCGTTGGCCCATACCCGGACGCCTTAGAGTGATGAAGTCAATCATAATCATTATGGAGTATTACATCAACATCACATTAGATTTTCATTCAACATCATTTACTATGATAAATAATCACAACCACCATTATCAGTTTATCACATTATTATTACTTCTTTTTTTTTTTAAGAAAAGAAAGAAAGTTCCATCTCAATAATGGAATGGACAATGACAAACCTTTCTTTTCAGTGCCATCTAGAAGAATATTTATCGTACCATAAAAGATTCATTACTAGAATATTTTGATATTGTGGTCTTCTATCAAATATATTATATGTAAAAAAAGTACTTGTTCGTAAAAATATTTAGATAAGTGTTTGACAAAATTACACTACCAAAAATTTATTCAATCTATTAGATAAATAAAAATTACTAGAGAAAATATACAGTGCATCAAAAGTAATATTTCAAAAAATTAGTATGACGTTTAAATTTGCAGACTCGTCACAGGGTACGGGAATATGCTCCTCATCTGTAATGATTTCTCATTTCTATTTTGTCAGAAATAAATGGGATTCATAATGTGAAAATATAAATAAGAAAGTAAAATAAAGGAATAAAACTTATACAAACAAATTACAAAAATTACATGACAAGTAATGCTGATATTCATTTGTTGTTTGAACTACAAATTAAAAAAAAAAAAAAACAATACTAAGAAAATAAATTCCCAATTAAAACCATTTTTGGAGAGAAAATCAAAAATAAGTTTAACCAAAACACACATACATGCACACTCAAAATCTTCCCACCACTTTCAGAAAACATTATTCTCCAGATCTTTAAGTCCTGGGTCAACCTCTTTGACTTTTTCGTCTTCATTTGTTCCAAACACCGGAGTCTCTAGCTTAGGAGGGTCCTGAAAAAATCATACAAATAAAATGTAAATAGAATTATAAGAATGGTTTTTGACGTTTACACCAAAATTCATTTATGATTGTTTACTTTAAAAAATCAAAATAGTAGTTTTTTTTTTTTTAAACCTTTTGCACCTATAATGTTTGTTAATTTTCCTGTTAAAGAAACACTTGTAATCCTTTAAAACTATTTTGATAGTTATTTTTATGTTAAAATATATAACAGGCGTTAAGATAAATGATAAGTTCAAAAAATTTACAAAAAAGAACTACCAATATAATTTTTTAAAGTTAAGAATCATACGTAAAATTATGGGTAAATCTTGAAATTTACTCTAAAATGTATGTGAATTCTTAGTAAATTCCTGTTTTAAAAGCATTAGATCATAGGCATTAATCGGGTTTTTTATAACATTTTTGGACCCATCTTGCTTAAAGACGGGCAACCGAAAAAGTTACAAATCATACAACAAAAACGATTCGAATATTTTTATTTAAAGAAAAAAAACAATTTACCTGGGAACGAACTAAAGCCCAATTGATGCCTCGAAAGAACGGGTGTCGTTTCACTTCGCTTGCACCTTCACGTGAACCCAATCGGTTTTTTGGATCTCTATGCAACAATCTATAGACCAACTGTTTGGCTGGAAGGCTTACCTGCATTACATTTATATAATACTTTTTTAATATAATATTGGATAAATAATGTTTTTTAATAAAATCCGCAACAATGCCTAGCCTTTATTATTACACTCGTAAATTATATTTTTCTTGTAGGGTAAAGTGTTAGATATCGAGTAGAAAATCTGTATTTATACAATAATAATTTGGTTTTTATTTTAATAAATTTCGACCCATCTCACTCTTTTCTAATTACCTAAGTTTTCCAATTTTATCCATCTAATTTGACCCGATGGAAGCAAAATCAACCCATTTAAAAGCCATAAAAGCACAAATAAAATTACCGGTATGCTACCAGGAAACTTGAGATCTTTATGAAGAACATTAGCAAATGTTCTTTGTCTCGTCTTTCCTCTAAATGGCGTGTACCCATAAAACATTTCGTATAAAAGAATACCTATCAACATAACCAAACAATCATTACATTTTTGGCAGAATCTTTAAACAAAAATTAAATGGTTAAAAAAAGATTAAAAAATTTACCAAGAGCCCACCAATCTACTGCACTAGAATGTCCAGCTCCACTTATAATCTCCTGAAATTTCCAAAAAAAATAATTAAAAAAATTAACCGAAAATTGTTGGGAAAGGATAAGCGATATCAGTAACTACACAAACCGGAGCGATATACTCTTCCGTTCCAACGAAAGAATTGGATGCCCTGACTGGTTCGGCCATGAAAATTGGGGTTTGTTGACCTTTTTGATGCTTCTTCTTTTTCTTTTCAATTATTTCAGGAATTAAAAGCTGAATCAACAAATTAAAATTATTTCGTTACAATACAAACTTAACTTGATTCGTATAACTGAAATTGCAATGTGAATTTCTGGTTGCAGAGTTTCTGTATAATGTATTCCCTGAATATAGAAATTAAAATTTCCCCAAATTATAAAACTCTGTTATTATTATTTTTTATTTATCTTTATAATGTAAATATTACACAGATCCAAATCAAATGTGGATTGGGTGAGGAAAGAGATTGCACGAGTTATTTGCATTTTTGGTCTTTTATTTTCCTTTGATTTTTGGATTTTGTTTTAGGCCCCGCCCGTTTATCTTTCTTGGCTCATTCGAAAATCTAGGCTTAATTTAGGATTTGTTTGTGACTATAAAATGTTTAGTTGATAATTTTAAAAAAATTGAGTTTTCTTTCAAAATTTGTGTTCGTGTGTTGAACATATTACATATGACCAAATCCACGATATACTTTAAATCAAAGTGGTTTTTGGATTAGATTTTTCTAATTATTCTAAGAATCACCGATACCAATGACATAACACAATCGATTAAGAATTTAAAGATACCTGAGGCTTGCAAGAGGTCAAGCAAGAAAGATCAAAATCTGTTAAAGCTATATGTCCAGTGCTTTGTATTAATACATTTTCTGGTTTCAGATCTCTGTATATAATACCTGTGCCACAATTACGAGGGTTCATTAATTATGACGGACATACATCTATCAATTAAGATTCAGATAGTACCGTCAAAATCACTAAATGGTCTCTAATGTTTTATTTAATTTGTATATGATTAATACTTCCTTCGTTTCAAAATAAGTGATACAAATTAGAGTACATAGTTTTTGAGGCAAAATATGATAACGATCATAGTTAGTGGGGGATGGATCCCACATATATTGATTAAAGTGAATTTAATGATGTTTAAAAGTAAGGGTACATGTGTCTTTTCACTTTATTAAAGGAGATAGTTAGTGGGTGTGGTCCCACTACCTTTTACCAAATATGGTAAGTTTTTAAAGTGTATCACTTATTTTGAAACACCCCAAAATGGAAAGTGTATCACTTATTTTAAAACGGATGAAGTAGGATATATTGTTTACCTTGACAATGGAGATATTCTAGTGCCACGAGCACCTCTGCAGCATAGAATCTGTAAGAAAAAACGTACGAGTTATTTATTGTGTTAGGATAAAACGAACCCCTATATTATATACTAACTCCCTCCCAAATTTATTATTTGCACATAAAAATTATACAATTTAAAATAATACATTTATTACATTGTCTAACTACTAAAATTCTATTAATATTGCTTAATTATTTTTTTATTGGTAGAATTTTCATATTGACAATAATTTTAGGACAGAAAGGTAAACAATAAAATGAGTTGGGGCGGAGAGAGTATTAGCATAAAACGTACAGGATAATAGATTGTTTCTACAAATTTATTTACTACAAGCATAGTTTCAATAGCGACAACGAGGAGTTTGTGGCAACTGAGAAGTGACCACCATGATTTTGGTCACTTAAAGAGTTAGTGACTATCTCTTTAATGAGAATTGGTGCAAATCTTGACCCAAATCATGACAACCAAAATATTCATCACCGGTCACTTCGACCACATTTCAACCTTTATGGACTACTTTGTAATCTTTAGTGACAACTACTTTAGTCACTACGATTTTTTGTTGTAGTATGATTTCATATAAACTTGAACTAATGTCATATATGACAAATCAGGCAATCAAGTTTGAATAAGTTTTATACCTTACGGAATCTTCCTTTAAGACCTTCATCGGCTGGCTGTCTAACAACATAAAAAGTTCTCCACCCGGATAGTAATCGGTGATCAAACAAACATGAGTTGGAGTCTGCCAAGTTTTCGATCATTTGCTACAAGTTTAGGAGATTTTTGAGAAATATGAAAACCGTCGCGAAAACTCACCTGAAATGAAGCGTACATTGCTGGAAGAAAAGGATGGTCTAAAAGGTCCAATATCTCCCTTTCAGCACACGCTCTATGCACCTACATGATGTAAATAAGTACACAGTTTTTGTCACAGCGATAATTGTGACACTAAATTTGTGTCACAGAAGATGAGTGATCCAATGTTTTTACCTTATTACGGTTAATCATGACACCTTTATCCATTGCTTTCATTGCGAAAAACTCACCGGTTCCAAATAACTCCACCAAATGAACACTTCCTGTGTCGCCAGATCCTAAAGGCTTTACGGGCCTAAAATGTTTTAGTCCTAACTTTTCTCCACTCTCACCAATCTACAAGAACAAGAAGTCATATAAATCAATATCTGCAGGCCCAGTCCTGGGCATGGCCCACTAGGGCCCACAAAATTTAAAGGCTTATTTTCAAAAAATTAGTCTATTTATCATATATGTAAGGTATGTGTGGGGTGGGTGTGAAACTCCTTGAATCAAGATAAACTTAGGTGATGTTTGTGAATAATATCTGAATGATGTAGAGGTTTGAATGATTCAGACTTCCCTTGATATCTGTCCGATTAAGAGGTAGAACATGTTGAATTATTGATTCAGAGGCTGGTTAAGAGGCCTTATCAAACACTCTGAATCTGTCTGATTAAAAGGCTGACCTATTAACTGTATTATTAAGAGACTTACCAAACAGCACCTTCTGCAGGCCCAATCCTGGGCATAGCCCATCAGGGCCCACAAAATTAGTCCATATATCATATATGCGGTACTTTTAATTTGCTAGAATAATTTTAGGTAAAAAAATTATTCAAAATACGATTTTATAAGATTTTACCCAGAAAAAAAAATTGATTAAATCAACCATAAATATCCATAATGCCTGCCTCGGTACCTTTAGTATAGCCTTCCAGGCTGATGAATCCTTTCTATGCGGCTTAGGGTTAACGGTTTTTGAATGTTTTGCCCACAAATCATCCGGGGTCTGCGAATATTAAAAAAGTATATATAAATCGACTCATATTCTATAATAATTCCATTAAAAAATATCCCCCCATATCACGAGCATTTTACCATATTAGCATCGGGAAGTTCTCGTACTGCTACATCAACGTTTTCAGCTGTCTCTTTCACCTGAAATGCCCAAAACAAGATACTTTAGCAGCTAAAGAGAAGTCACTAATGTAAGAATAGCCAGTCACACAAGTGTCGTATATACACATAAAAAAGTGGTACATAACTAGTGAGAATAACTTTTTAACCTTTTTTGTGACAAACTTTTCCAAAAAGCGTTGTCACTAAAACTCATATACAGTGATACCTTTTAGTATGTCACTAATACAACTGTTACTAAATGATATTGTCAATATGGTACACCGATCATATATAGATACAGCAAATATTAATAATATATGCACAAGGCAAGGCAATTAGGATTCTTGATCAGATTATAATTAACACAGATGATATTGTTTCCTACTAATCAAAAGATGAGATTAGGAGAGATTAATTAGTGGATTCCACGTGAAAATTATGTTATGGGTGGGATGAAATAGGAAGATTTAGTAGGAAACAACGCAATTTTTCTTACCAAAACCGCACCATCTTTAGCAGTCATTTCAGGGATACAGTTGTGAAGTGGCTCAACGTGCTGACTTCCATCTAATTGCACTCCAATGAAGTATTGTACTTCTCCCTATATCACAAAAAAAAAAAATACATATTAGTCTTTATATCTATCGATTTATAAGTTAAATACTTAAATTATTTCCCAGGAATCGTACCTTTTGATCACGCATAGGCTGCAGATGAAACAAGTTCCAAAACTTTTTGCCTAATTGATTGGCACGAAATAAGATTTAATTAGATTAATAGACCGATGTTCTAAAAAACATTAAGATTAACAAATACATAGTCTAAAAGTCCATAATTATACCGCTTTTCGTGTAATTGATGAGTTGTACGGTAACCTCTCTTTGGTTATCGATTGCCTCTCTTATTTTCTTGACCGTTGATGGATCGGTTTCAGGACCTTGAAGAAACCTTAGGAAAACAAAAAAACAACAAAACTGAAAATTGTGACAGAAAAATATTATAGCTAGGCCATGACTCTAGTTTCAAGCAATTTGAGTTTTTATTACTCAAAACTTGTTAATAAAAACATGATAGCGGCCCAAATGTAAAGAGACTATTTTGTTTCTTGAAGCCCTATCATCATATCAAGAAAGAGCCACTACTGAAAAGGACATAACTTTTGCCTCGGATTTCCGTTGCAAGTCCACGAGTAACCAAAGCGAAACTTGCAACGAGGACTACGTTATGATAAACAGACATAGGCGGTTTACCTAACTTTCCAGCCCAAAAATGCTGTTTTTAGACACTTATTTGCATTTTTATGTTTTTTGTGTATTATTTTGGACATTGTTTTAGGTTCTGTTATCGTCTGTTTGTCTTTTTTTGGCTTATTCGAAATTCTGGACCATATTTGAAGTATATTTGTGTGAGTGGACTAATCAGTTTATGATTTTATGAAAAATGAATTTTCTCTCCCAAAATTATGTTCTTTGTGTTGAACAAGCTTTGAAGGTATTCTTGAATCAACGTGATTTCTGATTAGTTTATCAAGGTATTCGTTAAATCAACAGATGTTTTTAAGTCTACAACAAAACATATGTGAACCATGTATTACCTGCAATTTCTTCCAAGTATCTCTTCACGGCTATACTCCGTCAATTCCAAGAAGCTATCGGATGCAAAAATCTAGTGATTGGGTCAAAATCAAGAAAATTATAAAGTGTTTTAACCGAGTTTTTTTACAACGACGGGTATATTAAAGAGCTAGCGTGACTAATCACTACTGGAACGTTTCTGCTTTGTGACACAACAAAAAAGTCACTGGATATTAAAAGAAAAAAAAAACAGCACGAAAGTGTCGTTAAAAGTTAAAGAAACCGGCACAGAACAGTACTGTCCACTTACGTCACCCACATATAAAAAAGTGGGACTAAGTTGCCGTTAAGAAAATGACACTTTATAGTGACAAAAAGGTGAAAACTGAGAACATATTTTGACTTTTTCAGTTTTTTGTGACAAAAGGTTTTTTTTTTTTTTTTTTTTTTTTTTTTTGAAAAACCTAAAAGTAATATCTGTTACCCACATGTTATTAGAAAATGAGACAATACCTTATTTACTACTTTCTTTATAAGAAAAAACTAAACACTCATTAGTGACACTTTTCATTAATACACTGTCACTAAATGTCCCTTTTAAATGGATATAAAAAGGAACTGCCCTTTTTCTAGCAAACTATAAGATCAAATTGTATAGACATTTTTTAAATCTTAAGTAATCAATTTGTTAAGTAGAAGACTTACAATGGGATTATCGGGAAGTCGTGGATCTGTAATGACAAAGTTCTTTTCAATACGCTCAAGAGTCGTCGCTAAATCAATACCCTTTCTCATTTCCTTCTTTCGTACTTTGTCATCTAAACTTTCTGGCCTCGAATCATCCTTTTTAAGCTCATAATCATCATCTTCATCATCGACCTCACCATCAGTATCTTGAATGTTAATGTCGCCCTCAAATTCGTCGCCATAATCATCACTACTTTTACGGTTTTTCTTCTTAATCCTATATCATAAACATGTTTATCAAAATATTGTTTATCCTCAAAAGTCAAATGACTAAACCATGAAATGTCATGAATAATAACATAGTTTAAACACTGATTTGTTTTGATGACTATAACTTTTTAATATTTTTTTAGTACAATGACTCATTAATTTGATCTTCAATTCTCACATTATTTACTTCTAATTTCAATATATTTAGACGAATTATATTTTTTTAGTTCGTCAAAAGTTATTAAGGAAAGAAATAATGTAAGAAAACGTGATTAAATTAATGAGTAATTGTACCAATTAACCATTTTTTGCAAGATAATGATACTATGACGCACATTTAATAGTTCAGTGTAGTATAAGATCCGGTCAACCAAATTTAAAGTACTAAAATGCCACCTGACATTTACACTATTAGTATATTGATCAAGATATTGGTGAGTACCCCATAAAAGAAGTGCGTTTTGATTTTTTATGTTTCTTTTCGGGTAATTCGTTGATCGGCTGCATGGTGGCGAGGGTTCTGACTCCAGCATGTGAATTCCGTCGTTGAGGAGGTGGTGGTGGCGGAGGAAACATTGTCTCTGCCGATTTTCGGCGGCCTAAACCTAACCCATCGTTTTTATTTTGGTCGCTATTGTTTCTTGATTCTGTCGCAAATGGGTGACTATTGGTTGACTCACTGAGTGATCTTGGTCGTTTCACTGCCTCCACCAATTCAGTCACTGAACTAGTTGCAATTTCTTTTTGTCTAGCTGCAGATTCCATCAAAAATTTATTAACTAAATTAACATATATACACTGTTAATGTAAGGTGTTGTTTAGTAGCATCTAAATGATTAAAATCTGAATGATGCAGATGTCTGAATGATTCAGACTTCCCCTGACATCTATCTGATTAAGAGGCGGAACATGTTGAATTATTGATTCAGAGGCTAATTAAGAGATCTTACCAGATGCTCTGAATCTGTCCGATTAAGAGCCTGACCTCTTAACTGTATCTTTAAGAGGCTTACCAAACAGCACCTAAACCAATATTCTAAAATCGGGTGCTTAGTAACTATTAAGAAACCCAGGTTGACCCGGTGAATAGAGTGGTTCAAAAGTATCAAATTAAGTGATATATTTTGATAATTTATCTTATTTGGTAAAATGTTGTTGTGCCCACATCCATTAATTATCTCTTTTAACATAATGAAATGTCCTTACTTATACTTTTAAAAATTTATTGAAATCACTTTATCTAAAAGTTGTTTGTTCATCTCCTGCTAAGTATCTAATTAAATCTAATATAATTATATTATTTATTTGATACCGAGGAAGTATGCAGGTAAAAAGCAGGCTTAACACCTTCAGTAGCCATATATTTTGATTTAATGACTTATTTATTTATTACTATCGACAATTTTAGATGTTTTACGAAATGACCATTTTTTTAATAATGACCTACATTTTTAATATTTAAGTTTTATGTTTCTTTGCATTTATTATTACACCACCTTTTTCCGAAATATAAGCGAATTTTTATATGGCTAATATATAATTCTTAAGCTTATAAATGTATATTTTCAAAGGAGGTGATCATTTTGACACCATATAAACTACTTCATATATTACACTATATAACATTTGAAGTGAATTGTACAAGTTCAGTAAAATAATAACTATAATATATAGATTAGTTTATATGGTGTCAAAATCAACTTTGTTTTTATACATTTTTAAGTGAGAAAAACATGTTAGTAAGATACATATTTTCCTAACCCGTGAAGTAAAATTCATGTAAATACTCGTATATCAACGACTTTTGGGTTGATTGGTGTCGTAATGTAATACTCAAATTGCATTTAACTTGATGTAAATGATCTTTTTGGTCTTACCAATAAATCTTAGTTGTACTAAACAAATATTCCGATCCTTTTTCTAGCCATATGTAAAAAGAGATAAGTCAGAGTACCATCATATCGAATTAATGATTCGGGCAACCCGTTAGGGCGTAGCGTTTTCTCTTTCGTCCCTTCTGTATGCTTGCTCACTTCCACTTGCATTCTGCGTATAATCCATATCGAAAACCGAATATACATAAGCAAATTATTTGGTGATAGAAATGTACTGGACACTACTTTCCAAATACAGTGCCCGTTCACATGCACATAGACCTACCAAATATAAGGAAATCTATATAATTTGATATGTTCTCTTATTATCTTTTGTAAAAAGGGCAAACACAAATGTTTTAATCAAATGATGAAATTAGTAAAGAGAGTTAGTTAATTCAACATGTTAACCATTATATGAATAGGAAGATAAAGTATGAAAATTTAGTATGAGCCAATACAATCAGAACCAGTCCTGAGCCTGAGCATGGGCGGCCAGAGCCCACAACATTTAGGGGGCCATTTTCAGAAAAATAGTGTATATATATGTGTAAACGTACTTGAATTAAGGTAAATCTAATAAAATATTGAAAAATGTCAAACTAAATTATGACCCAAAAACCACATATATAATTTGGGATTAATGTTTCTTTTTCATTTTAAGGAAGAATTTTACTTATATGGAAAAAATAATATTACTTTGTCATGGGCGACCAGGAAAGTCGACCAGAGCCCAAAAAATTATTGGACCGGTGTTGAATACAATTTTTCAAAAGGTTATAGAGTCTTAGAGCTAATATGATTCATTTACGTTTTACCACAACCACTTCTTGTTTATTTCTTACGGTAATAAACATCGACTCCCTCAGTGAGTTGATGCTTATATTTTCGGACTACTGATAAACAACATCAACGAGCACATGCTCGCCACGTGCCGAATTTTGGATTTGTTATGTTCATTCTTTAGTAAATAAGATAAATGCAAAATGTCATAAAAACATCATCGAGAAAATATTTAAAAAAAAAGGTGGACCAAATAAGAGTTATATAGATAACAAGGACTTGACCTTAGAGAGTGGCCCATGTCCGTTTCACTTGCCATCATCTAACATCGCACACAATGTGGTTCCAATAAATGGTCCATAAAAGGACCACCATATCCCTCCCTCATCCCGTTACTCAATAAAACAAAAAGAAAATAAAAGAAATAATAATAATAATAATAATAATAATAATAATAATAATAATAATAATAATAATAATAATAATAATAATAATAATAATAATAATAATATGTGTAGGTATGTTTAGTCTAAATTTGGTAGGGAACATGTATCGTGCGGATCGCCTAAAGGCACGTATACTTGTCAACAAAGAAACCGATAAATTAAAGATAACAAAACTTTATAAAAATTCAAATCTTTTAGGAGAAGATATTGAAATTGATTTATAACATCGTGAACTGAAAACTATTTAACAAGACTACAAAAGCGTATAAGTCATGCGGGCCAAGTTTTTTTATAATAGGACGACACTACAGGGCTAGAGCTCTCATCAGGGTAAAGAAGAATTTGTTTGTATATATAGCATCGACTATGAGATATGATATGTGTATCGTGAGAATATTTTTTCGATAAGAAGTGAATAATGTCTAGATATAAAATAATACGACTTTTTAAAGACATATTTAAAGTACGATCCAGAAAAAACCTAAAAAAAACATGATCATGGAGGCATGGAGAAGGGCGACAAGCTAAAATTCGTGTGCCAACCCAACCCGTGGATAGAACACTTTTGTAGTCAAATCAAAAAGCGAATAGTTTGGTACGTCGTACGAAATATTGAATTGAAATGCATGATGTCAAACTATTAAAAAAGGCTAGACTTATTTATTAAGACGAATTCAGTCAAATTTAATATGCAATAAATAAGTTAAATACGGGAAAATATTAACGGTAACCTTTATAATTATGATTATCAACTTAATTCTTATGATCTTTATAACATGGTTGATTTTGATAGTTAACAAACTAATTTTGAATCATAGCCTTAATTAGACGATGATAATAGTATTAATCCCTTCGATGGAAGAATGTAATATGTAAATGATCTACTTTTAATTATCGGATGGAATATGGTAAAACTTACCCTATGAATTTGAGAGTGTTGCCGGATTCATCTTTGATAGGGGAGACAGTAAGAAGGTTCCAAAAAGGGGACCCATCTTTCTTGTAGTTAAGGAGCCTGCCACAATATGTCGTACCCTTTTGCAACGCTTCCCTGATTTTAGCCACATCTTCCGGGTCCGTGTCCGCACCTTGTAGGAACCGGCTGCACCCATACCAACCCAACATTTTTAACCATTTTATTTTTTATATTTCATAATCTATTTTAAAAAAAGTATGTTCAAAATCGACTAAATGATACGAAATAAAAATCAGGTCCAAATTATGATAGTATAGTTTTCAATAATAGTTTGGATTATATTATATTATATTATATGAAAAATAATCACGAAATGTTAACACAGTGAGTAATCCATTCTAAAATAAAATTAACATATCTTGATGTGCTATTTTTATTTTATTGAGTTGAGATTATAAGGAATAGATGTTGAAATGAAATCTTAGTCACTAATCTTAGCAAATCATACATAAATAAAATAATCTTATTTTATATAACTATACGTGAATGATTTTTATTGATATATAAATAAACTTAAAATTTACTATTTCTATCTTTTCCTCAAACTTAATGAATCCCGCTGCTCCTTGACACATAACCTAAGTCGTCCAATTGGCATGTTTTGCCACTTTTGGTAATTGTAATACATCGCACGTATTTTACACATTTTAAATGAATATAAACAAATATATCACAATGGTAAAGAAGCTATACCAATTTCTTCCAATTACTTCTTTAGACGTATAACCAGTCATTTTGAAAAACCCTGCGCTTGCATATAAAATTGGAAAGTCGGGCTTTGTGGCATCAGAAACCACAAATGTCTGTTGAAATGTCGATAATGCATCCTTCAAGTCCTCTGATACTCTAGGAAAGCCTCTTTCTTTACCTATATTATTAAATTTTTTGTTAACGACAACTTTAAGTGTTGCCCATAAAAAACTATTATATGCACTAATAACTTGTATTTTAATTAATGAATGGATAATATTGTAAATGCAGATGGTAGTTGTTGATTGATATACAAATTTTAATAGCAAACAAATATATTGGTTATTGAAGGTAAATGAAAAATTACCCAAGTATGACTATAAAAAAGTTTTCTTTTGTGACAAATGTCGTTAAATAATTAAGAACAACGGTTTACAAAATTTTAAGATTTGCTTACACATAAAAAACGACGTAGGTAAAAAAGATATACAAGTATATAGTAATACAAAAAGAGTGTGACAATATATTATTGATATTTTTGTGACACATTCTCAAAAAAGATATTGTTGAAACTCAAAGGATGAATTTTAATTTACAAATATAAACAAAACTCAAATTTGTGAGACCTTTAATTATGTCATCTAAATATCACTTTTATATTAAATCACAGTAATCATTTTAAAGACAATATTGAAATAATCTTTTTTATTTAATTAGTTGCTACTACCTTTTTTTGGACATTGATTTTTTCTGAATTTCAATATGAAACTAAAATGAAGTAATTACTCACCCATTCCATCATCTGATATATCACTAGAACTCTGAACCGAATTACCCGAATCCCTCCTATTCGAACCCGGTTTAGCATTCGGATCCTCACCGGAGGTTCTCACTTTAACCCCCTGCGGCTTACCAGTTTCGGTGTCCGTTTGCAAAACCAACCCCCACTCCGCCGCCCTTTGCTCAGCCGCACCCACTATTCCCCCCGGCGACTGTGGTGCCACCACCGCCGCCGTTGAGCTCTGAGCAAAGGGCGGTGATTGCGGTAGCATCATCACCGTCGAAGCCTCATACGGGCTAGGATCTTTAAGTGCCATCCATGACTTGATCTCATCCGCCGGAAGTCTGCCGGAATGAGAAGTTGAGAGACCAACATTAACATTAGCATCGGCTGACTGTGGCGGCGATTCTGGGTTGTTCTGTGGTGACTCCGCCCATGTCCGCCACGTGGGCAGTGATCGGAACGGTGCCGTGACGTCATAGGTTGAT
Source organism: Calendula officinalis (assembly GCA_963853835.1). Classification (NCBI taxonomy): domain Eukaryota; kingdom Viridiplantae; phylum Streptophyta; class Magnoliopsida; order Asterales; family Asteraceae; genus Calendula; species Calendula officinalis. The sequence goes on from OY970820.1 coordinate 41,771,217, forward strand.
GGATTGAATACTTCAAGTGAGCCACGGACGTCCCTTTGAGGTGGTTGGAACAATGGTGAAGGCTTGTTTTGTGCATGTTGCTTTGAATCCATTTTATCTACATGACCAACATGCAAAAATTACATATACAATGAACGTTAATTATAAGTTAATGGAGTATAAATACATGATTAAAATAATCTTAAACTTAAAATTAATTCATTAAACTAAGAAAAAGATACAAACTTTGAAATATGGGGAGATAAGGATGGGGAACCTTGGAAAGTGGTGTTAATGGAGACTTCGAAGAATTGAAGTACAAGAAGCCCAAAGGGAAAGATATTTTTGGGTTTTATATCACATTTGATAATATGATGAGAGAGTATGGAAGGTTCAAGGGTAAGTGTGTCATTTCAATAACGAAGATATATTTGATGAAGAGTGACTTCATGTCCACAATAATTTGATTTTTAAGAGAAAAAAGGTGGTTTGAGAAATGGTTCAAAAAGTGAAAACCCTTCATTATATATGAGAATATATTAGACCAATAAGCAATTGACTGGTTTTTGAAGCAATTATTTGATTAGTCATTTTAAAGTTTAAACAAGTTGTCTATTTGTGAATATATGTTAGGTACTAGAAAGTTGTAATAGATAGTCTAGGGGGTAAAGTGTAACATTGTATATATGTTAAGTTTTATTTAGGAAATGGTCCTAACTAACAAGGAATTAAGCGATGGTATTAATACCAAAGTGTAAGGCTTAATTCCTTAACTTTTGCACAATTAACATTTCAATTTTACATCAATTGTTCTCTCACCTTCTCTCTACCTTTCTCTCTCTAAAACCCTAATTTGTTCTTCAATTTTCTAATCAAAACTCATCATCTATCACCTCATATGGATTGAATCAGTGATATTGTGTTTTTCAATTGGTATCTGAGCATAATTTCATCTTGAAAACGATCCAAATCCATCAATTGGTGTTAAAATCAGAAGATCAAGTGGGTTTTTGAAGAAAAAGTTGATGTTCTTCATGAAAATTTAATGTTGTAAAATTTTTGTCCAAATCGAAGATTTGATCATGGATTAGTGTTTCTCCAGTGTTTATAAGCATAATAGAATCAAATTCAGATCAATTCCGTCAACAATCGATCCTCAATTTGATGATTTTAGAGAAAAAAATGAAAAAGTTCAAAAGTAAGAATCGAAGCTTTTGTGTTATGGATTGAAGAATTGATCGGATCAAAGTGTTAGCAAATTGATTTCGAGCAATTAGCAAGAAGAATTATTCAAATTGGTTAAGAAATGAGTGAAATCGAATTGAAAAAGTTAAGAAAAAGACGTACGTTCGTTCGTCCTCAAGAACAGCCGAAGTTGATGTTCGGCCCGAACATTGAAAATACCCGAAGTTCAAAAGCTAGTAGTTCGGCCCGAAGTGAAAAGCCCAAGTTCGGCCCGAAGTTGGTCAGAAGTAGAAGTTCGGCTTCTTCACCTAGTTCGACACCTACTTCGGCTCTTTCAATTTTGACATAAAGTTCGGCTTTAATCTGTTTCCTAAATCTAATCTAATCAATCAATTCCTTAAATCAATTTACTTGATCGTCCAGAATCATTTTAATTCAATTATGCATTCATAAGCCCAATTCCATCCAAGTTCGGTATCTTCTTGTTCGACGGCTTGAGTTCGGCTTTGGAACTTCAGTCAATTCAAGCAATTTCGATCAATCGATTTAATCAATCGTTTTAAATACTTCGATACGGCTCAATCGATTTACTGGATTTAAACAATCGGTACGGCTCAATCGATACGGCTCAATCTCAAACGGTGACAAAGAGTTTGGCACTTGAAATACGAATTCTGTAAAAAATTGATCTCTCATTACGATATCAAAAATTGAATTGGGAAATTTGATTTCTGGGAAATTGTGGATTCATTACGAATCGGACTGGAAACAAAACTTGGTGATGATGATTATTATCATTTAATTGAGAGGATATTTGATAAGCATTCATGACGATAAATTGAATCCATGTGATATTTGGCTTGGAGTAAATTGCACATAAAAGTACTTCGACTGCCCTAGATAGAATTTGGCCCAAAACAAATATTAAGCCCAAACTCATTTTTTTTTGGCCCAAAACGTTGCTTTCAGCTTCCGTCTAGAAACTCAAACACAATTTGTTTAATTAGCCCAAATTTTTTTTTTCTCAAGTCCATAAACCTTTAAGCCAAAACTGATATTTGTATCAAAACCCAATACATTTAAACCCAATACAACTTCAAATTTTCTTCAGACTTTAAACCAAACTTTTTAAACACCTTAAATTTTTACATCAAATTTTTAAATACAATTTTAAAAGAAAACTTTCACAAGATCTTTAGCGTTTGAACACACAAGGACTTTTACCCCTAATTGCAAAAATATGGATAAAGACCTTGCAGATGCGATAAAAGCTAGCAAATATTATAAACAAATTCAGACTGAAAAAGTGTTAGCTAAAGATGAAGAACAAAGAGTAAATTTGTGCAGTATGCCAAGAGAGACTACTGAGGGTTCTGATAGATTCAATGAAGAAGCCAACAAGGAAATTGAGATAATCAGTACTTTTTCATCAAACTCTGATAATCCCACTGAACTGAGGGATGATCTGGTTGTTCCACAAAATGATGAAAATGAGGTACACTCTTCCTTTTTTGACTCTTTTCTATCTGATTCAGACACTGATAAATCAGAGAATTCCTTGTTTAATGAAAAACTTTTTCTTAAAGTTGATGCGAAATCACAACTGACAAAACAAATTACTTCTTTAGAATCCGAAAAGGAATAACTTTTAAATGATTTAAGTCAATGTTCTCTTCAAATAACTCAAGTAAACAAGGAATTACAAAATCAGTTGTCTACGTCAAAATCTGCTTATAAATTTCAAATTTCTGAATTACAAGAAAGTTTACAAAAACAAGTAAACACAACCAATGAATCAAATGCACAAATCTCAAAATTAAAAGATGAAAATTTAACCTTTCGTCGCCAACTTGAAACTCTTGTTCCTCAAGTAAATCAAATTAATAATTCAAATCAAAAAACACAAGAGTTACAACAACAGCTGTCAACATTTCATGCTGCTCACACCAGTGAAGTAAATCGTCTAAATCACATAATTAATACAAAAAATCTTGAAATATCAAACCTAAAAACGATGAAGACGGTATCAAATGACAAAGACGACTCCAAGCAGCTGATAAATGACTTAGCTATCCAATTCAGTCGACAGCAAACATGGATGAAGTCCTCAGACATCAAGATAAAAGACTACCAAGAACAGTTGAAGACGGCTGACATCGAAATTCAAAAATTGAATGAAAAAATCAAAAACATAACAAACGATTTTAAAAAGGAAATCGATGAACAATCAGCAACTATCCACAGTCTTACTGTCAGAAAAGAAAATGCTGAAGAACACATCTCAAAACTGGAGCAGACGATTGTGAAAGCTGGTCATACTGAACAAACGATAAAATTAAACCAGCCTAAAGAGTTCAGATCTTTCAAGTCAAAAGTGGGTCTCGGCGCTGAGAACTCCCGTCCTCTGGAAAAAGCTGCTGATGTTGTTCCCACACTATACAATTACGATTACATGAACTTGGGAATATGGCAAAGCTTTCTTCATATGCCGGACGAGGAAGCAGAAATCGAGAAGTTCAACAGAGAAAAGAAGGAACACGCTCAAATCAGCTTTAACTATTCTGAATTGAACTATACATATGAAAAGAATAAAGCAAAATTTGAAAACAATGAGTACTTCCCGATTGTCACTCCAGAAGAATTTTCCATTTCTGATAATGAAGTTTTAAAACAAACAATTGAACCAAAGCTTTATGTTCCACCGTTGATTTTAGAAAAGAAAATTGTCCAACTTGAATCTGAAATTGATGAAACTCATAAAGCCTTTGATAAAGAAAAAGAAAATCTTCAAACAAAGATACATCAATTAGAGGACACGATTTCAGAATTAAAACATAAAACTGACAAAAATGTTTTTCAAAATTCTAAATCTTCATTAATAGGACCAGCACCTGTTAATCCAGTACCAATTACTTTGAGAAGAACCTCTAATTCACCACCTTTAAACGTCTCATTTAGAAAATTAGAGCCTCAGAGCAAGGAGCCCAAGCCCAATAGAGTCAAAGGAGATATGCCATCTAAGAAGCCGAGTTCGTCTAAGTCTAGTACGCTTAAGAAGCCTCGCGAGCTTAAGCAGTCTAGACCATATACGTCTTCAGTTTCTTCGTCCACTGTTAAAATTAACAGTAACAACTCCAAAAATTTTAAATCTCCTGCATTTGCTTTTGGAACTGTGTATGATGCTTCTGCTTATCGTCCTGTAAATTACTCACCTGATTTTGGTAATGTGTGTGTCAAATCTGAAAAACTTGGTAAAAAGATATTGAGAGATAAATCTACAAATAAACAAATTTCTCAGAATGATGATCGATTTTTTGTTAAGCTAAATGCTCCATGTGGTTTAAAAATCAATGTTTTCCATAAATCTGGTAAAATTATAAAATCATGCAAAATATGTTTTCCACAACCATGCAAGAAATCTGTCTCTCATCCACACAAACCAAATAAAAAAGGTTCATCTTCACATGCTTCCAAAAAGGCGAAGAGTTCTTCCAAAACCCCACCAATATCTGATAAACACTCGTCTTCTCATCGCAAAGTTTCTCGAGGATCTTCCGCACCTAAGCCAAAGTCTTCAGGTTCCTCAAACAGCGACAACAAAACAACGACCAAATCTTCAACGTTTGTGAAATACACATGGATCAAAAATGAAAAATCTCATTGGATTATCCAATCCTCTGAAAAAATCTTTAAAATGGGTAGTTAAATCCACAACCTCTGAACTGCCTCCTTGCAGTTCTCCAAAGCTCTAAATTGATCTTAAAACAATTTTACATAAAACATCTGTCGCTAATCGTATAGGACCCATACATAATTGGGTACCAAACATGTTTTAATTGTTTTATGTAGAATTACCAGAAAGGTGTTTGGAGTTTGGAGAATGACTTATACACACTTCAGTGTATAACTCGCGTTTCATCAGAATGACTTATACACACATCAGTGTATAACTCGCGCCACAACAGAATGGCTTATGCACACTTCAGTGTATGACCCGAACTTCAAAGAGATGGCTTTCAAATACATTTGTTTGAAACCCGCTCTTAACCAGATTTTCACATAAATGTAAAAACTCTTTCCCACCCCTCTTAAACTGTGTACTTTTCATTATCTTCATTTTGTCGAGGGGGAGAAATATTAATTATAGTGGGAGAATTAGTATTTCCAGTGGGAGAAACTTTCTAATATCAATACTTTTATACCCGTTTGAATTTTTTTTATCGAACAATTTTTTTATCAAACGACGATACCTTCCTATGGTTTGCCAGAACCGGCCTTACCTTCCAAGGGAAACGTTTTAGCCAAAATTGGTAAATGTGAGGGTATATGTCTAGGGTATAGATTTAGGTGAGTGCAAGGTGATGTGAAAACATGATAATATCAAGAAAACACACCTTTGAGTGCATCCAAACCGACAATAAACCGGGCAACCTCACTAAATTTGTGATCATTCATGTGTTGAATGCTTCACCAGACTTAACTGACCCAGTCAAGCATGTGCACTCCACCACCAACCACTCAGATTCCTCTCAATAGGAATTTGTTTCAATTCATTAGGGGACGTAGCACATAATTTATCGACTGCTCATTCGGAGTATGTTGGTATTGAAATAATTAACCTTCTGCCCCGGGTTACGTCTTCAATTGAATGCACAATGTGTCTAGTTCTCACCGACAAATATTTCCAATATAGGACACATACACTATTGAATATGAATCTCCGTGTATTCATCGGAACACTCATAGTGGCATCACAATCTGGTGCTTTACAAGGATTGAGTGGAAATCCTGCTAGAGCTAAAATCGCGCCAACTCTAAACGCAGGTCACACATTTTAATCCACTGTTGTGCAAACGACTATCGATTCATACCGTGTGTTAACGGATACTCTATGTGAGTCCGGTTTTACCTAATTTGTTCAAGTTGCTGTGCCTAAACTTTTATATCATAAAGGCAACAACTTATGCCGGAAACACATACATTTTCCGATGAAAAATCCATGTTATTCTTACAAAGTAACATCATCAATGCTGATAAATTGCACATGAGCGTTATAGTTCACTCTCAAATTACTCCTATGATCTGCTATAACCGGCATGATCTTCCCCAGCAGCCACCTACAATATAGGACAATATGTAAGGGTACATAGGGGTAGGTGAGCAGAATCAAGTATCACGAGATCTTGATTGGGGTGCGCTGAGATAAAATTTGAGAGGGGGAATGTAGTATGGGGTGCAATTCAGCTAAACATGGTAAAATGAAATGAGGGAGTAGTCGAAAAATGAAAAAGTAAGCTTGAGTGAGGAGGGTGTGACAGGGTTAAAGAAAACGAAAAACCCTTACCAAACTGATAAAAAGCCGGGTTGCCACGTCTCTATCAGATTGCATGTGTTGCTCTCTGATATTGAAATAGACATCATGGACCCAGTGATGCAATGCACAACCCCCCCCAGCCACTCAAGTATTTCTTAAAAAGTACTTGTTTCATTTCCACGGAGACTATCTCATATGCTATCGACATCTCACTTGGAGATTGTTGATATTGAAATAGAGGACAAGTCTCTCCAGTCCTCGCCTTCGTTTGTCCACTCATTGAGTCTCGAACCGCAATACACTTTTAGGACACAAGGCATAATACCAAGCTTATCTTTGTGATAAAGCCGGAACATTCATAGTGATACCAACTTTCTTGGTATTCCACGATGATTGAATGGAAATCCTACCAGTGCTATCATCTATTCCAACACTGAACGTAGGTCACACAGTTTGTGTAACTGTTGTGTCAACGGGTAATTTATGTGATCCCGGTTTTCCCGACTTAATTCGATCATTGAGATTAAATGACAAACGATTTGATCGGATATCTACATCATCAACTTAGGTTCGGTTTTCGATGATACAATGTGATGTATATTGATTCATTCAAAATATGAATATATCACTCTACTTCACATTTTGTATCCATGAGATTCGAAGATTTTCTTCATTTCACCTCGACGAACTTCATATTTTTAATGATGGTTCCGATAAATCTTAAATCATCATGAGGGGGAGAAAATTTAAAAAGAAGTTTAGTTTATGAAGAAAAATGCTTACAAGACTTAAGAGAATATATTAGCCCAGTTTACTCCAAATCAAAAAGACATATGCACCGATTAAGGGGGAGTAAACAAGAAACCGAAAAAGATTTGTTGAAGAATAATTGTTTGTTTGAGGGGGAGCACGAATCTTATCCACATTTTTCTCTCAACAACAATTATCAATAATCATAAATCGACAAAGCCACAACTTCGAGAAAAGACTTCCGCTACAAGCAACTCTATCTATCTATGGGTCTACATTCAGTCGATTTGCATGAAGTCTTCTGGAATACTTTATATTGGTTGAAAAGCCGATTAAAAGTATGTCTGTCACTGATGATTAAAGGCTGATGCTGTTTTATCAACATAACTGCTCAACGGTTCAATTCTCAGCTCCAACCTTACAAACACAGAAGTCTTCAAAGATATGCAACCTAGTCTACTATTACAAAGGGGGAGATTGTTAGGTACTAGAAAGTTGTAATAGATAGTCTAGGGGGGTAAAGTGTAACATTGTATATATGTTAAGTTTTATTTAGGAAATGGTCCTAACTAACAAGGAATTAAGCGATGGTATAAATACCAAAGTGTAAGGCTTAATTCCTTAACTTTTGCACAATTTACATTTCAATTTTACAGCAATTGTTCTCTCACCTTCTCTCTACCTTTCTCTCTCTAAACCCTAATTTGTTCTTCACTTTTCTAATCAAAACTCATCATCTATCACCTCATATGGATTGAATCAGTGATATTATAATTGAGACGATCATTTTGTATTAAATACTCATTGTATACATAAGATACATTGTTCGGTATTTTAATTTGGCTCTTTTCGGTATTCGGTAATGTATTGGTTTCCATTTGAGGTGTCAGATATTAAATTAATTAGTACCAATCGGCTTCTTTGCACGACACATAGTATCAACTCTCGACCAAAAATAAAATCAATATCAACGGGTTTAGTAGCAATATAGTGCCTAGCCCACTCATAATAAATAACTTAAAACTATTATGGAAACATATTTTCTAACTTTTGATAAATTTAATGCTTCATATACCAAAATAAGCGATTATACTATTTAATGTATAGGGAACAAACAAAATAATGAAAGTTAGGATCACATATTTCCAAGTACTGTTTTTCTTATAATAATTAAAAATATGATATTCGGTATACAAAAAATATTTACATGATATAATAAAACGTAGAGATGTTAGACCGCATGTCTTGTACCAATTCCAAATAGATAATGTTAAATGTTAAGTACCAATTCCAAAAAGTAGACATGTTAGAATTTAGTTATAGTTATCACAACGCCTAGGCTTGAAATACGTAATTGGTACGGATTCACTCACAAATATACTTTACGTACTTGTGAGCTTAAATTTCTTAGTACACACGGAGCATCAATCTTTACACGATCAATTGTAATTGAGTGATTTGAATGTCTGTTCTTGATATGAGATTATTTGTTATCTTTTGTAATTTGTCTTACGCTACTAGTGACTGGATTAAGATTTTCGTTGTTAGTCTATTCTACAATCATTTATATTTCTTTGTTATTTAGTAATGAAAACATTTTGAAAAGTACTTCCTCCGTTTCAAAATAAGTGATACAAATTAGAGTTCACGGTTTTTGAGGCAAAATATTATAATGAAGGTTAATTAGATTAAATTTGATAATTAGTGGATGATGGGTCCCACATATATTGATTAAAGTGAGTTTAATGATGTTTAAAAGTAAAAGTAAGGGTACATGTGTCTGGTAAGTTTTGAAAGTGTATAATTTATTTTGAAACATTTCATAATAAAAAATATATCATTTATTTTGAAACGAAGGAAGTATAACTTTATGTTCATTACTATTGACCGGATAATCGAAAGAAATGTATTTACCCCTCCCCTCTACACACTCTAGTAACACTTAGACAGTCTAACAAGCTTGTCAACCATTTTATCTGTTTTTACTTTGAGTGCAGTAATAATTAAGTATTACTCCCCCACCGTTCCATAAAAAAAATTTCATTCCTTCTAACGTTTTTGTCCCATAAAAAAATTCCTATTTCTCACATGTGGTGCGCTCCACATAATAAAATACTATTATTATTAAGAACATCATCAATAAAAACCACTAATTATCGTTCTCTCTCCAAATCAACATTATATTTTAATCAAAATAATACCAACGACCTCACCACTAACTATCACCTAAAATCTTGTGCCAAAGGGAAATGAGAACTTTTTTGTAGGGCGGAGGGAGTATATTAGTAGGGTTGTGTTCAAGGAGATCTATCATTTTTATAAACTCCCGAGGAATAAATCTCAACAATTGATCAATAAGATCTAATGGTTAAGATTAATCACATATTTTATGCATTGAGGGGTATTTTGGTCATTTAAGTTTTTTTTTTTTTAATTTTAGCATGTTTATTTTTTAAAATTTTATTATTATTATTCTTTTAAAAATTAATATTTTTTCATTAATTACACATAATGTGATTGCATACTGAATCACATTTGATTGAATTAAAACAATAAATGTGATTAAATATACAATTACATGTGATTTTGCACTAATATCACATGTGATCAAATAAATATTATTTTTTAATGAAAATATAAAATTAAAAATTTTAAAAATTTAAAATAAAAAATAATAATAAATCGATTTTTTTAAGTGTCAAATGACCAAAATACCCCTTCATGTATAAAATATGTGACTAATTTTAACCATTAGATCTTATCGATCAATGGTTGAGATTTGTTCCTCGAGACTTCATAAAAAAGATGGATCTCCTTAAACGTTTCTCTAGATGAGTATACAGTTACATTCTTTTAGTTACATTATTAATATATTATTTCTTAAAATTATTATACTTTATATTGTTTTATAAGTATTTAAATACGTTTTTTTATATACGAAGTATATTAGTTTGTTAACTTCCTTATTTTAAAAGACATGCCTCGTGGTGCTCTTTAAAAACAAAAGAGAAAAATTCCAATGAAGCACAACTTACGACACTAGTAAAAGGACAACACTTCTAATCTATTACTTCATTAAACATATTGAGAATATTTATATAAAACAAACACATATTTGTATATATTATATACATTTTTTGTGTCCAATAGAGTTGATATTGACCATGTCTATATGCTAACCAATGGGTGAGTGATTCATGAGGTGAATATTATATGTACGACAGTGGGGGAAGAAGCTACATATAGACATAAACATTTATTTGTTGAAAGGAGCACTAACCAACTTCATATCAAATAATACCATACGTACAACACAAATGCCATGAAGTCTATGAAAATATTATACTGATAGATTTTTTTTTATTGATAATAACAATCCAAAACGATGTCAATAATAATAAATACTATATTTTAAAAATAATAATCAATTAAATTATAAACCATTAGCTTTATTAGTCGACATTTTGTTCTCCAGCGACAATAGTAGAAGAAAACACAAAAATATTTTTTTATATTATATATAGGTTGAAACCAAAAAACATCTTTTTCTCCGGATCCAATTATAAAAGAAAATCAAAAATATTTTCCGCTCATTTATGACGATGACATATAGTCGCGATATATTTTAAAAACCCCACCTAATTTATTTTACTTCGTATCCCGCTTACTCTGTCGTGACGATATGTCGCTATAGAGATGGGAAAAGTTTGGTTTTGGTCATATCTATAGCAAAGAGCCAAAGACATGTCGTCGCCAAAGGTTTATCAGTAGCGACGACACATCTCGTCGCCATAGCTTTAGTCACTACATAGTGATTCTTGTAGTGGTTATACCGATCATTTGGAAAATGTTTGTAAAAATCAGCACTACTAGAATATTTGGAATTACCGAATGATTTATGACAGTGAAACATTCAACGGAACTTACCGACATGTTTATGATGTTTATCATTGGATCGATGGCCCAAAATTCAATTTAATTTCAGTAGCATATTAGAAACGGAGCTGTGACGACTAGCCTATCCGATTGAAACCCGTAGGTAAAAACATAAACTATCGACGGATTTCCAACGTAAAATTAAGTAAATTTTAATATTTTTTGACAATAAGTAATACTAAATATGATCGGTATCCATCGGAAATTGACTATTTATAGATGGATTTCCGCCAGATTAATTTTACATAAATAAAACAAGGGTTTTGGTAAGGGGCGGTCAATAAGAACGGATAAAAATAAGCATTCTTGATTCTGATTGGGGGAAAATTATATGTATCCCCTTTTAACTCTAGGAAAATGCTAATGACAGCCTTTAGGGCTGTCATTAAGAAGGCAAAATACACAAAAGACAATCCCCCTGAATTTTAGGAATATTACTTTTTTAATCATTGTACAAACTTTTTATGCATGTTAGTGACAGCCCTAAGAGCTGTCATTAGCAAAACCCTTAACTCTATTAGTCAAATTATGTTCCTTCTTTTTAACATCTAAATTTCTTCTCCAATCAGAATCAAGAATTCTTATCTTTATCTGTTCTTATTAATAGTCCTAAAGGCTGTCATTATCAAAACTCATAAAACATTCAGATTATCGGAAATCCGTATATGTTGACGGATTTCTGATGAAATATTACTTTTAAAAAAGTAACAATATAATTTGTAATTGATGTTTAAACGTTTTAAAAGAATAAATAGAATAATTTTTCTCAAGGACGTTGCAAATTTGTCAAATTTCTGTTGTCTGTTGCGAATGCATAGGAAAAAGGGAACCGTTTGAGAAAATTCTATTAAAATTTCATTGGAATGTTAGATCGTCAGTAATCCGTTTGTAACTTCTGTCAAAGTTCATCTCTCTAAAATTTCTGTATTCCGTTTATTTAAATCGGTAACTTTAGTTTAGATCAACTGGCTACTAATGGTAGTCTTGATATTTTCCGTAAGAGGTCTTAAGTTCAAACTTTAGTTGAGGTAAAACTTGGAGATTAAAAGGTGGTGGAGTTTATTCCTCATATGTGGAGAGTTCGAGGGAAGACATACCGCCCCTTATGTCAAACCACTAACTTACTAACTTATCGTTCAAAAAAAAAATCAATTACTTTGGGGACGTAAAACTCTCGTCAAAATATTAATCGATCACGAAAATATACGATTCTTTCTTCAAATGGAAACTTGATGGTCAATAGATGAACCTTATATATGCTCATGAGACATACGTTAGAAAAACTCTTATTAGAAATAAACTTAAATTTTTTATTATTATTTTCTAAACGCCACCTAATCTACTACATTTATCCATGACTAGACTTGAACCCATGACTTATATTTTACATCAATACCATTAAATTACAACCCTTAATAATAAACTTAAATTTTATGGTTATGTGATCATAAAAAGGGGCTAAAGCCTATGTTTTCTCTTTTTGTAGTGTCATACACTACAGTAACTAATTCACTCACAACACTATACAATTCTTTAAGCAAATTGTACAAACATATTAAAAACATAAATTGTGGCATGTGAAGTAGATTTTTGTAAGGTAAAAATTACTTCCTGTATTGTATTAGATGAGCACTCGTAGGGTAAAAGACGAAGATCTACGTGTGTATGTGTACATACATACATATAATATCATAAAAAGGATTATTTGTCAAAGAGTTCAAAGAAAATCCAGATCGAGTTGCGTATTTACGTGTCATTAGATTCGTGCTTATAAGATATGTTAAAGATTCGTGTCCTTAAACTATTGATAAAAAGGGGAAATTGCGGCAAACAAAATGAAGATAAACCGAAATGTGATAGTGAGGAAAAGTAGTGTTACCTTTTTGTGGAAATGAAAGTTGTTGATCGAACTTGCAATTAAGTTTGAGTGTACAGTCACTAGCCTTTGTTTGAGTAGTCAATTTTGTTCAGGTGGTATATATGATCTCTAGAAAGAGTTTTAATGGTGAAAAGGATGAGAGAGGGATGAAATAAATAGTGTATGCCCATGCCATTGCCCATAAAATACAAATTCACATGCTTCCTACACCATTTCCAACATCCCCATCATCAATCACACTTATCTTTTCTCCTAAAATTATCTATTATTTGATCAATGCCATGATATCTACAAATGTAAACACACCTTGTTTTTCCCTCCTTTTATCTTCTAATTTTATGTGCCCCTTTTTTTTAACTAGAGTAAGGCACAAGTACAAAAAAAGGAATATAAAAAAGATAAAGAAAATCATTGACTGAATGTAAATCATCAGCCCCATGGTTAAATCAATCTTTAGCCGCTGATACTTAGGGTGTTGTTTAATGTTTATATATTCAGTGATTAAATAATTAGACAATTACGATATTATAATCGTATTTGATATTGATAATTCAATATCAAAACCAACAAATAAGAAAGAACCAAATGGAATGAACAAACCTGATTTTTGATGAAATAACGAACCGCACGGAATTGTGATTTGTCAGGATCGATTAACTATGAAGAGTTAATAAACACCTTTAGATCTAATTGATAATAGAAGTTGGAGCGGATCAACACTATATCAATATATTAAGAACAATAAACTGTAAGAACAATATGCGAAAATATTAAGAACACAGTTTCACAAAAAGCTTCAATGTATATTATCGATTAACAATACACACGTACGTTTACAATTCGTAAGGAACTATTTATAATAGTCCCTGAAGCTAAACTATTTACCCTAGTTATTCTAGGACTTGATTTACATTCGAATTAAAAAGATATACATTGAATTACATTCTATAACTATCTCTGCGAAGATCTCGGACTTGATATGTTCCATAAACGCTTATCAGTAGTAAAACTAATCACCAGTAGTAAATATGTGTCAGGATCGATTAACTATAAACAAGTTAATAAACACCTTAGATCTAATTGATGATAGAAGTTGCAGCGGATCAACACTATATCAATGTATTAAGAACGATGAACTGTAAAAACAATATGTAAGAATATTAAGAACACAGTTTCACAAAAAGCTTCAATGTATATTATTGAGTTAACAATACACACGTACGTTTACAATTCGTAAGGAACTATATATAATAGTCCTTGAAGCTAAACTATTTACCCTAGTTATTCTAGGATACGATTTACATCTAATTATAAACGATATACATTGATTTACATTCTATAACTATCTCTGCGAAGATCTCGGACTTGATATGTTCCATAAACGCGTATCAGTAGTAAAACCAATCACCAGTAGTAAATAAGTAACATCAGTAGTAAACTTGGTGATCAGTAGTAAGTCCATAATCATCGTCAGTAGTAACTACAATGATCAGTAGTATCTTCAATCTTTGTATGATCAGTAGTAACTAAGTTATAGAGAACACCAGCATCAACTTCATCAGTAGTAAATGTTTCTGCCCCATCAGTAATAAACATAATTATTACTAACTGCAGCATCAGTACTAAGTTGATCTGTGATTTGCTCTAACAATCTCCCCCTAAACTTATTGATTATCCTTTAATCAATCAAGTTTTCTTCTGTTCTTCTTCTTCTTTCTTTCTTCTTTCTAATGTTCTTTGATTTTGTTGAAGTCTTTGTTCAATTATGTATTTGCTGTTCTTCTTGGTAAAGTAATTCAATTTATTTTGGAACATAACTGCATCAAAGGGCTTCATTAGAGTGTTGATGAATATCTGATACATTTCCTTTTCTGAGTGAGGATATTCTCTTTCATATAAGTACAACTCACAATTTTTACTTGATCTTTCAAAGAAATACATATTGCAAGTTGGAAGAACATTCCATGCATACACATTTTCTGGATTTGTAAATAACTCTGGATAGTTATCTGGATAAAAAGCTGCATCAATCATTCTTGTTAAGTATCCAGCTCCAGATTCTTTCCAAGATTTCTTTGACATTCTCGGTTTTCCAATGATCAGAAGTTTAATCACATCACTTCTTGTACAGGATCTGATCAAAGGTAACCATCCAGTAAACTTTTGAATGATTTTGTCTTCCCTTACAACTAATAGAACATTATTGGGCAAGACTTTCCAGTTTAGTATTGGGTTATTTTGAAGTGGAGCAACAGGTACTTCAAGAACAGGTATAATTTTTTCTTGTTTTGCTTTCTTTTGAAAACTCTGTTCTTGAGTTTCATTCTTTCTTTTCTTTGTCTGAGAAGATGAGGATTCACCAATAGTAGACACACTATTATCTTTAATTAAATTTGGACTTATTGGGATTAAGGTTTTTGCTGCTTTCAATTTCTTTTCTTCTTCATCCTCTTGTTCAATTAAATCTTTCCTTTTTGCAGTACAGTATTTTTCAATTATGGTTGTCATCTTCATTCTTCCAAAAGATTTTGCACTGTGACCTTTTGTCTTTAGAAAGTCTATCATAAGAGACTTTTGTTCAAATATATCATCTGGTAAATCACCTTTTGTTCTTTTGCATTCTGCTACAAGATCTTCAAGACAGTTTAGATGTTCTTCTTCTACTTTTCTAAGCCTTTTGAACTCTGCTTCTTGGGCTTCTATCTGAACATCTTTAATTTGAACAGGTAATTTAACAGGAATTTCTCTTTGATTTTTCTTCTTTTCAAGAGCTTGATATTTAGCTACTTTCTCCCAATATCTTTTATCCTTCACCCTCCATTTATCTTGTTTATCAGCTCTCACCAGATTAATCTTGTTTACCATGTAATGACCAAGAGCTCTGTTAGGGTAATCTTCATCATATACTTCTTTACCCTTTCCAATATGTGCTGTAGGTGGAGGTGGAATATACTTCATGTCTGGTACTCCTCTTATTATAACAGATGGAGCAAATAATTTAAGTTCATTTTGTTGAAGTATTTTTGGATGTGGAGGAAGTGAGCATTCATCAACCTCAAACCAATTCACATTATCATCAATGTCAGGTATGATAAGTGGTTGATCAGGTGTTGGTGGTTTGGTAATGATGACATGTCTTCTAGCATCAATGAGTTCAGGAAATTGTAGTTCTTCCTCATCAGTAGTAACCAGAGTAGTTACTACTGGTGTTATTTCAGGAGTTACTACTGATAGGGCATCAGTAGTGTTTAGTGCAGTTAATTCCTCTTCTTGACTTACTACTGCTGTATCATCAGTAGTAGGAGTTACTACTGGTATCTCTGTTTCAACTTGTTCTTCCATTGTAGCAGTAGTAATGGGCTTATCTTCTGTAATCATCATCTCTGGGCCTTCATCAACTTCTGTTTCTTTTAAATTCAAGAGGGAGGAAGCTGCTGCTGCAATTGATTCATCAATCATTGTCTGTATGTTATCCTTCTCCCCCTTAGTGAGCTCAACTGGAGGAGCCTCACTATCATCAATCCTCTTTTTCAATTTTCTGATAAGCTTTGATTGTTGATGAAGCCTAAGTTCATATTGTCTCATTCTTTTGTTGATGATATTGACATTTCTTTTCATAGCAGCCATAGTTTTTCCTTGATTTGTTTGATAATAAAGACAATCTTGTACAGTGGATTCCAAGGAATCCACTTTAGCCGTCAATTGTTGGATTTTAATACTGCCCTCACTCCATCTAGCAAGATCATCGGGCTTACTAACAGGTACATTGGTTTTAAGGTTTTCCTTCCTTTCCATCAATTCCACAGATCTGCCCTCATCACTGCTTGGTGATTCATTGGGTCTTTTAGACATTCTCTTCTTCCTAGAAGAAGCAGAGATGCCCCCCCTTGTGGTTTCTTGGCACCGGGGTCCTTTGAGTAATTCCTCAAAAGAGTCATCACTCAAAGTTGCCGAGGTTTGGGTCCTAATGATGTTTTCACTGTCCTGTGCACCCACCTTTGGGGCATCAGTAGTGAAAGCCCTCCCCTCATGTCCTCTCTCCTCCTTGGAGGACAACTCTTTGAGCCTGGGGTGTGACTCGATTTGTCCCCTGGTGTCCTTTAAAGATTTCTTTCTTTTATAGATTGTGGATATATTTTTG
The DNA here is from genome assembly GCA_963853835.1 of Calendula officinalis. Taxonomy (NCBI): domain Eukaryota; kingdom Viridiplantae; phylum Streptophyta; class Magnoliopsida; order Asterales; family Asteraceae; genus Calendula; species Calendula officinalis. The sequence goes on from OY970820.1 coordinate 41,788,401, forward strand.
GTTTTGTCTGGTAGGTCTTCTACAGAGTGAAGAGTAGCACTCTGCAGATTTATATCAAGTTCCTGGGACACATTCAGGACTTCTGTTTGAGTTGGTGATTGAGTGGCTATATGGGGTGGTGTTTGGGCTGTATTTGGGGGTGATGGAGTGGGTTGAGGTTCAACTTGGGTTGTAGCAATGGTTGAACCTTCTCCAATATTGGGTTGATCTTTGATCATGTTTGGAAACAAAGGGGTTTCCTTCCCTGAAAATTTAAATTGTTTTCTCATATTTGAGAAAACTTTCTTGTTCAACTCAGGTAATAAAAAAATGTTTTTAGGAGTTGACAAGTTTTGTAATTCACAGTTTATGATATGTTGTAGAAATCTGGGATACATTAAAAATTTAGAAGAACTAAGATTTCCCAACATACCATCAAAAATCATGTTAGAAAAATTGAATACTTGGTCTGTGCATAAACATACAACAGCAGATGCTATTGCCTTGTTAAACTCATTCCAAGTACTTCTTTTAGGAGAAATACAATGCTGAATGGTATGAACCAGAAATTTCCATTGTGGGGATAGAAGGCCTTTTTGAAAAGTTACAATATTAAGTCTGCCTTCATACCCCATTTTATTTAAAATATCAGCAATGCATTCCTTAGGAAGGGTATACATACCTGAATCATCATGAAGTTTTAGATGATGTCTGATTGATTGTTCAGTTACAGTGATGTACTTTCCATCTACTTTCGATTTTATCATTGATGATGTTGTTCCTTCTGTTCGCTCAGCATTGGTCCAGAAATCCACCAAGTGCTGTTGATATGCCTTCGGCTTTACAGTTAAGGCAAACTGTATATACGAATTTCTCAAGAATTTTACGATTGGACGGAAATCTTTTGTTCCGTCGGGATTTTTTAAAAATGCAACCATGTTGTGAAATTCTGAGTATTTGAGATCGGTTTGCACATCTAGAGCTTGTAAAGTTGCCATTGTTGTTGAGATTTTGCAAGAATTTTGTTAAAGATGAAGGGTTTTTGATCGTAAACTAGGGTTTATCGAAAGGTGTTTAGAGAATCGAAGTGAAGATAATGCTAAATTAATCATCTGCCGCCTTTTATATCTTTCGATTAAACCAAAGTCTAGAAGCTGATTTTGAATCCATAGAACTTGAGCACAGCAAGCAGATGCAGCTACATATTCTGCTTCAGCAGTAGATGTTGATACATTTGTTTGCTTCTTACATTGCCATGACACTAGTCTTGATCCAAAGAATTGACATGACACTAGTCTTGTCAGGATCGATTAACTATAAACAAGTTAATAAACACCTTAGATCTAATTGATGATAGAAGTTGCAGCGGATCAACACTATATCAATGTATTAAGAACGATGAACTGTAAAAACAATATGTAAGAATATTAAGAACACAGTTTCACAAAAAGCTTCAATGTATATTATTGAGTTAACAATACACACGTACGTTTACAATTCGTAAGGAACTATATATAATAGTCCTTGAAGCTAAACTATTTACCCTAGTTATTCTAGGATACGATTTACATCTAATTATAAACGATATACATTGATTTACATTCTATAACTATCTCTGCGAAGATCTCGGACTTGATATGTTCCATAAACGCGTATCAGTAGTAAAACCAATCACCAGTAGTAAATAAGTAACATCAGTAGTAAACTTGGTGATCAGTAGTAAGTCCATAATCATCGTCAGTAGTAACTACAATGATCAGTAGTATCTTCAATCTTTGTATGATCAGTAGTAACTAAGTTATAGAGAACACCAGCATCAACTTCATCAGTAGTAAATGTTTCTGCCCCATCAGTAATAAACATAATTATTACTAACTGCAGCATCAGTACTAAGTTGATCTGTGATTTGCTCTAACAATATGCAACATCAGTAGTAAGTCTGGTGATCAGTAGTAAGTCCAAAACCATCGTCAGTAGTAACTACTATTGATCAGTAGTATCTTCAATATGCCTTGATCAGTAGTAACTAAGTTATAGTTTTCACCAGTATCAACTCATCAGTAGTAAGTTTCTGCCCCATCAGTATCAACCATGATATTCATCAGTAGTAAACATGATCAGTACTAACTGCAGCATCAGTAATAAGTTGATCTGACATGATATTCATCAATAGTAAACATGATCAGTACTAACTGCAGCATCAGTAATAAGTTGATCTGTGATTTTGTTCCAACAATCTCCCCCTAAACTTATTGATTCTCTTTCAATCACATAAGTTTCTTTTGTTCTTCCTCTTCTTTCTTTCTTTTCTCCAACGTTCTTTGATTCTGTTGATGTCTTTGTGCAATGATGTACTTGCTGTTTCTTTTTGTAAAATAAGTTAATTTGTTCTGGAACATGACAGCATCATAAGGTTTCATCATTGTATTTGTGAATATCTGATACATAGTCTTTTCAGAATGTGGATATTCTTTTTCATATAAGTATAGCTCACATATTTTGCCTGATTTTTCAAAGAAATACATATTGGCAGTTGGAATCACATTCCAAGCATAAACATTTCCTGGATCTGTAAATTGTTCTGGGTAGTTGTCTGGATAAAATGCAGCATCTATCATTCTTGTCAAATATCCAGCACCAGACTCTTTCCATGATTTCTTTGACATCCTTGGTTTTCCAATGATCAGAAGCTTGATTACATCACTTCTTGAACATGAACTGATCAATGGTAACCATCCAGTAAATCTTTGTACAACTTTATCTTCCCTTATAATTTCTATGACATTGTTAGGCATAACCCTCCAATTGATGATTGGATTATTCTGCAAGGGAGCAACTGGTACTTCAAGAACAGGAATGATTTGTTCTGTTTTTGATTTCTTTTTAGTACTCTGTTCTTGATTAACAGCCTTTCTCTTCTTTGATTGGGGAGTTGAGGAATCACCAGTAGTTGATACACTACCAGTTTTGATTAATGTTGGACTGATTGGAATTAGGGCTTTAGATTTCTTTGCTTCTTTTTCTTCTTGTTCAGCCAAATCCTTCTTCTTGGCAGCACAATATTTTTCAATAATTGTCATCATCTTCATTCTTCCAAAGGACTTTGCATTGTGCCCTTTTGTCTTTAAAAATTCAATCATATTGGTCTTCTGTTCAAACACATAATCAGTTAATTCACTCTTAGTTCTCTTGCATTCAGAAACCAAATCTTCAAGACATTTAATATGTTCTTCTTCAACTTTTCTAAGCCTCTTGAATTCTTTTTTTTGAGCTTCTATCTGAATGTCTTCTATTTGAACAGGTACTTGAACAGGAATTGCAGTTTCTTGAGTTTTCTTCTCCTCAAGAGCTTGATACATCTTCACATTCTCCAAAAATTTCTTGTGTTTTACCCTCCATCTGGACTGCTTTTCTGATCTGACATGATTAATTTTGTTCACCATTTGGTGACCTAAAGTTCTGTTGGGATAGTCATCATCATAGACTTCCTTTCCTTTTCCAATACAGGCAGATGGTGGAGGTGGAGTGTATTTCATATCAGGTACACCCAGAATCAGAAGTTTTGGATAAAACAAGTGTAGTTGATCTTCTGATAAAATTTTAGGGTGTGGAGGAAGTGTACGTTCATCTACCTCAAACCAATTCACATTATCATCAATGTCAGGTATGATAAGTGGTTGATTAGGAGTTGGTGGTTTGGAGATGATGACATGTCTTTCCCTTTCAATTAACTCGGGGAGTTGTAGTTCTTCCTCTTCAGTAGTAACCAAAGTAGTTACTACTGGTGTGACTTCAGAAGTTACTACTGATAGGGCATCAGTAGTATTTGTTGCTTTTATTTCCTCTTCCTGACTTACTACTGCTATGATATCAGTAGTAGGAGTTACTACTGATACTTCTTATTGAGCTTGTTCTTCCATAGGAGCAGTAGTAGTAGGCTCATCATCAACATTCATCCTTTCTGGGCCTTTATCAATATTTGTTTCTTTGAGATTGAGGAGAGAAGTTGTTGCTGCTGCAATTGATTCATCAATCATACTCTGAATGTTGTCCTTCTCCCCCTTAGTGAGCTCAACTGGTGGAGCCTCACTACTCTCAACCTTCGTTTTCAATCTTCTTATAATTTTGGTTTGTTGATGAAGACTGTGCTCATACATTCTCATCCGTTTGTTGATTGTATTAATATGCTTTTTCATCACTGTTATTGTTTTTCCCTGATTTGTGAGATATTTAAGACAATCTTGTACAGTGGATTCAAGAGAATCCACTTTATCCGTCAATTGTTTGGTTTTAATACTGCCCTCACTCCATCTAGCAAGATCATCGGGCTCACTGACTGGTACATTGGCTTTAAGGTTTTCCATCCTATCCATCAAATCCATAGATCTACCCTCATCACTTCTTGGTGATTCGTTGGGTTGTTTAGACACCCTCTTCTTCCTAGAAGAAGCAGAAGTGCCCCCCTTGTGGTTTCTTGGCACCGGGGTCCTTTAAGTAATTCCTCAAATGAGTCATCACTTAAAGTTGCCGAGGTCTGGGTCTTAGTTATGTTTTCCTTGTCCTGTGCACCCACCTTTGGGGCATCAGTAGTGAAAGCCCTCGCCTCATGTCCTCTCTCCTCCTTGGAGGACAACTCTTAGAGCCTGGGGTGTGACTCAATTTGTCCCCTGGTGTCCTTGAAGGAAGTTTTCTTCCTTTTATAAGTTGTGGAAATATTTTGGGTTTTGTTTGGTAGGTCTTCCACAGAGTGAAGAGTAGCACTCTGCAGATTTGTTTCAAGTTCCTGGGACACATTCAGGACTTCTATATGTGTGGGTGATTGAGTGACTATTTGGGGTGGTGTTTGGGCTGCATTTGGGGGTGATGGAGTGGGTTGAGGTTCAATTTGGGTTGTATCTATGATTGAACCCTCTCCAAGTTGTGGTTGATCTTTGATCATATTAGGAAACAAAGGGGTTTCCTTGCCCGAAAATTTAAATTATTTTCTCATATTTGAGAAAACTTTCTTGTTCAACTCAGGAATGATAAAAATGTTTTTGGGAGTTGACAAGTTTTGCAATTCACAGTTTATAATATGTTGAAGAAATCTGGGATACATTAAAAATTTTGAGGAACTAAGATTTCCCAACATACCTTCAAAAATCATATATGAAAAATTAAATACTTGGTCTGTGCATAAACAGACAACAGCAGAGGCTATTGCCTTATTAAACTCATTCCAAGTACTTCTTTTAGGAGAAATGCAATGCTGAATAGTATGTACAAGAAATTTCCATTGTGGGGAGAAAAGACCTTTTTGAAAAGTTACTATGTTGAGTCTTCCCTCATAACCCATTTTATTTAAAATTTCAGCAATGAATTCCTTAGGAAGTGTAAACATACCTGCATCATCATGTAGTTGTAGATGGTGTCGAATCGATTGTTTAGTAATTGTGATCGTCTTTCCATCCACCGATGATTTTATCATAGGCACAGTTGCACCTTCTGTTCGTTCAGCATTGGTCCAGAAATCAACCAAGTGCTGTTGATATGCTTTCGGATTTACAGTTAAAGCGAACTTAATGTATGAGTTCTCCAAGAATTGTACGATTGGTCGAAAGTCTTTTGTACCATCTGGATTTCGTAGAAACGCACACATATTGTGGAACTCTGAGTATTTAAGATCTGTTTGAACATTGAGAGATTGTAGAGTTGCCATTGTTGTTGATTTTGATGTTTTGATCTTTTGATTTGAGAGAAACAAGTAAGAATTTTTGTTACTGGTGTAAGGTTTTTGATCGTAAGTTAGGGTTTATCGAGAGGAATTAATAAATCGAAGTGAAGATAATGCTAAACTAATCGACTGCCGCATTTTATATCTTTCGATTTAACCTGCAAAAAGACTAAATTGCCCTTCGAATCATAACATAACAGTTATTTTCACGGGGGTTAGTTTGGTAATTTTGACTAGAAATACCAGTAGCAAATTAGATGCCAGTAAGAAAACGTCAGTAGTATCTACGAACATCAGTAGTATCTAAGGATTTTTACATCAGTAGTAACTACAGTCATCAGTAGTAACTACCAACACATAAGACCAGTAGTATATGTGAATACCAGTAGTACTGACTTACCAGTAGTATTTATGTAAACCTAATACACACCAGTAGTATTGACCTACCAGTAGTATTTTGTGCACATTCCTACACACCAGTAATACAGACCTACCAGTAGTAAAACACTTAAACAAATAAATAACTTTTTACAACAAAAACTTTACACATGATTTTAAGTGAGATTTTAATTTATCAAAATCATTCCAATACTGCTAACCAAGAAGTTGAATCTTCCACATCAAATGCTTTTGTAAAAAGATCTGCTAATTGATCATCAGTATGAATTTTAACTAGTTTGATTAATTTCTTTTCATTACAGTCTCTTATAAAATGAAATCTTATTTCAATGTGTTTAGTTTTAGAGTGTTTTACTGGATTGTTCACAATACTAATAGCACTTTGATTATCAATATAAATAGGAGTTTTAAGGATAGAGATACCAAAGTCTAGAAGCTGGTTTTGAATCCAGAGTACTTGAGCAAAACAAGCAGATGCAGCTACATACTCTGCTTCAGCAGTTGATGTTGATACATTTGTTTGTTTCTTACATTGCCATGACACCAGTCTTGATCCAAAGAATTGACATCCACCAGTAGTGGACTTTCTATCTTGACATTCACCTCCATAGTCACTATCTGCGTAGGCTATGAGTTCAAAGGGTGAATCATGTGGATACCATAGACCCAGTGTTGGTTTGCCTTTCAAGTATCTGAAAATTCTTTTGACAGCCTGCAAGTGTAGTTCTTTAGGTCTTGCTTGATATCTTGCACACACACAAACACTATACATAATGTCAGGTCTTGATGCAGTTAAGTACATCAAAGAGCCTATCATTGATCTATATAAGTGTTCATCTACATCCTCCCCCTCAACATCTGGATGTAGGTGTTTGTGTGTTTCCATTGGTGTACTTGCACTCTTGCAGTCTTTCAAATCAAACTTCTCCAAGATGTCTTTAACATATTTTGATTGGTTTATCAAAATACCATCTGTTCTTTGACTGACTTGGAGTCCAAGGAAGAAGTTCATTGGACCCATAGAGCTCATCTTGAATTTGATTTGCATCAGTTCTTCAAATTCTTTGCATAACAAATCATTGGTTGAACCAAAGATGATATCATCTACATAGATTTGTACCAGTAGTATATCATCTTTGACTTTCTTTGTAAACAAAGTTTTGTCAATGGCTCATCTTTTAAAATTATTCTTTAATAGATATGATGATAATGTATCATACCATGCTCTTGGTGCCTGATGTAGGCCATACAGAGCTTTATCTAATTTGAACACATAATCACCATGTTTTGGATCTTCAAATCCTGGAGGTTGGCATACATAGACCTCTTCTTCAATCTTCCCATATAGGAATGCACTCTTTACATCCATTTGATAGACTTTGAATTTTTTGAATGAAGCATATGCTAAGAATATTCTTATTGCTTCAATTCTAGCAACAGGAGCATATAATTCATCATAGTCTATTCCTTCTTCTTGAGTGTATCATTGGGCTACAAGTCTGGCTTTGTTCTTGATCACTATACCTCTTTCATCTTTCTTGTTTCTAAAGATCCACCTTGTTCCAATGGCTCTTTTTCCTTTAGGTAGAGGTACAAGTGTCCAAACAGCTTGTAATTTGAATTGAAGGAGTTCTTCTTGCATTGCCTCAATCCAGTTTGAGTCCTTCATTGCTTGTTGAATCTTCTTTGGTTCATCCTGAGACAGAAAGCATTCAAACATACATTCATTAGCAATTAAACTTATATTACACATGTTTGCAGTTAAGCTTTTGTTTAATTTGCTTCTTGTTTGCAGTGGTGAGTTAACATCACTTAGAACAAGGTCTAATGGATGGTTCTTCTGAGTCCTTGTTGTTGTAGCTCTATCAACCACTAGTTGATTTTCAAGATTGGACTCGTTTGTCTCAGGCATTTGCTCTTCTAGTGATCCTTCATTGTCATTGATGTTTGGTTCATCATTATCTTGGTCAGAGTTGATGCTGTTATTATCTTCATTGAGATCAGTAGTATTGTTGTTGTTACTGGGATCAGTAGTATCTTGAGAATTTAGGTTATTGCTAGGACCAGTAGTATTTTGAGTACTATTACTGGTACCAGTAGTATTTGAATTACTATTGTCCTCATTCTCAGAGTTACTACTGCTTCCAGAATTTGTGTTATTACTGTCCTCAGTATTAAATGTGGGAGCAGTATCAACTACTATGTATCTCATCTCTTCTTGACCAGTATTAACAGATGATGTTCCTTCCTTTTGAGTATGACAATTTGAATCACCTGCATTTAAATCCATGTTAGAGTTAAAGGATTTGGTTAGATTGTCTATGTTAAATAGCCAATGTGGACCATTTCCTTGTTCATTAGGAACATTTTCATTAAAGGATACATTGATACTTTCTTCAATTATCCTTAGTCTTTTGTTGAACACTCTGTATGATTTGCTTTGAGTAGAGTATCCCACAAAGATTCCATCATCAGCTTTGCAGTCAAACTTACCAATTTGTTCTCTTGTAATCAGAATGGTACAAGGACAACCAAATGATTTTAAAAAACTTATAGAAGGTTTTCTTTTATTAAAAAGTTCATATGGTGTTTTATAATGTGGTTTCACTATTAATACTCTGTTTTGAACATAACAGGCAGTATTAACAGCTTCAGCCCAAAAAGTGATTGGTAACTTTGAATCTGCTAACATTGATCTTGCTGCTTCTATGATGGTTCTATTTCTTCTTTCAGCTACACCATTTTGTTGAGGAGTTCTAGGTGAGCTGTATTGCCTGTCAATACCTTTAAGATCACAAAAGTTAATTAAATTAGCATTTTTAAATTCTGTGCCATTATCACATCTTATGGCTTTAACTTTTTGATCAGATGTGTTCTCCAGTTTAACAATTAAGTTCTTGATGAGTTCACTTGTTTCATCTTTTATCCTGAGAAAGAAAACCCATGTATATCTGGAAAAGTCATCAGTAATAACAAGACAATATTGTTTCTTTCCAATACTCATTACATTTGTAGGTCCAAATAGGTCCATATGTAAGAGTTGTAAAGGAACAGAAATAGAGTTCACAGATTTGGACTTATGAGAAGTCTTGTGTTGTTTACCTTTTAGGCATGCAACACAATGATGATCACACATGAATTGTTTTTGAGGTAGTCCAATGACCAAAATTCTTTTTACTAAATTGTTCATGTTTTTGAAATTAGTGTGACACATCCTTCTATGCCATAGTTCTGATTCAGTAGTGTTTGCCTTGGACATAAAACAGTTGACCTCATTTGAAGAAATGAGTTCTCCCCCTATATCCAGGCAATACAAATTGTTTCTCCTTGGAGTTCTTAAAACAACATATTTTTCATCTAAAATAAAGTCAGGAGAAAGAATGATGCACTCAATGTCTGTGAAAAGAATTTTGTTCTTTTTATCACAAACTTGAGACACACTGACTAGATTGTATTTTAGCTCAGCTACATAAAATACATCATCAAAGGTAATTTCACCATTAGAAACAGTACCTTTACCTGTAATCTTACCTCCCTTTGGGTTCTCACCAAAGGCCACATATCCTCCATCAAATAACTTGAAATCTTTAAGAATTTGCAGATTTCCAATCATGTGCCTTGAGCATCCACTATCAATATGCCATGTTGTACCTTCTTCAGGGATCTGAATGCTCTGCACAAGTGAGTAAATGATCAGTTAAGTTTGGGAACCCAAGCTTTATATGTCTTGGGTTCATCCTTTGAGAAATCAGATTTAGAACAGTTAACTTTAAACTTTTTGGTACCCATACCTTTTTAGTACTGGTGTTCTGTTTTACTACTGCCCTTTTGGATTTTTCAGAGTTTACTACTGATCTTGGTCTATACCCATTGTTTTTAGCTTTTGAATACTTTACTCCTGATGGACCAGTAGTATTTGGAGACTTACCATGTTTAGAATGATCAGTAGTATTTTGAGCAAATGGTTTTGCAGCAGTAGTATTTTTAAAAATGGGGTTTTTACCAGTAGTATTTTTGTACTGGTACCAGACATCATTATAATTAGGGTTAACACCAGTAGTAAAATTGTTACAGTTTTTACTGGTGTTGGAAAATTTAAAATATTGTTTATTTTGATTTGATTTTCCATTGTTCTTGAAGTAATTGCTGTTCTTTGGGCTTCCAACTCTTCTGTTTTGCACAAATCTTGGTGCACTTCTTCCAAATCTTGGTGTTTCAGCAATTGGAGTTTTATTTTTATTTACTACTGAAGGACCAGTAGTATCTTTTAACTTTTGTGTTTTTGCTTTTTCTTTAAAATTTTTAAATTCTTTAAACTCTTTACAGTTAATTGGATTGAAGTGACAATCATTTGCTAAATGATTTACTTTGTTGCAAATAACACATTTTAATTTATTATCCTTAGCCCTTATGGTTTTTCTTTGTTCTAAGAGTTGATTCCTGTTTCTTTGATTTCCCCTTTTTAAAATTTTTGGTATATTTTCTGCATCATATTTAGGAGATTCATTTGGACTTTGTGCTGTGTGAAAACTTGTATCAATTGAGTTTGTGGATTCAGTTTTAAAAATTGTAAATTCAATCGAGTCTGTAGTTTGATCATCATCAGAAGAATCATTTGATTCAGATGTTTCATTATTAGATTCAGTTTGATTTTCACTTTTTAATTCATTTATGATTCTTTCTGAACTATCTTTAAGTGGCGGGATGAATTTATATGGAGGTGGTACAGCATGATATCCCACTCCATGAACAAATTTTTCTGTAGTTTGATTATTAGTTAATTCATCAAGAATTTTAGTGCTTCTTTCAAATTTCTTAATTGTCAATTTATTTTGTTCAATATCAAGTTGACATTCTTCTAATTTACTTGTTAGTTCTTTATTTTTTGATTCATAGTAATCTTTCTCATCTACAGCTTGGAGCAGTTCTTCCTTTATCCTTTGATCAATCATCTGGTACACCTTTATCTGATGTTCTTGATCAGCAATCACACCATCAAATTCATAATTTCTTCTTAATGCTTTTGCTAAATCTTCATTTAATTTAGTGTTTTCTCTTTCTAAATTTTTAACAATTTTAATACATTCAGAAGTACAAGGTTTAGGTTTTACCTCAGATTTGCTGTCAGTGAAGGCCATAAGAGCTTGATTTTGAGCATGTTCGTCTGCTTGAAAGCTCCAGTCATATCCTTGTCCTTGTTGTGAAACAAGAGCAGTTGATTTTGATCTTTTGTCTGGCTGAGGACATTCTTTTGCAAAGTGACCAAGATTGTTACAGTTGTAACATTTGACTTTAGTTTTGTCAAATCCAGCTTTGTTACCTTTGTTGTAGTTGAGACTTGTCCTACCAGTCCTTTTTAAGAACCTTTTGGTTCTCAGGCTCAGCATAGCCATCTGCCATTTGAGATCCATCTCTTCAAGATCATCTGGATTCAATTGTTCCAAATGATCACTAATTAGTGCAGTATGCACATGACTAGTGAAAAAGGATTCTCTTGCAGCATCTTCACAATCTGCAGCCTTTCCTGTGGCAGTTTCTTGACCTTGACCTGTACTAGATACAAACGCAGCATTATTAGAAGAAATAGAAGGGTTCTTTTGATTTACCTCAGTTTCAAATACTCTGAGATCATTGTAGAGTTCATCTAACTCCTTTTCTTCTAGTGCATCTCTCTGTCTGTATATCACTGTGTACATGGCCCATTCTTCACTAAGAGACCTTAGGAACTTCATATTAACATCTTCTTGATCCATCTTAACCCCAACCTGGTTAAGTTCACCGATTAGCTTGTTGAATCTGTCAAACACTTGAGTGAGTGTCTCATTGGGCTTTCCTTTGAAGTTTTCAAAGTCTTGCTTGAGAACAGACTTCATGTTCCTCTTGGTGCTCTTGGTGCCAACAAATCTCTTCTCCAGTGCTTGCCATAGCACCTTTGCATCATCATATTCAACAAAGAGATGTTGATAGTCATTAGGAATGGCCAGTAGGAGAGTGCTTAGAGTTTTGAGTTCGATTCCTCTGTCTTTCTTCTCCTTTTCACACTTGAGTTTGTCTGCTTCAGTTGCAGAACTGCTTGCTTGAGCCGGACCAGTTTTGTTTCCTTCAATGACAACTTCCCACATGGAATAATCAGTAATAAGCATGTATTGCTTAATACGATTCTTCCACATCCCAAAGTTATTGGGAGTGAGTATAGGGATTTTGTTAGCTTGAGTGCTTTCATTATTATCAGTCATGATTAATAATGTGTGTGTTTTAAAGATTAAAACTTTTTGTTGTTCTTAAAAAAAATTCGTAGATCTAAAACCAATAAGCTCTGATACCACTTGTCAGGATCGATTAACTATGAAGAGTTAATAAACACCTTTAGATCTAATTGATAATAGAAGTTGCAGCGGATCAACACTATATCAATATATTAAGAACAATAAACTGTAAGAACAATATGCGAAAATATTAAGAACACAGTTTCACAAAAAGCTTCAATGTATATTATCGATTAACAATACACACGTACGTTTACAATTCGTAAGGAACTATTTATAATAGTCCTTGAAGCTAAACTATTTACCCTACATTCGAATTAAAAAGATATACATTGAATTACATTCTATAACTATCTCTGCGAAGATCTCGGACTTGATATGTTCCATAAACGCGTATCAGTAGTAAAACTAATCACCAGTAGTAAATATGCAACATCAGTAGTAAGTCTTGTGATCAGTAGTAAGTCCAAAACCATCGTCAGTAGTAACTACTATTGATCAGTATTATCTTCAATATGCCTTGATCAGTAGTAACTAAGTTATAGTTTTCACCAGTATCAACTCATCAGTAGTAAGTTTCTGCCCCATCAGTATCAACCATGATATTCATCAGTAGTAAACATGATCAGTACTAACTGCAGCATCAGTAATAAGTTGATCTGACATGATATTCATCAGTAGTAAACATGATCAGTACTAACTGCAGCATCAGTAATAAGTTGATCTGTGATTTTGTTCCAACATGATTCCTGTCCTTTAAGGTTTTTACGCGCTCTATATGTTGCAAGCCTCAGCGTAGAACCCCAGGATTTGATGCAGTTGATCGGTATGTTCTTACAGCAAAAGAATCACCGACAACACAAAGTTGTTTACTCGGAAACAGGAGGAACAACAACAGAAACACGTAGTTGTATTAACGAGAGAGGAGTTTTTGTTTTTCGTGTGTGTTTTAGAACTCACCACTTGAGTCCTTTATATAGGGTGAATACTCAAAACCGTCACGGTTAATGCACGTCTTAAATTCGCATTAAGAGTCAAAAAACCGTTGGAGCATTAACAAGCCATAACTTGGTATTAACTGTCGGTTCTTCAAGAGTCTCAACCGAAAAACAAATCTCCCCATAGGAAATTTGCCAACTTGCAAATAACCCTTTATTATTCCAACAATCCCCCACCAAGTTGGAAAGTTTCCTTTCATTCAGACAAATGTTATCACTTGGGTGTCACGAAGATTAAACCCATGTTTAATGTGAGCAAACAAGAGGAGATCAATTCAATGGTATCCTTATAGGTTTAAACCAAGAACCTTAGTAACCTCCCCGGTTTACCCCCACACAACATCCGCCATCTTTGTGTTCTCTCTGAGCACTAATATGGCCATGTGCTAAAATCCTTTTCATGACCCTTTAGAAGACAAACCAAAAGTCTTCATTTGAGGCGGCACCACCTCTAGATCAGATAGGAAAAATTTTACAACATCTTCTTTGCTTAGATGTCTCCAAAATTTTGTTAAGAGTATTAACTCATCCTCGTTCTCGGCAACGACGTACTATCCTACCTCACATGGATCCATCACGATTGATAGTACCTTCTATCATTAGTAATTTCGTTGTTACCCATTAAACTTGAAAATAGGAGCACTAAGTTCAAGTTGGGTTGCAATTACTAACGATTCTAGTTTGGTTTTAGACCCATGACTCTCGCGGTAGATGTAACCAGATCTCTCGTCAGAGGTTTGGTAAACGGATATGTCAAGTTCTTTGTTGTCTTGACATAAACACTTTGATGGTACCACTATCAATTAGTTGTCTCACAGAATGATGTCGAAGACCTACGTGTCTTGACTTCCCATTATATTCATAATTATAAACTTTAGATAATGTGGCCTCACTATCACTGTCACACCTCAATTTTTAATACAAAATATTGGCCAAAATAAAACATTTTATAAATAGAAGAATATCCTCAATTTGGATTTACAAAAACCTTGGTATGAAATCAGAGTATAAAAGTAGGTGTTACAAAATAGATCATAACCAAGCTAAGACTAAATCCAATCTAGTGTTCTTCTAATCTAGGTCCCGCATCTCTATCCATGCGTACCTAAGCCTTCGATCCTGAACCTGAGTACATAGCAAAACAAAACAAGGAGTACGTGAGACAAAACGTCTCGTGAGCTACATGGGTTTAGACCCAAAGTTAATAATAATAACCGAATGACAAACAAACAAACATGTAAGAAATCATCCATCTATCTAGTCACCCTATTGTGACTCTAATACCTTGCTTTCCTAGCAATCATATCTAGTCATCGGGCTGCCCCGATCTAACTAGAACCACCTTGACTTATTAACCGAAATCCATCGCCATTAATAAGCCTCAAGATACTGGCAAGAGGGATTCGCCCAATCTACCAATACCTGCCTTACTCACCGGACTACCTCCAGTTAGCAAGACTACTATTGTGGATGAGTCGATGGGAATCCACCCAACTGCCCCTCACTCCACACCTATCGTGGTGAGTCGATGGGAATCCACCCAACTGCCCCTCACTCCACCCTCTCATGACCGGGGGTCCCCCGCATCATCACATCATCTCAACATATCATAACTCGATGGTTATGTCTATCTAGCTCTCGGCTATCACGTCTATCTTCAAACAAGTTAGTCCAATACAACTATCGGCATAACTAACTACTAACTACTAGTCTATACAAATAAGCAAATAGACCATAACACAAGTAATAAAATGTATTTCATAGGCTATGTACTTAGTAAAGTTCCACACGTACTCACCTTAGTAACAAAGATGCTTTAACCGTATTCTTTCCGCCGGTTCCTTGCTCACAATTCGTCCACTTCAATACTTCACCGAATGTCTTTAATCTTCAACTAGGAGTGAAATCAACCAAGGTTTTGAGAAGGAATCACCCAAGATCAGCCACTATGCTCGAAAATCGCCAAGAAGAAAACTAGGGTTTTGGTTTTGCATTTAATGAGCTAAAACCCGACTTTAATGCTGTCGTCCAGAGTTCACGGCGCGAACTAAGTTCGCGTCGCTAACTTTGCATTTCGTTCGCAGACTTAGCGATCGCCATCCAAACGCGAACTACTTCGCGCCTCAAAGCCAAACTACCTGGGATCAGTTCGCGATCGTTATCGAAGTTCGCGTCGCGAACTCCCTTAGGCAGCAGGGCTGTACTTTTTCATCTTTGTCTCGACCCGGTTTCGCCCATAACTTTCTCGTACGGCGTCCAAACGACACGAAACCAATTTCCACGTGTTTTATATGATTTATCCGTAATTATCATATTTTTACATATTTTATTTATTTACAAATTTCGGGTCGTTACAACTATCTACCCCTTAAGAAGATTCCGTCCTCGGAATCTCATCATAGTTCACGAAATCCGGGTACCTCTTCCGAATCTCGTCTTTGACTTCCCAAGTCAAATTCGGCCCAAGTGAATGCTTCCACTTGACCAACACCAACTCGATCTCCTTATTCCGAAGCTTCTTTGTTTGCGTTTCTAGTATAGCCTCGGGCTCCTCAATCAACCGGTTCGGACCGTCAACCCGCAACTCTTGTAACGGAATAATATTTTCAACTTCCCCGATAAACTTTTTCAAGTAACTCACGTGAAAGGTGTCATGCACACCTTAAAGCTCGGGTGGAAATTCCAACTTAAAAGCTTGAAGCCCGACCCGTTTCAATATTTTAAACGGTCCAACATACCTTGGGCTTAACTTTCCCTTCTTTCCAAACCGCATCACACCTTTCCAAGGTGACACTTTCAACATGACCATATCACCAACATCCAAGTCGTATGGCCTTTTCTTCAAACCCGAATAACTTCGTTGTCTATCTTGGGCGACTTTCATGTTGGTTTGAATAATACCGATCTTCTCATTTGTCACTCTCATGATCTCGGGACCCGTGAGTTTCGTTTCTCCCGCTTCCAACCAACAAGATGGAGTTCTACATTTTCTACCATACAACGCCTCGTAAGGCGGCATCTTGATAGTCGAGTGATAACTATTATTATACGAGAACTCGACTAACGGTAAATGTTCATCCCATTTACCACCGAAGTCTAACACACACGATCTCAACATGTCTTCAACCGTTTGAATCGTTCTTTCACTTTGACCGTCGGTTTGCGGATGATAGGCCGTGCTCAACCGCAACTTTGTACCTAACTCTTCTTGCAAAGATCGCCAAAATCTCGAGGTAAACCTCGCGTCTCTATCGGACACAATCGATAACGGAACCCCGTGGAGTCGAACCACTGCATCAACATATAACTTAGCCAACTTCTCAAGTGGCAATGTTTCCCGAATGGCTAAAAATAACGCACTCTTGGTCAACCGGTCAACTATGACCCAAATGGCATCGTGACCCTTACTCGTCTTTGGTAACCCTACTATGAAATCCTGTAACGACCGAGTCAAGATAACCACCAATCAAAACGAATAAAATTCTAAAACTATCTAATTACAAATATCCATTCTAAACCGATTACGACTATACAAAATACAACAAACGAGCCAAGATCTCACTACCAACAAAGACTATGGATACAAACCAGCTAACTACAAAATTATCAAAACAAAAACTACCCAACTCCCACATACCTAAATATACGCCCGGAGTATAACTTCTAAGCCTCCGATCAACTTCAAGATCTTATATGCTTACTCTAATCTTTTCCTGTAAAAAGTTAGTCCACTAAACGGGTAAGCTACAACGAGCTTAGTGAGTTCATAAAGTACAAAATAATACTAGCATTATATACAAAACAGAGAAATAATAACATATAAAATGGTATAAAACTATTTAAGTAATTCATATTATAGCAAGTACACATCAATGCATAACTGACCGAGAAGCTTTACAGCTTAACATGAGATTTACCGAGAATCCGTCATAGCCGAGTATCAACACTTATCCGGGATCAACAAGAATCACTGAATGACTGACATTGAGAATACAACTATATCGCAAGAATCAACAAGAGTTTGCAAGATAATAAGCACAATTGAGAACCAATCACCGAATCAACACTCCACGAGAATCATCACTTAACCACCGGAACCGATAGACAATACCGCATCATGAATCAATGAGATCTCAATACCATCCAAACGAATCAAAGTGCGTCATTCCCCCTTAGGCCATTAGGGAATGAGGCCGATGAAGGTGATCATGGCACCCCTAACCGAGTCCATGATCCAGCTTCACCACCACGGTCCATACCACTCCTCCGCCAGGTACTCCCGCGTCCACCGCTCAACATATTACACAAAGTAATACTCAAGCCGCCGTGGGTCCTCACGAAACGAAATCATCTCTCAAGGAATTCGTACGGGTAGCTCATATTCGATATCAAACGAAACAATAACAACGATAACTCCACAAGACCGGAGCAAGAGGATTATCACAACCCGAATCAATAAAAATGAATCTCATACTAGGGCAATCCAACCGAGACGTAACACGAGGAATTCATAGGACATGAATCGATATCAAGTGAGACACTACAAGGATATTCCATCAATCATGACATCTATCAAAAGATTATACACAAGGCATACCACAAATATTCACTATATTCTTACAAGTCAATACACATAGCAAAAGTCTATTAATGAATCAAACTTCATTTAATCATATTCAGTCAAATCACTAGAATTACCAATTCAATGTTCTAGGCATCGCATATGTGATAACAATAAACCAAATAACAATTAAACACGTAGCATTTAGATATATATAACTACTAGTATACAGTTGTACATAGATGAACTCACCTGGGATTAAGCAATTGCCAACACAAGCTAAGAACTTCTTTAATCAAAGTCCCAATGTCACCGGTCAATGAAGTCACCACAATCTCCCAATTGATTACCTAACACAATTATACACATCTCAACAACAATTCTAAACCATAATCATATCTAGGATAAACCTTAGTCATCATTTTCCCTAATTTGGTGATGAACCAAAACCCTAGATCACCAATTTACTCATACTTGCACATGATCACATACTAACTACAAACCTCATAGCTAAATACTCAGTTACACTAGAGTACCATCTAAATTTTCAGATTATAACTCAACTTTCAACTAGGGTTCTTGACCTAACAACTAAATATCTCAATTTCTACTCTTGCATGATGTTAGGGATGAAGAAATACCTTGGTTATCAACACAATTGATGAAAATCCTTTGATTTCTAGCCAAAATCTGCCCAAGATCACCATCTTTCGCTCAAAATCGCCCACACCCGACTAGAGAAAGTTCTGGAGAGAGTTTTTGCTGAAATGGGGAAAAATCCCGATTTTATGCCTAATCTGCACAAGATAGCGCCGCTATCTGCCAAGATAGCGCCGCTATCTCGACCCCGCGATAAATAGCGGCGCTATTTCCAGGGATAGCGCCGCTATCTCTAAATTTTTCGCGTTTCCCCCTTAGCTATTTCGAGTTGCTGTCCCCTTTTACACAAGATAGCGCCGCTATCTCTAAGATAGCGCCGCTATCTTCCGAAATGCTGCAATTTCACATTTTTCTTCCTTTTTTACCTATGCCACTTATCCAAATACCGAAAATACAGATTTTTGACCAACACTTTCAACCAACGTAACCTAACAACTTGTCATTTACCACCTATTATTAACTTAACAATTAAAATACTCAAAATTAGAACACGTATGTTACAAATCCATAGTTATATCTTCCCATTTCCCGGCCGGTACTAACAATGATTGAGCTACCCCATACGGTACTTGATGCTCGGCTTTCACTTGTGCACACGTGGCACACTTCGAGATGTACTTGGCTACTCTCGTCTTCATTCCGGGCCACCAATAAACCCGTTTCATATCTTGGTACGTCTTTGTACTTCCCGGGTGAATCGAATACTTCGACTTGTGCACATCATACAACAACTCTTTTCGGATACCCCCGAACTTAGGAACCCAAATACGACCACCCACGGTCTTCAACCCTTGTGCATTTTCGAGAAAATGTTGGTTCTTACCTAACCGTTCTTGTCTTAACTCGTCTTTTCCCATAACCTCTTGTTGGGCACTCTTGATTCTTTCGATAATACTCGAGAAGACTTCTATACGTGATAAAATTCCTCGGTTCGGTTTTTCATAGACCTTTCGGCTCAAGGCGTCGGCCACCACATTCGCCTTCCCCACATGATACATAATCTCACAATCATAATCGGCTATCAACTCGATCCACCTTCTTTGTCGCATATTAAGATCCTTTTGAGTAAACACGTATTGTAGACTTTTATGATCCGTGTACAATGTACACCGAGTACCATATAAATAATGCCTCCACAACTTCAAGGCAAATATAATCGCCGCCAATTCCAAGTCGTGTGTCGTGTACCTTAATTCCGCCTTCTTCAATTGTCACGAGGCATACGCGATCACTTTACCTCTTTGCATCAACACACAACCGAGCCCTTGATTCGACGCATCACTATAAACCACAAAATCCTCCATCTCCGGTAGCGTAAGGATCGGCGCGTTACACAATTTTTCCTTCAACAAATTGAACGCCTCTTCTTGCTTCTTCTCCCACACAAACTTCTCACTTTTTCTCGTTAACTTCGTGAGTGGAATCGCGATTCTCGAGAAGTCTTGTATAAATCTTCGGTAATAACCGGCTAATCCCAAGAAAACTTCTAACCTCGGTAGGAGTCCTCGGAGGCTCCCAATTTGACACCGCTTCAATCTTGGACGGATCAACCTTAATACCATCACACGTCACCACGTGACCTAAGAATTGTACTTCCCGCAACCAAAATTCACACTTCGAGAATTTTGCATATAATTTCTCCAGTTTCAACACGTCTAGAACAAGCCTCAAATGACCTTCGTGTTCTTCTTCGGTTTTCGAATAAATCAAAATGTCGTCAATAAACACGATCAAAAACTTATCAAGAAACGGTTTACAAACCCGATTCATTAAATCCATAAAAATAGCCGGCGCGTTTGTAAGACCAAACGACATTACTAGAAACTCATAATGACCATAACGTGTACGAAAAGCCGTCTTCTCGGTGTCGCCTTCTTTCACCCGAACTTGGTGATAACCCGACCTCAAATCAATCTTCGAGAAATAACTAGCACCTTGCAATTGGTCGAATAAGTCGTCAATTCTCGGCAACGGAGAACGGTTCTTAATAGTTACCTTATTCAACTCTCGGTAGTCGATACACATTCTCATCGAACCGTCTTTCTTCTTAACAAATAACACCGGTGCACCCCACGGTGACGAACTCGGACGAATAAAACCTTTATCTAACAAATCTTGCAATTGGGTCATCAATTCCCGCATCTCGGTGGGAGCTAAACGATAGGGAGCACGAGTAATCGGCGTCGCCCCCGGAACTAAATCAATCTTAAACTCGACTTGTCTCTCCGGTGGCAAACCGGGCAAGTCATCGGGAAATACCTCGGGGAAATCCCGAAAAATTTTGACATTATCCATTGACTTCTTTTCCTTTCGACCATCTAATACATATGCAATAAACGATGCACAA
The DNA here is from genome assembly GCA_963853835.1 of Calendula officinalis. Classification (NCBI taxonomy): domain Eukaryota; kingdom Viridiplantae; phylum Streptophyta; class Magnoliopsida; order Asterales; family Asteraceae; genus Calendula; species Calendula officinalis. The sequence continues at coordinate 41,809,324 of OY970820.1, forward strand.
CCTTTCGATATACTTTTCCTCGCCTTAATGGCGGTAATCACATTAGGCATGTGATGTCGTTTCTCCCCATACACATACAATTTCTCATTCTCGGGTGTCCTAATCGACACTATTTTCTTTCCACACAAAATCTTGGCTTGGTGCATACCCAACCAATCCATACCGATAACCACATCAAACGCCCTAATTCCCATGGGCAACAAATCCACCTTAAACTTTCTACCGTCTATCTCTATTTCACAATTTCTATAAATACATTCGACCATAGACGTTTTCCCGTCGGCTACCTCTATCTCATAAACTTCATTTAACATCTCGGACGGCACATTCAATTTACAACCGAATTCATAAGACACAAACGAATAATTGGAACCCGAATCAAACAAAATATGAGTTGGCAAGGAGTTAATGAATAAAGTACCTGACACCACATCGTGTGCCTCCTTCGCCTCCTCCCGAGTGAGTTGGAAGGATCGCCCCTTCACCTTAGCCGGTTCCACTTTCTTTTGAGCCGTGGACACCACTGACTCGATTCCCTTCTTCGGGCATACATTGCTATAATGCCCTTTTTCATGGCATGAATAGCATTCCACATCGGCCGACAACTTGGCCTTACAATCCTGGGCTATGTGCCCCAACTTGCCACAACTATAACAAGCTTTTGACTCTCCTCGGCATATTCCGGTATGATTTTTCCCGCATTTCTTACACGGGCCAACACTTCCTTGTTTAGAGAAGCTCGAAGTGAACTTCCCCTTCTTATAAGTACCCGAGCCACTCTCGGCTTTTCTCTTCTCGCCCACATGGGCCCTCTCGGCAACCCGTGCCACATTCACCTCTTCTACACTCCGGGCGGCACTAATGGCCTCATCTAGTGAAACCGCCCTCTTCACCTCCAACTGGTAGTCCCACGGTAACCCACTAGCGTACCGGACCACCCTCAACCTCTCATCCGAGTAGGTTTTAGCAACAAACGGGAGCAATCCCGTGAACTCTCTCGAATACTCTTCAATCGACATATCACCCTTCTTAAGGGTCAAGAATTTCTCGTGCATTTTCTCCAAATCTCTTTCAGGACAAAATTTCTTTTTCAACCTCGTTGTAAACTCATCCCACGACATCTTCTCAATCACCTCCCTCCCGAGGGTCTCATACACGATATCCCACCATACCATAGCATCTTCTTTCAATAGTTGTGACGCATACGTCACCATGTCGGCATCCTTACACTTGCTACTACCGATAACCCTCTCGGTTTCCCGAATCCACCTCATCGTTACTTTCGGGTCCGAACTACCCGTATACACATTTGGCTTACAAGCCATGAAGGATTTAAACGAACAACCCTCTTTCACAATGGGCCTAGCCCTAGCATCACTTTGGCCACCCGTGGAGGATTTCCCCTCCCCGGTGCCACTACCCCCGGTTCTCTCCTCCGATCTAGCCTCGGATTCACGGCCTCTACCCGATTTCTCACGGTCTCCAATAATACGGTGCACTTCTTCGGCCACCGTTCCCTTGATTTGATCGATAATAGTTTGGAGATCCGCCATAGTGACCGGAGTCCTATTAGCTCCAACCTCCGACTCATCAACCCGATGCATGGACGGTTGACTTTCTTGCTCAACCACCCTCTCGACAGGAGGTACTTCCTCCTCCCGGCCTTCCGGGGCTTTACCACTTCTACGCGTGGTCACCATTTCTTTCAATCAAGGCTATACGAAAGACATTAAACATTTAGTACCTTGTGTACAACCCATAGTCGCATAAGACTCAATATCCAAAATCATATCAAATTTCATCGGTCCCCTAGGTTCAACCCTAAACTTAGTATAAATCTTATATTCCTAATGCTACAGTCTAAGACTAGGATGGTCATCCAACCTAATTCACTTAAACTATAGCTCTGATACCAAGTTGTAACACCTCAATTTTTAATACAAAATATTGGCCAAAATAAAACATTTTATAAATAGAAGAACATCCTCAATTTGGATTTACAAAAACCTTGGTATGAAATCAGAGTATAAAAGTAGGTGTTACAAAATAGATCATAACCAAGCTAAGACTAAATCCAATCTAGTGTTCTTCTAATCTAGGTCCCGCATCTCTATCCATGCGTACCTAAGCCTTCGATCCCGAACCTGAGTACATAGCAAAACAAAACAAGGAGTACGTGAGACAAAACGTCTCGTGAGCTACATGGGTTTAGACCCAAAGTTAATAATAATAACCGAATGACAAACAAACAAACATGTAAGAAATCATCCATCTATCTAGTCACCCTATTGTGACTCTAATACCTTGCTTTCCTAGCAATCATATCTAGTCATCGGGCTGCCCCGATCTAACTAGAACCACCTTGACTTATTAACCGAAATCCATCGCCATTAATAAGCCTCAAGATACTGGCAAGAGGGATTCGCCCAATCTACCAATACCTGCCTTACTCGCCGGACTACCTCCAGTTAGCAAGACTAATATTGTGGATGAGTCGATGGGAATCCACCCAACTGCCCCTCACTCCACACCTATCGTGGATGAGTCGATGGGAATCCACCCAACTGCCCCTCATTCCACCCTCTCATGACCGGGGGTCCCCCGCATCATCACACCATCTCAACATATCATAACTCGATGGTTATGTCTATCTAGCTCTCGGCTATCACGTCTATCATCAAAGTTAGTCCAATACAACTATCGGCATAACTAACTACTAACTACTAGTCTATACAAATAAGCAAATAGACCATAACACAAGTAATAAAATGTATTTCATAGGCTATGTACTCAGTAAAGTTCCACACGTACTCACCTTAGTAACAAAGATGCTTTAACCGTATTCTTTCCGCCGGTTCCTTGCTCACAATTCGTCCACTTCAATACTTCACCGAATGTCTTTAATCTTCAACTAGGAGTGAAATCAACCAAGGTTTTGAGAAGGAATCACCCAAGATCAGCCACTATGCTCGAAAATCGCCAAGGAGAAAACTAGGGTTTTGGTTTTGCATTTAATGAGCTAAAACCCGACTTTAATGCTGTCGTCCAGAGTTCACGGCGCGAACTAAGTTCGCGTCGCTAACTTTGCATTTCGTTCGCAGACTTAGCGATCGCCATCCAAACGCGAACTACTTCGCGCCTCAAAGCCAAACTACCTGGGATCAGTTGCGATCGTTATCGAAAGTTCGCGTCGCGAACTCCTTTAGGCAGCAGGGCTGCACTTTTTCATCTTTGTCTCGACCCGGTTTCGCCCATAACTTTCTCGTACGGTGTCCAAACGACACGAAACCAATTTCCACGTGTTTTATATGATTTATCCATAATTATCATATTTTTACATATTTTATTTATTTACAAATTTCGGGTCGTTACAATCACAGTACATGGGAATTAAAGGCATCAGAATATCCCACAAATGGATATCCAAGAGTAGATCTCTAATCCACTCTGCCTGTTTGCCTGCAGCGGCTAAAGCAATAAGCTCAACTTCCATCGTTGAATGAACTATACATGACTGTTTCTTGATCGCCCAAGAAATAGCCCACCAGCTAGTGTATAAATCCATCCACTTGTGGATTTAGTATCACTCATGTTATCAATCCAACTGGCATCTGAATACCCCCACTAGTATATTAAATTTGACGTGTAAGTCAACTCAAGATTACTAGTCCTTTTCAGGTATTCTAGTACTTTCCTACTGCCTTCCAGTGCTCTGTACTGGGATTTACAGTATATTGACTTAGTTTGCTTACAACAAAAGCAATGTCATGTCTAGTACAATGTGTAGCATACATCATGCTTCCAAATTGCACTAGCATATTCTAGTTGAGCCAATACTCTACCAGAGTTCACTTCAAGTTTTACACTAGAATCGAAAGGAGTGTTAAATTCCTTAAAATTCAAGTGTTGAAACTTTGTCAACACTATCTGTTCTTTTGACCTTAATACCAAGAATGGTATCCACTTCCCTTAAATATTTCATCTTAAAGTTCGAGGGTAGGTATTTCTTTGTATCAAGTATACCTTGTAGGTGAATGCCAATGATCAACATATCATCAACATAAAGACAGATAACTACGGTGTATTCAGTTGTGCATTTAGTGTAGATACATCCATCAACACTCTTATGCTTCAAACAAAGGATACAGTGGTGTCAAATCTCTCATGCCACTGTTTTGGAGCTTGTTTCAAACCGTACAATGAAACCTTCAGGTTGCTCCAAGTATATCTCCCCCTTGAGATATCCATTTAGAAAGGATGTCTTCACATCCATTTGATGAATGTACAATCCTTTCAATGCTGAGATTGCTATAAGATTTCTAATAGAACTAATTCTAGCAGCCGGTGCATATGTATCGAAATAATAAATACCTTCTCTTTGTCTATAACCTTTCGCAACTACTCTTGCTTTATAGACAGATATTGATCCATCTGGATGAAACTTCCACTTGAAGATCCATTTATATCCTATGGGTCTCATACCCTTGGGAAGATCAGCTAACTCCCAAGTTCCGTTTCCCATACTTGAATCCATTTCATCATTAATGGCATCATTCGATAAAGGATCATCATCTAAATTAATAGCTAAAATGACATCTCTCGTCACCTTAGATTGAGATCCTTCAACCAAGTATGAAAGAAAACGTCTCCAAAATTATTTTCCCTTCTAACCCTTGTACTTCTCTTTGGTTCTTCTACAACAGAAGAAGATGCGATAATATCTCGAGAAGTCTGGGTGCTAGAATATGATTAAAGCTGGGATTGGAGTTTTCATCATTTCCTATTAACTTATCCTCGAAGAACTCCACATATCTGGATTCTACACGACACCTGATTCTTTATCCAACAATCGGTAGACCTTTCTATTCTGAGCATACCCAATGAATATACTCTTCATAGATCGAGCTCTCAACTTGGATTGTTTAGGATAAGGTGTACGATAATAAGTTAAACACCCCCACATTCTTAGATAATATAATCATTTAAGATCAGGTGTACCATAACAAGCTAAACACCCCCACACTCTTAGATATAGGTTTTCTTCCATTCCATAACTCATATGCACTAGAAGTAATCACACGACTAGTGATTCTGTTGTGCACATAACACGCAGTCAACAATGCTTCCCCCCACAGATTGTGTGGCAAACCCGATTGATTCAACATACAGTTGACCATTTCAACAAGGGTTCAACTCTCTCTTTCAGCTAATCCATACGGTTAGGGAGTATATGGTGAAATTCTTTCATGCTTGATACCATTCTCTTCATAAAATGTATCAAACTATTCTCCGCTCTTTTCAAGCGAAAAATCTTAATGTGTTTGTCATGTTGATTTTCAGCCATGCACTTGTACAGTTTGAATGCATTAAAAGCTTCATCTTTTGAATGCAACAAGTAAACATGTAAATAACGGCTAGAGTCACCACAAAATGTAATGAAATATCTTTTACCTCCACGCGTGAGTATTCCATTCAATTCACAAATATCTGAATGGATCAACTCTAGTAATGATGTAATTCTTTTGACACTTGAAAAAGTTTCTTTGTAAACTTTGATTTTATACAAGTTTCACATTTGTCAAAATCTTTATTATTTACTTTTAGATTGTGTCTTTTCAATATTTCTTTTTTTTTTTTAATGTTAGTGTGAGCTAACTTTTTATGGCACCAAGAAATTGAACACACAATATAATTTGAAAAAAACTATTTCATTAATTCGAAACTTAGTTACATCATTACTAGCTATATTGTCACTAACGCTGACAGTATCATATCTCACGATTACAAAGATCAACATTTAACACATAATCATTGAATATAGATACAACATTATCTTATCCATCACCACATAGATCAAGCATAAACATTCCACCCGTGTTGATGGTTTGACCCACAATAACCCATCTTTGGAGAACACGATATGACCATTTTTTATTATTACCAGCTTGTAACTATTTTTGTCATATTTGTTCTCCGATATAAGTCCCTTGGAAATTCAAGGAACATGTACGACCTCTCGAAGGTAACCATAATTCCATTTCGGAATGTTAGAACCATTGTGCCAATGCCATGAACACGTACTATATGGCCATCAACACATGTCACCACATGTCACCACAGTTCCTTCTCGAACCGTACTATAAATCTAGAAACTATCACGATTTCCACATACATGGATGTTTGCTCCAGAATCCACAAACCAGTCTCGGGCCTCTATCACCCAAGTGGGTTAAATTTTCAACAATATTTGCAATTCCTTTTACATAAGTAATATTCGAGTCCCCACCTGACACGTGGTAAACACTCAATCTGACTTTACTCTTTTGATCTCTTATGAGATTTTCCTTCTCAATAAGGAAGTGTTTCAACAAAACATCCAAAGAGTAGTCCTCAAATTTGTGAAACTCCAAGTATTTAACCACATTCAAGGAAAACATTATTTAGTCAACCCTTTTCGGTAGCTCTATTCGAATACAACCAGGAAATACGGTGAGGGTAGACAGCGCTAGTGCGTATCGGAACCACCCCCATTTGGAGTCAGAAAAACCGCCTTTATCTTTCCTAGACATTGTAATAAGAATAGGTGAGCCTATTTGGGGATGATTTGATAATTTATTCCACTTATAAGTTCAATACAATGCTTAATGATACACAGCTAGAAAGATTCCGTTTAACACTAAAATTATTTAACTTGTATAATCATGATTTTTCAAATAGTACACTTTTCAAACATAAAAGTATCTTGAAATAATCAATATACAAGATATAATAATTAACTCAATTATAATGCTTCAACCATAAGCATTATAATTAATATACCATCCACTTTATACGAGATTATATTTTTTTTACTAGAAAAAAAACTTCTTGTTTTTAACTTGTCTATTAGATTAAAATAGATATTTAAATGTGTCAAAACAAAATAAGTCTATTAAATACTCATAATTAGAAAAAATGTAACTCATACAATTTAAACTAAATAGTCATAATAATCTCTTTTAAAACATTTAATTCATAACAAGAATATATATATTAAACATTCACATAATGAACTCTATTTAATATATACATATATATATATATATATATATATATATATATATATATATATATATATATATATATATATATATATATATATATATATATATATATATATATATATATTTACCATTGACACAATATCTCAATGTTTTATTAAGCACCGAATATTTTGTAAAAGAAAATATGTGTATATATTATATATACACAATAATATATAATAAAATAAAAACCTTAAAGATTGTTGTTTAATGTTTATATATTCGGTGATTAAATAATTAGACAATTACGATATTATAACCGTATTTGATATTGATAATTCAATATCAAAACCAACAAATAAGAAAGAACCAAATGGAATGAACAAACATGATTTTTGATGAAATAACGAACCGCACGGAATTGTGATTCCTGTCCTTTAAGGTTTTTACGCGCTCTATATGCTGCAAGCCTCAGCGTAGAACCCCAGGATTTGATGCAGTTGATCGGTATGTTCTTACAGCAAAAGAATCACCGACAACACAAAGTTGTTTACTCGGAAACAGGAGGAACAACAACAGCAACACGTAGTTGTATTAACGAGAGAGGAGTTTTTGTTTTTCGTGTGTGTTTTAGAACTCACCACTTGAGTCCTTTATATAGGGTGAATACTCAAAACCGTCACGGTTAATGCACGTCTTAAATTTGCATTAAGAGTCAAAAAACCGTTGGAGCATTAACAAGCCATAACTTGGTATTAACTGTCGGTTCTTCAAGAGTCTCAACCGAAAAACAAATCTCCCCATATAAAATTTGCCAACTTGCAAATAACCCTTTATTATTCCAACATAGGGCATGTTTGGGAAAGCTTATTAATGACGCTTATGAGCTTATTAGCTTATTAAGCTTCAAATTCAAGTTTATTTGGAGCTTAATAAGCTAGTAAGCTCATAAGCCCCATTAATAAGCTTTCCCAAACATGCCCTTAAAAGACTCTAGACAAATAGTGAAGGTCGAAGACGTTGAAGATATAATTCATCAACTGGTGTGGGATCAGCTGATAGACAAAGATAACATTGAGAAAAGTTTTGACAATTTTGCTTTGTTCTCCTTTACCGCTCAACGAATCTTGATGAAGATTTGAAAACACAAAATAAAAAGGGTTCGTAGGATAGCCGTTATAAATGACGAGACACAATGATATGTCTAGCAATCCCGACGACAACCAGTGCACTGTGTCTTTGTGTTCAAACAAAGTGAAAAAGACAAACAAACTATAAGACAAAATAAAACGCGTCTTCCAACTGAAATCTAAAATATATTTAGGGGTGTCTTTGAGGAGGTGCAGCCGCACAGAGCCCCATATTTTATAGGGGCCCAATTTTTATATATATTATATATATATAATATTAAAATTTAAGCCAACTTAACAATTTAATAGGAAAAAATTAGAAAGTCCAAATTTTTATAAAAATCTTGTATTCAGGGGGCCCATTTTCATGTTTTTGTACAGGACCTTCAAAATCTCAGAGACGCCCCTGAATATATTCACCGCATGTAATGTGTTGTCACATGGTCCACTTAGATGAAAAATTAATGAAGACTTGCACATTTTTAATGCGTGAAACCTCTGTCAATATTACTTTGTACCGACTCTTGATATTTTTGAACACCAGCTGGTGATAGTTACCCACTAAAACTCTTGAGCGTTTGTTTGTTGTAGCGAGCATTATTATTGTCATTAAAACTTGTAATTTATAAATAGAATTTGTTTATTTTGTATTTCCACAATTGTAAGTGTATTAAGTTTCTAATTTATTAATAAAATCTTAATAACTGAAAAAATGAGTGTCGTGTTTACTTATTTAATTTCTTTTTTAAAAATTTACATCTCTTAAATCCTTCTTTATTTCTTTTTCTTTGTGTTATTGGGATCAATGATACCCTTTGTGTAAAACATTTTTTTGTCCCTACAAGTTGATATCAAAATTTAATGTTTGTTATTTTGATTGTGGCGTGTTATCCACATGAGCGTTGCCTAAACATAAATGTTTAGCAACATAAAATGCCATCCGATCATATCTACTTTGCTTGCCTCATTCACACCAGCACTTGAATGCTAATTATAATTTACATTTCACAAATTTGGAAATCCTTTTGTACCTCCATGCCAACCTTGTTTCTCTTACCATTTTTACCAACATAAATTTAGAAATTGGTTTATTATAAAAGACTAGTAAATAAATAAATGTTACTATACAAATAAAAGTTTCAATTTACAACTATAACTAAATTGAGTTTCCGACCTGCTTTTCGAAAAGTGTGACCAGCCGATTGCGGCTAGCCCGGAGTCGACGCAGTTGAACCTTTGTGACTACAAGGAGTTATTTTGTTGCTTAAAACTAGGGGTGGCAATTCAGGTCGGGTTCGGGTTGGCGGGTTCGGGTTCGCGGGTTGGCGGGTCAGAAACGTTCAACCCGAAACCGACCTGTTCATATAAACGGGTCAGATATCTCAACCCTAACCTGTTTAACTTCAACCCAAACCTGTTTAACTTCAACCCAAACCTAACCCATATAACCCATTTAATAAGACATGTTAAACAGGTTATCAGGTCAAATAAGTTAAACGGGTCAAACGGGTCAAAATGATGTTATTGTTACACAAATTCATAACAAAATGCTAAGCACCAAATTCCTAAGTAACATTTTTAATTTTTATCTAACTGTTAATTACGTTTTAACTAGTAAACTATAAATTAAGTATAAATATATATGTTTTAAAATATATTTTAATAATTAAACGGGTTGGCGGGTCGACCCATTTAAATTATCATTGACCCGAACCTAACCTGTTTAATAAACAGGTCAGCAGACTCAACCCGAGACTGATCCAATTATTTTTTACCTCAACCCAAACTTGTTTATTTTCGTGTCGGTTTCAGTACGGGTTTCGTGTCGGGTCAGATATTGCCACCCCTACTTAAAACGTACGGATTCAAGATCTTCATATATTTCGACAGAAAAGACTAAACTCTTACTGCTATAATACCTCCTTATAATTATTACAACTAATATCTTATACATAACCCTAACTATTTCATATCAATCTAACCGTATAAAGCGTTTCTGTTTTTATATGGCATAAACAAAAGTTGATCGGATAAGTTATACTTCCTCCGTATCAAAATAAGTGACACAAATTGGCTTACACGTTTTTTTAGGTAAAAGATTAAAGTAGAGATTAAAATAAATTAAAGTACATAATTAGTGAAGAAGGTGTCACACTTTTATTGAATAAAGTGATATTAATGAGTTTTAAAAGTAAAAGTAAGGGGTATAAGGGTAATTTCATTGTATTAAAGTGGATAGTTAGTGAGTATGGGTCCCACTATTTTTACCAAATAAGGAAAATTTTCAAAGTGTGTCACTTATTTTGATACACCCTAAAATGGAAAGTGTGTCACTTATTTTGAGGAAGTAATAAAAGAAGAAAATGATTTAAGTAGATATCTATCTGGATTTTATTTTCCATCCAGGTATTTAGTATTTGTATATTCACTAAAAAGCAGATGAAAACACGTGGAAATGGGGCCATGGCACGTGAACTACAAATACTGAGATTTTTTAAGTTTTTGAAATGTGAATGTGCTCCTTAATTATTACTCTTGGACCAAATATACGAAATACCAAAACACCTAACAATGTTATATTGACCTATTAAGTCATAAGTTGTAAGTTTAAATCTCAACTAAAAAAGAGTTAACATACATATCTCAGCTATAAGGACATCGTTTATCTATATAAATGATTAGATAAATATGGTATGACGTTAATTTACATCTCAATAGCTAACTATGATCATTCATAATACTGACTTAAAGAACAATTCTGATACTGAATTTGTTACGTGAAAAATGGGACATAATTGTCAATTTCTTTATCCTTTATTATATATCCATAAAAAATAGTCAAGACTAATTACGGAATTATGGTATATCCACAATTAAATTTAGCGTTTCCAAAATTGATTTTCGTAAATTTGAATTCATATTGATTGTACTCAAAATTTACCATATTTGCAACTAGTTGTACACCGGGTTATCAGGTCGGGTCCGTCGGATTTGATGTATAAAAATACTACCCGAAACCCGGCTCGATAAGAAATCGGGTTTGTCGGGTTGACCCGATCGGGTTGGTCGGGTTTAGGGGTGTAAACGAGTCGAGTCGAGCCGAGTTCTGCCAAGCTCGAGCTCGACTCGCCAATTAAAACTCGAGCTCGAAACTCGACTCGATACTCGACGAGCTTCCATTTTTAAGCTCGAACTCGACTCGGTGAAAACTCGAAACTCGACTCGATACTCGGCTCGGCTCGAAAAATTCATATATTTTTTTTAAAATGCTCTTTTTTATTGTAAATATGTACATGGAAAAGGGTAAAAGGTAATTATGTATATGGAAAAAGGGTAAAATGGTAATTAAATAAAGCTCGATAAGGCTCGCGAGCCTAACGAGCTGTGTATTTTGGAACTCGAACTCGGCTCGAAACCCTACTCGAGTAGCTTGAGCTCGAGCTCGAGCTCGACTCGGTTCACAACGAGTCGATTTCGAGTATTTTTCGAGTCGGTCTCGAGTAACTCACGAGCTGTCTCGACTCGATTACACCTCTAGTCGGGTTACACATATGCTATGATTTTAGATTAAAAAGAAATGAAAAAATGTCTAATTTATTGAAGTTTATGGGTTTTGATTTAACAATTATAATTGCTAATTAATTTTATTGAATGATTTATAGTTATTAATGTGCTAAGTTATTGATTTAATGGTAAAAATATAAAAAGAAATTAAGGAAAAACCTTTTAAACCTCAGTCGGGTCAAATCAGGTCAACTTGAAACCTGACAAAAGTAAGCAATCCTTACTCAACACCCGACCCGATAAGAAGTCGTTTTTTTTGGGCCGGGTTGAAAAAACCCAATATCAAAATGGGAACCTAATACACCCGACCCGACTAGCATAGTCGGCTTCGAGTTTGTGTCGGGTCGAGTTAACCCTTCGAACACCCCTATCTGCAACCCTTCGATTCACAACATTTAATAATTCGTCCATATAATAAGAAATCAATACTGATTTTATTATGTGTGCAATAAAATTTATTGATTATATGCCTTCATTTCCCTTGATTCGCTATATTTTGATTTCAAATTCCATTGCAAATTTCATATAACTTCGAGAAATAGAATACATAACTATAAAAAAAACATATGAAATCATAGTACTAAATTATTATTGAAATTTTTAATAAACATTTTGTCATATATGAATAATTGTTAACAAATAATTAAAGACGAAATAAAACTTCTTTATATACGATGTTTGTTGTTAAATTAGTGTAATTGGAACAACTCATCGAAAAGATGATGAAGGAGGCAATTCGAAATTTTTACCTTAGATTGAAGTTGCAAGCTGCAATAACAATTAAAATAGTTTAAATGCTTGGTAAATGACAGTGGTGAAGAACAACGGTATTTATAAAGATAGTTCATAGCTCGCCCGGATGGACTGGCTAACTTTGTAAAATAAAATGCGTAACGACGAAAAAATGTAGGGAATCACATAGATAAGCTTATGATGTTTTGCTGGATTAATTGACATACATGTTTGAGAAAGTTTATCTAATCTGCTTATAAGCTTATTAGCTCATACCTACATTTGTACGTTTAGTTAAACTTATAAACATCTTACATAACTTTTCCTAAATATGTCCTTAACCATAATGTTGATTTATAATTAATATATGTTAAAAATCATATTTATTTAAAACTCTCATTTAGGCTAATATGCAGGTTAATTAATCCAACAAAACAACATAAGCATCATTTTATATTAACATGAATGAAATTATAAGGGATGGAATCGGGTCCAGATTCGACCCGGATGGACCGGACCCGAAATACCCGAGACCCGATTTACGAAGATTAGTAGACCCGAGAGCCGAACCGTTTTATAGAATACGGTTCTGGTTCGGTTCTGGGTTCGGTTCAGGTAAATCGGGTATAAACCCGATTGGAACCAAAATAGTAACTGGAGCCATTTTTGGGTGTTTGTATCATAGTTTTTAGTTTATACATGTAATTTTATAATGATTTACAAATAACAATTGTTTAATTAATATGAATCAAACACTATTAATAGTAGTATACCACAACAAATTCCATATATATAGTTAATTAATTTCGTTTCCGGGTCTTATACCCGATTTGTTCCATACCCGATGTACTCGGACACGATTTACTAAACGAATATATTTTGTAAATAATCTTTAATTTATGTTGATCTTGTATATCTCTCAATTATGGTAGTTAGTTGTAATATTGTAAATATAAATATTAATGAGATATCTCTTCACAAATTAGTGAAGATTAAACCCTAATATGGTATCAGCTTAATACCGTTCCTCTCTCTCAAACCCTAGCCGTCTCCCTCATCACAGCCGTCGCAATTCACCATGGCCGGCGGTGGAGCTTCTTCATCCGATACCTCGGATTCTTCACTCTCCCTCTCTACAATCCTCCACAGGCTTACTCTCAAACTAAACTCCACAAACTATTTGCTTTGGCACAAGCAACTCCTACCTCTTTTGGATTATCAACAATTGACGGGGTACGTTGACGGTACTATACCCGCACCCCCGTCCACCCTCACTGTTGGTGATGTTACTTCGGTCAATCCAGCCTATACCACATGGCTCGCTGCTGACCAACGGGCGATGATTATCATACAATCTTCGCTTACCGAGGAGGCTACGGCCGAAAACATTGGGTCATACCACCTCCCACGCAGTTTGGTTGGCGCTCGCTTCCGCATATCGTCACGACTCTACTGAAAGAGTTCATACTCTGCGTGACAACCTTCGTACGATCAAGAAAGGTTCATTATCTGTTGGTGATTATGCTCGTAAATTTAAAAACGTTTGTGATCATTTGTCCGCTATCGGTCACCCGCTTGATGACAATGACAAAAGTCATTGGTTCTTATGTGGTCTTGGCTCTACCTTTGAAACGTTTTCAACAACACAGCGTCTCATCTCGCCCAAGCCACTGTTTCGTGATCTAGTCTCGCAAGCCGAGAGTCACGAGATGTTCCTACAAAGCATCAGTGATTCTACGGTGGCACCGGTTGCATTCAATGTTAACCGAGAAGGTAATAACTCTTCTAATCGTGGTCGTTATTCTAACCGTGGAAACTCTTCTCGTGGTAGGGATCGTAATAATCGACGACCCCCACATTGTCAATTATGTAGGAAGGAAGGCCATTATGCAACTCAATGCCCTAGCTTGCACACTTTTGCTCGTCAATCACCAAATATTGCCGCTAATCTTGCTCGAGCGTTTCATGCCCAATGCAACATGTCCACACCCGATTGGTTTGTTGACACCGGTGCCTCGGCTCACATGACATCCTCCGCCAACGATATCGAGCATACCACTCCTTATAATGGTAACGATTTCGTTTATTTTGGCAATGGTGAAAGTGCTCCTATTTCACATACTGGGAACACTCATATTTCACCAAATATTTCTTTGCTTGATGTCCTTGTTGTTCCTCAGTTAACTAAAAATTTACTCTCCGTTAGTAAGTTAACTCAAGACAACCCGTGTAACACCTCAAATTTTAATACAAAACATTTTCCCAAAATAATCATTTTCATAAATAGAAGAACTATTCCAAAAATATGGATTTACAAAAACCTTTGGTATGAAAAATCAGAGTATAAAGTTTGGTGTTACAAAATAGATCAGAACCAAAGCCAAGTATAAATCCAATCTACAGTTCTTCTACTCTAGGCCCCGCATCACTATCCATGCGTACCTAAACCTTCGATCCCGAACCTGAGTACATAGCAAAACAAACAAGGAGTACGTGAGACAAGAACGTCTCGTGAGCTACATGGGTTTAGACCCAATAATAATAATAATCATATGACATATAAACAAACATATGAGTAAGTCATCCATCTAACTAGTCACCCTATTGTGACTCTAATACTTTGCTTTCCTAGCAATCATATCTAGTTATCGAGTTGCCCCCGAACTAACTAGAACCACCTTGACTTATTAACCGAAATCCATCGCCATTAATAAGCCTCAAGATACCGGCAAGAGGGATTCGCCCAATCTACCAATATCTGCCTTACTCACCGGACTACCTCCAGTTAGCAAGACTACTATCGTGGTTGAGTCGATGGGAATCCACCCAACTGCCCCTCACACCACACCTCATGACCGGGGGTCCCCCGCATCATCACATCATCTCAACATATCATAACTCAATGGTTATGTCAATCTAGCTCTCGGCTATCACGTCTATCAACAAGCAAGTTAGTTCAATACTATTATCGGTATAACTAACTACCATCTACTAGTCTACACAACTAAGCAAATAGACCATAACACGAGTAATAAAATGTATTTCATAGACTATGTACTCAGTAAATTTCCACACGTACTTACCTTAGCAATTAATGCTCCAACCGTGTTCTTGACACCAAAACTCTTGCTTCCACAATTCGGTCAAACTTCCAAGACTTCACCAAAAGCCTAATACAACAATCATACAATGTTCAACATCACATACTACTAATAATGTATCCATTTATCACTAGATACCATCAACTAACACTTTCCCCCAATTATGGTGATTTACCAAACCCTAGGTTTAACCAACCCTTAAGATTCTTACCAATCGAAATCATACACTTGTTTCCTTTGTTAATATACCATCTATTAAGTGTATACATCATTTATTCACCATAAACCATAACCCCCAATATCTAGGGTTTCAACCCAAGCACCAAAATACATAGATCTAAAGCTACAAAGATCAAGGAGTGAAGATATACCTTTAATCTTCACTTAGGAGTGAAATCTACCAAGGATTTGTGAAGAGATCAACCAAAATCTGCACTTGAGCTCCAAAATCGCCAAAGGGAAAAACTAGGGTTTACTATATCATTAAATGAGCCAAAACCCGAATTTATTGCAGACGACAGGACTTCACGACGCGAACTAGTTCGCGTCGCTAACTCTGCATGTCGTACGCATACTTAGCGATCGTTATCTCATCGCGAACTACTTCACGTTTTAAATCAAAATCTCTGGCCCGACTTAACGAACGCGAACTACTTCGCGTCGTGAACTTCTCATGCAGCCAGACTGCACTTTTTCAACTTTGTCTCGACCCAGTTTCGCCCATAACTTCTTCATACGGTCTCCAATCGACACGAAACCAATTCCTACGTTCTTTAAACGATTTATCCTTAATTATCATATTTTTGTATAATTTATTTATTTACAAATTTCGGGTCGTTACAACTATCTACCCCTTAAGAAGATTCCGTCCTCGGAATCTCATCATAGTTCACGAAATCCGGGTATCTTTTCCGAATCTCGTCCTTGATTTCCCAAGTTAAATTCGGCCCAAGTGAATGCTTCCACTTGACCAACACCAACTCGATCTCCTTATTCTGAAGCTTCTTTGTTTTCGTTTCTAATATAGCCTCGGGCTCCTCAATCAACCGGTTCGGGCCGTCAACCCGCAACTCTTGCAACGGAATAATATTTTCAACTTCCCCGATGAGCTTTTTCAAATAACTCACGTGAAAGGTGTCATGCACACCTTTAAGCTCGGGTGGAAGTTCCAACTTAAACGCTTGAAGCCCGACCCATTTCAATATTTTAAACGGTCCAACATACCTCGGACTTAGTTTTCCTTTCTTACCAAACCGCATCACACCTTTCCAAGGTGACACCTTCAACATGACCATATCACCGACATCCAAGTCGTATGGTCTTTTCTTTAAACCCGAATAACTTCGTTGTCTATCTTGGGCGACTTTCATGTTGGTTTGGATAATACCGATCCTTTCATTCGTCACTCTCACGATCTCGGGACCCGTGAGTCTCGTTTCTCCCGCTTCCAACCAACAAGATGGAGTTCTGCATTTTCTCCCATACAACGCCTCATAAGGCTGCATCTTGATAGTCGAGTGATAACTATTATTATACGAGAACTCGACTAACGGTAAATGTTCATCCCATTTACCCCCGAAATCTAGCACACATGACCTCAACATATCTTCAACCGTTTGAGTCGTTCTTTCACTTTGACCGTCGGTTTGCGGATGATAAGTCGTGCTCAACCGCAACTTTGTACCCAACTCTTCTTGTAATGACCGCCAAAATCTCGAGGTAAATCTCGCGTCCCTATCGGACACAATCGATAACGGAACCCCGTGGAGTCGAACCACCTCATCAACATACAACTTAGCCAATTTCTCAAGTGGCAACGTTTCCCGAATGGCCAAAAATAACGCACTCTTGGTCAACCGGTCAACTATGATCCAAATGGCATCGTGACCCTTACTCGTCTTCGGTAACCCTACTATGAAATCCATAGTTATGTCTTCCCACTTTCCGGCCGGTACAACCAATGATTGAGCTACCCCATACGGTACTTGATGTTCGGCTTTCACTTGTGCACACGTGGCACACTTGGAGATATACTTGGCCACCCTCGCCTTCATTCCGGGCCACCAATAAACCCGTTTCATATCTTGGTACGTCTTTGTACTTCGCGGGTGAATCGAATACTTCGAATTGTGCATGTCATACAACAACTCTTTTCGGATACCACCGAACTTAGGAACCCAAATACGACCGCCTACGGTTTTCAACTCTTGTGCATTTTCGAGAAAATGTTGGTTCTTGCCTAACCGTTCTTGTCTTAACTCATCTTTTCCCATAACCTCTCGTTGGGCATTCTTGATTCTTTCGATGATGCTCGAGACGACTTCTATACGTGATAAAATTCCTCGGTTCGGCTTTTCATAGACCTTTCGGCTCAAGGCGTCGGCTACTACATTAGCCTTTCCCGCGTGATACACAATCTCACAATCATAGTCGGCAATCAACTCGATCCACCTTCTTTGTCGCATATTAAGATCTTTTTGAGTAAACACGTATTGTAGACTTTTATGATCCGTGTACAACGTAGACCGAGTACCATACAAATAATGCCTCCACAACTTCAAGGCAAATATAATCGCCGCCAATTCCAAGTCGTGTGTCGTGTACCTCAATTCCGCATTTTTCAATTGTCGCGAGGCATACGCGATCACTTTTCCTCTTTGCATCAACACACAACCGAGCCCTTGATTCGAAGCATCACTATAAACCACAAAGTCTTCCATACCAACCGGTAACGTAAGAATCGGGGCGTTACATAACTTTTCCTTCAACAACTTAAACGCCTCTTCTTGCTTCTTCTCCCACACAAACTTCTCACTTTTTCTCGTTAACTTCGTTAGTGGAATCGCGATTCTCGAGAAGTCTTGTATAAACCTTCGGTAATAACCGGCTAATCCAAGGAAACTTCTAACCTCGGTAGGAGTTCTTGGAGGCTCCCAATTTGACACCGCTTCAATCTTGGACGGGTCAACCTTAATACCATCACACGTCACCACGTGACCTAAGAATTGCACTTCCCGCAACCAAAATTCACACTTCGAGAATTTTGCATACAACTTCTCCCGTTTCAACATGTCTAGAACAAGCCTCAAATGACCTTCGTGTTCTTCTTCGGTTTTCGAATAAATCAAAATGTCGTCAATGAACACGATCAAAAACTTATCGAGGAACGGTTTACAAACCCGATTCATCAAATCCATAAAAATAGCCGGGGCATTTGTAAGACCAAACGGCATCACTAGAAATTCATAATGACCATATCGTGTACGAAAAGCCGTCTTCTCGGTGTCGCCTTCTTTCACCCGAACTTGGTGATAACCCGACCTCAAATCAATCTTCGAGAAATAACTAGCACCTTGCAATTGGTCGAATAAGTCGTCAATTCTCGGCAACGGGTAACGGTTCTTAATAGTTATCTTGTTCAACTCTCGGTAGTCGATACACATTCTCATCGAACCGTCTTTCTTTTTTACAAATAACACCGGTGCACCCCATGGTGACGAACTAGGACGAATAAAACCTTTGTCTAACAAATCTTGTAATTGAGTCATCAATTCCCGCATCTCGGTGGGAGCTAAACGGTAGGGAGCACGAGCAATCGGCGTCGCCCCCGGAACTAAATAAATCTTAAACTCGACTTGTCTCTCCGGTGGCAAACCGGGCAAGTCATCGGGAAATACCTCGGGGAAAATCCCGAATAATTTTGACGTTATCCATCGTCTTCTTTTCTTTTCGGCCATCTAATACATATGTAATAAACGATGCACAACCTTTCGATATACTTTTCCTCGCCTTAATGGCGGTAATCACATTAGGCATGTGATGTCGTTTCTCCCCATACACATACACTTTCTCATTCTCGGGTGTCCTAATCGACACTATTTTCTTTCCACATAAAATCTTGGCTTGGTGCATACCCAACCAATCCATACCGATAACCACATCAAACGCCCTAATTCCCATGGGCAACAAATCTACCTTAAACTTTCTACCGTCTATATCTATTTCACAGTCTCTATAAATACATTCAACCATAGACGTTTTCCCGTCGGCTACTTCTATCTCATAAACCTCATCTAACATCTCGGACGGCACATTCAATTTACAACCGAATTCATAAGACACAAACGAATAATTGGAACCCGAATCAAGCAAAATATGAGTTGGCAAGGAGTTAATGAATAAAGTACCTGACACCACATCGTGTGCCTCCTTCGCCTCCTCCCGAGTGAGTTGGAAGGACCGCCCCTTCACCTTTTCCGGTTCCACTTTCTTTTGAGCCGTGGACACCATGGACTCTATTCCCTTCTTCGGGCATACATTGCTATAATGCCCCTTCTCATGGCATGAGTAGCACTCCACATCGGCCGACAACTTGGCCTTACAATCCCGGGCTATGTGCCCCAACTTGCCACAACTATAACAAGCCTTTGACTCTCCTCGGCATATGCCGGTATGATTTTTCCCGCATTTCTTGCACGGGCCAACACTTCCTTGTTTAGAGAAGCTCGAAGTGAACTTCCCTTTCTTGAACGAACTAGAGCCGCTCTCGGCTTTCCTTTTCTCGCCCACATGGGCCCTCTCGGCAACACGTGCCTCATTCACTTCCTCCACACCCCGGGCGGCACTAATGGCCTCATCAAGTGTGACCGCCCTCTTAACTTCTAATTGGTAGTCCCACGGTAACCCACTAGCATACCGGTCCACCCTCAACCTCTCATCCGAGTAGGTTTTAGCAACAAACGGGAGCAATCCCGTGAACTCTCTCGAGTATTCCTCGATTGACAAATCACCCTTCTTAAGGGTCACGAACTTCTCGTGCATCTTTTCCAAATCCCTTTCGGGACAAAATTTCTTTTTCAACCTCGCGGTAAACTCATCCCACGACATCTTCTCAATCACCTCCCTCCCGAGGGTCTCATACACAATATCCCACCAAACCATCGCATCTTCTTTTAACAATTGTGACGCATACGTCACCATATCGGCATCCTTGCACTTGCTACTACCGATAACCCTCTCGGTCTCTCGGATCCACCTCATGGTGACTTTCGGGTCCGAACTACCCGTATACACATTTGGCTTACAAGCCATGAAGGATTTAAACGAACAACCTTCTTTCACAATGGGCCTAGCCCTAGCATCACTTTGGCCACCCGTGGAGGACTTCCCTTCACCGGTGCCACTTCCCCCGGTTCTCTCATCTGATCTAGCCTCGGATTCACGGTCTCCACCCGACCTTTCACGGTCTCCAATAATACGGTGCACTTCTTCGGCCACCGTTCCTTTGATTTGATCGATAATAGTTTGGAGATCCGCCATAGTTACCGGAGTCCTATTTGCTCCGACCTCCGACTCACCCATTCGATGCATCGACGGTTGACTTTCTTGTTCAACCACAACCTCAACATGAGGTATCTCCTCCTCCCGACCCTCCGGGGCTCTACCACTTCTACGCGTGGTCACCATTTCTTTGATTCAAGACTATACGAAAGACATTTAACATTTAGTACCTTGTGTACAACCCATTAGTCGGATAAGACTCAATATCCATAATTATATCAAATTTCATCGGTCCCCTAGGTTCAACCCTAAACTTAACATAAAGTCTCAAGGTCAACCTATGATCTTAAGGAATCTTATATTCCTAATGCTACAGCCTAAGACTAGGATGGTCATCCAACCTAATTCACTTAAACAGTAGCTCTGATACCATGTTGTAACACCTCAAATTTTAATACAAAACATTTGCCCAAAATAATCATTTTCATAAATAGAAGAACTATTCCAAAAATATGGATTTACAAAAACCTTTGGTATGAAAAATCAGAGTATAAAGTTTGGTGTTATAAAATAGATCAAAACCAAAGCCAAGTATAAATACAATCTACAGTTCTTCTACTCTAGGCCCCGCATCACTATCCATGCGTACCTAAACCTTCGATCCCGAACCTGAGTACATAGCAAAACAAACAAGGAGTACGTGAGACAAGAACGTCTCGTGAGCTACATGGGTTTAGACCCAATAATAATAATCGTATGACATATAAACAAACATATGAGTAAGTCATCCATCTAACTAGTCACCCTATTGTGACTCTAATACTTTGCTTTCCTAGCAATCATATCTAGTTATCGAGTTGCCCCCGAACTAACTAGAACCACCTTGACTTATTAACCGAAATCCATCGCCATTAATAAACCTCAAGATACCGGCAAGAGGGATTCGCCCAATCTACCAATACCTGCCTTACTCACCGGACTACCTCCAGTTAGCAAGACTACTATCGTGGTTGAGTCGATGGGAATCCACCCAACTAGGGATGGCAACTCTCATCCGATCCGATGATCATCCATCCGATCCGCTCCACCGGTGGTGGATACGGATGAAGTTAAATGGGTGAATATCGGATGTGGAGCGGATATGGATGTTTATTGGAGCGGATACGGATGATGATTTTCAATCCATGGATGAATCCATTTAACCCGAAATTAATCTTTTTTATATTACAATTTTACATGATTAATAATATATGTCTACATATATTTTATTCAATCAAATTTATACATAACATAACATAACATTGAATATAACTAAATTTGTAAACATTACAAACCGTACTCTAGGCTTATGTATATATTAAGTTATGTTTTCGTTTGTATCTATCAATAATTGGGTATTAGTTACAAACTATGTTCTATGCCTCAATGCATCGAACGTAGGTTTGTAATTATGTTTTCGTTTGTATATTCTTTTGAAAGAAATTATATACATATTCAACAAAAATTGCAAATTTATCTATGAAACTATCATACTTTCTTATGAAACTATCATACTTTCTTTAAAAAACTAAATTCTTTCGACATCCAACGGATGCCCATTTACCCGCTATAATCCGATGGATATGGATATGGATGGATGAAATGATTTTAAATGGATATGGATGTGGATATGGACGATATAAATCTAAATGGATATGGATGTGGACATCGCATCACCCGATCCACATCCGCTCCATTGCCATCCCTACACCCAACTGCCCCTCACACCACACCTCATGACCGGGGGTCCCCCGCATCATCACATCATCTCAACATATCATAACTCAATGGTTATGTCAATCTAGCTCTCGGCTATCACGTCTATCAACAAGCAAGTTAGTTCAATACTATTATCGGTATAACTAACTACCATCTACTAGTCTACACAACTAAGCAAATAGACCATAACACAAGTAATAAAATGTATTTCATAGACTATGTACTCAGTAAATTTCCACACGTAGTCACCTTAGCTATTAATGCTCCAACCGTGTTCTTGACACCAAAACTCTTGCTTCCACAATTCGGTCAAACTTCCAAGACTTCACCAAAAGCCTAATACAACAATCATACAATGTTCAACATCACATACTACTAATAATGTATCCATTTATCACTAGATACCATCAACTAACACTTTCCCCCAATTATGGTGATTTACCAAACCCTAGGTTTAACCAACCCTTAAGATTCTTACCAATCGAAATCATACACTTGTTTCCTTTGTTAATATACCATCTATTAAGTGTATACATCATTTATTCACCATAAACCATAACCCCCAATATCTAGGGTTTCAACCCAAGCACCAAAATACATAGATCTAAAGCTACAAAGATCAAGGAGTGAAGATATACCTTTAATCTTCACTTAGGAGTGAAATCTACCAAGGATTTGTGAAGAGATCAACCAAAATCTGCACTTGAGCTCCAAAATCGCCAAAGGGAAAAACTAGGGTTTACTATATCATTAAATGAGCCAAAACCCGAATTTATTGCAGACGACAGGACTTCACGACGCGAACTAGTTCGCGTCGCTAACTCTGCATGTCGTACGCATACTTAGCGATCGTTATCTCATCGCGAACTACTTCACGTTTTAAATCAAAATCTCTGGCCCGACTTCACGAACGTGAACTACTTCGCGTCGTGAACTTCTCATGCAGCCAGGCTGCACTTTTTCAACTTTGTCTCGACCCGGTTTCGCCCATAACTTCTTCATACGGTCTCCAAACGACACGAAACCAATTCCTACGTTCTTTAAACGATTTATCCTTAATTATCATATTTTTGTACAATTTATTTATTTACAAATTTCGGATCGTTACAACTCGGTTGACGTGTTATTTTCTAATCCTTTATTTTTCATTCAGAACCGCAAAACCAGGGAACCGCTAGCTCAAGGCATGCGTAGAAATGGTCTCTATGTGCTAGATCGAGGTCAAAGAGCTTTTTTAGCTAAACTTTCCTCACGTCGCTTACAAGCATCTTTTGAATTATGGCATTCTCGCATTGGTCATGTTTCATATGACATTATTACTAGTTTAAATAAATCGGGTAGTTTATCAGTTAATTCAGTTTTAGCAAACCCTCGTTTGTGTTCTTCTTGTCAATTGTCAAAAAGCAAACACTTACCATTTGATGTTAATTTAAAACGTTTTTTGCATGTGTTGGATTTAGTTCATTGTGATTTATGGGGACCTTCTCCCGTTGTGTCTTTAGATGGTTTTCGTTACTATGCTATATTTATTGATGATTACTCACGTTTTACTTGGTTTTATCCATTGAAGGCAAAATCCGATTTTGTTCATGTGTTTGAAACTTTTGTAAGCTTTGTACAAACACAATTTTCGTGCAAAATCAAGCAATTTCAATTCGATGGTGGCACCGAATTCATCAATGCTCAAGTTCGAACTCTTCTCTCCAAAAATGGTACCCACCACCGGATTTCTTGCCCATATACACCGCAACAAAATGGTCGAGCCGAACGAAAACATAGACACATTACGGAAACGGGGCATGCTATGATGTTTAATGCCCATGTTCCGGCTTACTTATGGGCGCACGCATTTGCTTCCGCCACGTATATTATTAATCGGTTGCCAACTAAACTTCTTGAGCAAAAATCTCCATATGAGCTATTATTCTCATCTCAACCGAATTATGGAAATTTTAAAGTCTTTGGTTGTCGGGTTTTTCCTTATCTTCGGGACTATTCTTCAAACAAGCTTTCTCCCCGAAGTGCTCCATGTATTTTCATCAGATATAGCACCCAATACAAAGGTTATCGGTGCCTTGATCTAACCACAATGCGGATTTACACCACCCGGCATGCTTAATTTAATGAGGAATTTTTTCCTTTTTCGGGAACATCATCTTCAACATCATCTATCACACCATTTTTATCATCATATTATGATGATTAACCCATGCCACAACCAACCCAACCCACTGCCCAAAACAATAACATTCCCACCAACTCACCAAATACTTCCCCATGCAACCTTTGTCCCACCGAAAAACCCACTATTCCTCAAGCTGACCCGCCGTCAGCCTCATCCGACGCAGCTCAAGCTGACCCGCGGTCAGCCTCCTCCGACGCAGCTCAAGCTGACCCGCAGTCAGCCCCATCCGACGCTGCTCAAGCTGACCTGCAGTCAGCTCCATCCGGCACTGCTCAAGCTGACCCGCAAGCTGCCCCACCCGGCACTGCCGAACCAAACCCTGCCCCACCCGCACAACCTCCACATCCGCACCCTATGGTCACGCGATCTAAGAACGACATTTTCAAACCAAAACACACTGCTGATCTTACACACCTTTCACCACTTCACCATGCCTTACTTGCTTCTAAAGAACCAAAGGGTTTTATAACCGCATCGCGTGACCCCAAATGGTTCTCGGCAATGCGTGATGAAATGAATGCCTTAAGTCTCAATAAGACTTGGGATCTTGTTCCCCGGCCCGCAAAATCTAATGTAGTTGGGTCTAAATGGGTGTTTCGTACCAAGTTTCGTGCCGATGGTACGCTTGACAAATACAAAGCTCGCCTTGTTGCCAAAGGCTTCACCCAAATTCCGGGACTTGACTATTCCGCTACGTTTAGTCCCGTTGTTAAAGCATCAACGGTCCGGATCATTCTTTCGATTGCCATTTTAAACAAATGGCCATTACACCAACTTGACGTCAAAAACGCATTCTTGAATGGTGATTTATCCGACATTGTCTACATGGAGCAACCGCCCGGATTTGTGGATCCCAAGTTACCAAATCATGTTTGCCGACTCAAGAAAGCCCTTTATGGCCTCAAACAAGCACCTCGTGCTTGGTTTCAAATATTAAGTTCTTTTCTCATTAGCATTGGCTTTTCTTGTAGTCGAGCCGATACATCGTTGTTTGTCTTCAAAAACGGTACAAACATACTTTATTTGTTGGTTTATGTTGACGATATTATTCTAACCGGCAATAATCCATCTATTATTCGTGATTTTATCACACGGCTCAACAAGGAATTTCTCATTACCGACCTTGGTAAACTAAACTACTTCATTGGCCTTGAAGTTTCTCATTACCATGAAGTTCCTTGGCCTCGAGCTCAATTATTGGATGCAAAACCGGTTGCTACTCCTCTTTCCACATTGACCTACTTTACTAGCCAAGGTAAACCATTTGCGGATCCGACTCTATACCGTTCACTTGTTGGAGCTTTACAATATCTTACCATCACACGCCCGGACTTATCTTACGCCGATAATCAAGTAAGTCAATTTTTACATGCTCCAATGGAAGATCACTTTCAAGGTGTCAAAAGAATTTTACGGTATGTGAAAGGTACTTTGGGTTATGGACTCACGTTTTCACACTCTCCATCTCCCTCCATCCTTGGTTATTCCGATGCTGATTGGGCACGATGCATTGAAACTCGCCGATCCACTTATGGCTATTCAATATTTCTTGGTGGAAATTTGGTCTCATGGAGCGCCAAGAAGCAACCCACGGTTTCCCGCTCGAGTTGTGAATCGGAATATCGAGCCTTGGCTAACACCGCTTCCGAGATAATTTGGATTACTCATCTCCTACGAGAACGTCACATCTTGCCATGCGGACGACCTACTTTACTATGTGATAATCGAAGTGCATTATTTTTAAGTCAAAATCCGATCTCTCATAAACGGGCAAAACACATTGATCTTGACTACCACTTCGTTCGTGAATTAGTTCTCTCCGGGAAGCTTTCAACAAAATTCGTTTCCACTCACCTTCAAGTAGCCGACATTTTTACTAAAAGCCTTCCAAGACCTCTTTTCGAGGAATTTCGATCCAAGCTACGTGTTGGTCCTCCCCCATCTTCGCTTGTGGGGGGGTAAACGAATATATTTTGTAAATAATCTTTAATTTATGTTGATCTTGTATATCTCTCAATCAGTGGCGGACCCAGAAAAAAACTTGAGGGGTTGCACAATTTTTTTACTCATACTACATAAAACACAAAAGAAATAAATTGGAAAGTACGATTTCATTACATATGTCAAAAGAGCGTCTATAAATTTTATTTTAAAGTTGACCTCTTCGTTCTTTCATTTTCTGAAAACTATTGATTATACTTTTAATTATAACATCTAAAAGCGCTTTTTCTATTCCACAAAATCAACGCTTGATTCAAAAAATCATCACGCATTTTAGTTCGCAAATCGGTCTTTAGAAGCTTCATTGCAGAAAAGCATCTTTCAACTGTTGCAGTTGAAACCAACAAAACCAAAACCAATTTTTATAACCTGATGATTTCTTATTTTAATAAATAATAGAAACTTAATAAATAAGGAGTAATGAACTTTACTTACTTTTTAATGGACTTTACTTGTATTTTTTTAAAGCTATCTTTTTAACAAATATATAAATAGACATATATTATTAAATTTTTTCTGCTGCATAAGAATATTCTTTGCATTTTTTTTCCTTAGGGGTGTCACCTACATTAAAAAGAAAAAATTTAACACTAATTCGAAAAGTTTGAGGGGTTGCCCGGGCAACCCCGTGCACTATACTAGGTCCACCCCTGCTCTCAATTATGGTAGTTAGTTGTAATATTGTAACTATAAATATTAATGAGATATCTCTTCACAAATTAGTGAAGATTAAACCCTAATATTTACCAGTACCCGAAATGCCCGATACCCAATTTCTTAAAAATATTGGACTCGATACCCGAACCGATTTTTAGTAATCCGATTCCAAACGGTTCCTACGGTTTCGGGTTTTCGGTTCTATATCTCATCCCTTGAAATTATAATACATTTCGAATATATTACAAAAATCAAAACGTCCTTTTAGTGAAAGTATATAAAACATTATTTATATAAGATGATAATTCATTATTGGCCGTGGGGGTGATGGGTGATCGATCACATCAGTTCCCCACTCAATGCTGGACTGCCGGTCCTTTTTGTAATTTCCTTGTCACGTTTACCCTACAACCACTTAACTTCCCATTTTTCAGTTATACTTTTAAATGAATAATTGATTAACTAATTAAAGATGTTTGAAGATAACAAAATCACATCAACTTTTATTAATACTTTATGCTAGATGATAAAATAAATTGTGCTATAAAGCTGATGTAACAAGGGGTAATTCCATAACACGGCTATTTGTACAACAACAAAATTTTAATTCAACACAAAAGGTTTCACCGTTTGCATAACGACCAAGATAAGTCATATTTATCATATAAATTATTTATGTAACGATGCGTTTGAGAAATTTTTATAATGGGAGAACGAATTTAAAAGAGTATAACAATATTATGGAGTATATCGAGACATTAGTGCAGTTTACTCAATAGAAATGAATGATATATTTACCACTTAATGGGCAGTAAACAAGATGTGTTAGAAATTTGAAAGTTAAAGAAATAAAAAACGAAGCAAAGATACCCGAGAACTTACGAATAGTTTAATACAGTTTATTTATTGATTGGGGAGTAAACATGTTAAGAATATATGTTTGATTAAGGGGAAGCATAAGAAAGAAAAAGATTAAATATATCAACGAACGATCAAGTGTTTCAAGAATTATTCAACATCTTTCATATACATTTATCAATACATTACCTCAACAACTATTATGAATTAAAGATCAACATAGAACTACAAATACCAAGAAAAGATTCTTAATGTTGACCAAGATTATCAACAACGGATCAAAATTATATCAGTTGATATAAGAAGTATTATGAAAGAAAAATCTTCAAAATACTAATTAATAATTAAAAGTCGAAAATATATTAAAAGTTAATTAACTAGTTATGACTACCACCAACATAACCCAGTGGTAAATATTCTAACCTTGTAACAAGACGTTTTGCTATATCTAAAGTAAAAAACTTACATTTCCTTGCTGACCTGAATAGGAAAAAATCTCAACTGTTGTGATAGTATTATATTTTCAGAAGATTACCAAATTGTTTTATACAAAGTCCAACTAATGTGACCTGAATAGGTTTGAGGATTGGGCCTTAGCCCATTAGGCTTCTTCTAAGTCCTATTAGTTCATTAAACCACTTATATTTCCCTTATATTATATTTCGGTCTGAATCAAGTTCTTCAGTTCTTGCCTTGTGTAGTACATGTGTCATGTCCCGTGAGCTGATTTTTTGTGAGAATTAAAAAAAAAAAATATTTTATTGATTTCAAAAAACAGATAAAAACTGAAATTTCCAACAAAAATCTAAATTTTCAAAAATCTTTTCAAAATAGACCGTACGAATATACGACTCCAAAATTTGACAAGTATATTTTGGTCGCACAAAAAATGTCTAATCAAACAAAAATATGGTTTGTTCGTACAAAAATTAGTCTGGTCGCACAAAAAACAACAGTATATCACATGGAGTCACGCAAAAAACATTAAGTCGCATGGTATATTTTGGGAAACTTAAGTCGCAAAAGTTGTTTTTTTTTTTGAGAACATAAATCTATTTTTGGCCTATTTTGATTATCACCCTACAGCAAATGGTAAACTTACATATTACATTGATTTTATGCGCACCCGTTGATTTTAATGGTTTATGGTTAATTAGCCATAAGCAAATAGGAACTTTTCATAACGTGCACGAAATTCAGAAAAATATGTTTGACAAATATATTACTTGTTTTCTAGTGTTTTTGGTTTAAAACTTGTACATGATGCTCATCATTTCATTTCTAATCACAAGTACGTGTATGTCTAAAGCATTTCGGGCCAAGGTCCAACCCAACCCAACCCGAGTCAATTTTGAACTTGAAGGACACAACATTTTGATCAAATTTCACAAATTTGATTTAACCAAAAAAAAAGTAAAAAAAGAAAAAGAAAACATGTATATAATTTCATTATTCCTCTAACCCTTCCTACCCTAACCCAAGAAAACAATCTCAAAACCTTTTAGTTACCACTCGTTACGATGCCAAAAAAAGCACCGAACGAACGCCCTTTTCATATGAACAACGCAAAAGACAAAACTACCCTTCCCTCTTCACTCATCGGGTTTCTTGTCCTCACGTCCACGAGAAGACCTCCGGGAAGTTTGAACAGGGTTAGTTTGGGGATCATATTTTTGTGATGCGAGGTAATTAAGAGCTGTTACCACGTCAGCAATTAATGGTCTCATATTAGGTTGTTCTTGAACACACATGGCGGCTATTGCTAATGCTTGGTATAACCCTCTAACCGGATATTCACCTTCTAACACGGGGTCTGCCATTTGCCAAAATTTTCGTCTATCTTTGAACAACGGTCGTGCCTATACATAAATTTTATTTTATTAATTATTTCGTTTTTGGAATAATGCATAATACTCCCTCCGTCCCACAAAAAACTTCCCATTTGGCTTTTGCACATGTTTTTAGGTAATAGTTAGTAGTGAGGTAATTGATAATACTTTTGATTAAAATATAAGGTTAGATTGGAGAAAGAAAGATAGTTAGTGGATATTAGTGGTGGGGTTTTTAATAATAATAGTTTTTTATTGGGTGGAGCCCACCAAATATGGAAAATGGGAAGTTTTTTGTGGGACAAAAGTTTAGAGTGAAATGGGAAGTTTTTTGTGGGACGGAGGGAGTATAATACACGTATGGGGTTTTTATTGCCTAAAAAAACGTAATTTATATTTGTCCATATTTAGTCACATATGTAAAAAGCCTTAGTAGGATATGGGTTTATCAGGTTGCCAGATGACCCAAATGGGACACAAAACGATCTTTTTAATAACCCAGTAGGATATTAATTTTGTACAAGGACAAATGTAAATGTACGTTATTATTATAGACAAAAAAATTTAATATTATGTAAGGTTTGAGGGCATTACTTCTATACATTTACACATGTAATTCTTGTTTCTATAGATGGCAATTTTGACCGATTTATCTACAAGTTGGACAATTTGAACGGGTGAAATAGGTTAAGCTAAAAGATTTAATTAAAAATGAACGGTTCAAACGGGCTGATAGTCATCTAGAATGTACTCAAATGTATAAAGAATTAAAGATAGAGCAATGATAACACCAAAAAATAGGAATATGGCATTAGATGCTTGATATTTGTGGCCCCTAAAAAAACCTCACAAAATTTAGAGTCAGATATTTGGATTGAAGATGACTCCCACAAAAGCAATATCTCACAAAAGGAGATTCCTAAATGGAAGAACTTTATTTAAATTAAAAAGCTGTATTTAATCATTTTAGATTTTAACATCAAAATCATGTGATTTTTTTTTATTTCTTTAGAACCACGAAAAATTTGTATCAATTTTAAAGATATAATTATTAAAAAAAAAATCAATCTTTTTGTTCTAGAAAGTCAAAATCGGACTCCTATTGTAGTATCTCCTTCAAGTAGACATTTTTAAACTTTATGAAACCTAAAGAATAAAAATAAAATATGAAAAAATAAACTTACCCATGCAACAAGATTTTGTTCGGCTGCAGATCTTGTATTATCAATCGCTTTCCTACCCGTAATTAGCTCCAATAATACAACCCCAAAACTATAAATATCTGATTTAAACGTGAGTTGACCCGTCATTGCATAATCAGGAGCACAATACCCGTAAGTACCCATCACTCGGGTCGAAACATGGGTTTTATCACCAAGCGGGCCCACTTTTGCCAACCCAAAATCCGACAATTTTGCATGAAAATCTTCACCTAATAAAATGTTTGAACCTTTTAAATCTCTGTATATAACGGGCGGGCTCATTTTGTCATGTAAGTACTCCAACCCTCTTGCTGCACCAGCTGCAATCTTCATTCTTGAATTCCAATCGAGCCGTTTTCTGTGGGCCCGACGATCTGCCCACATGGTTAAAATGCTAAAAACTTGAAAAACGATTCAAACATATCACTGCATTAGAATCTTTATTGTGATTGTGTTCCTCAAATGTTGACTTTTTAAAAGTCAACCAAACTATATATTAAGTTATAAGCGAATTAAACTTACTGTTAAAGGATGCCCACTCCCAGTATCTAGCATAAAAAAGTATTTTTAAAAAATTGGAAAAAGATATAGGAAGTAAAAGAATTTTAAAAAGGTACAAGTGAATACCATAAAAATGTAAACTTTTATGAATATTTTATCAACCCACATGGTTAAATTACTAAAACGTTGAAAAAAGATTCAAACAAATTGGTGCGTTAGAATCTTTCTTGTGGTTGTCTCCCTCAATGTTGACTTTTTAAAAGTCAACCAAATTATATATTAAGTTATAAAGCGAATTAAACTTGCTGTTAAAGGATGCCCAATTCCGGTAACTACCATAAAAAAGTATTTTTAAAATTTTGTAAAAAGGAATATAAAGTAAAAGAATTAAAAAAAGGTACAAGTGGATACCATGCAAATGTAAACTTTCATAAATATTTGATGGGCCCGCATACTTAATTTATTAAAAAGTGAAAAAATGTTTCATAAAAATCGGTGGTTAGACTCTTAAATGTGGTTGTCTCCCTCATACTTTGACATTTTAAAAGTCAAACAAATTATTAAACTTAAAAGTGTAGAATAAAAAGTAAATACCGTGTAAATGGTCTTCTAATGAGCCTAATGGCATGTATTCATAAACTAATAATCTTTGTTCTCCTTCAGCACAATAACCGATTAATTTAAC
This sequence comes from Calendula officinalis, assembly GCA_963853835.1. Lineage (NCBI taxonomy): Eukaryota > Viridiplantae > Streptophyta > Magnoliopsida > Asterales > Asteraceae > Calendula > Calendula officinalis. Next base: position 41,841,829 of record OY970820.1, read on the forward strand.
AAGATTAGGATGATCAGCCATGCTTAATGTCAAAACTTCAACAACAAATTCTCTAATTCCTTGCAAACCATCCGGATCCAATTGCTTTATAGCCACAATCTGCAATTTTGTTTAATTAATACACATTTAAAAAAAAAATATTAGAACTTTAGTATAAGATCATAAGTTAAAGTAGTTTTTTTCATTATGCAAAATCTTGGATTTCTATCAAATTCATTTGAAATAAGGTATTTGTATAGGTGGCAAAATGGCAGGGTTGGGTTGACCCGCATATACATTTTTGCCCATTTTTTGAATGTTCTTTAATGTATCAATTATGATCACAATAAAATATAATTACAATAATAATCTAAATCTTTGATAAAACCATTTATGAGGTTGTTTGCATTAAAAATAAAGACTTTGGGAAATTTACAACATGTTTGACCCGTTTGACCCATTACGCCTTTAGCTAAAGTTTGATATTTCACACAAACCAAATCAACAAATACACAAGTAAACGAGCCAGAATAATGATTACAAAATCAATGTTATTAGTTATTACAAAAATAATATAAATCTTTGTATAAGACAATTTAGGAGGTTGTCTTGTATTCATTAAAAATTTAGACTTTAGACAATTTTCAACATGTTTGACCCATTTAACCCGTTCCCTTTTAGCTAAAGTTTTACATTTGACCCGTTTTATAAGTAAACGGGTCAAATCGATTTCACTAACCTGATCAGAATCTTGTAATTTGCCTTTATAAACTTTACCAAAACCACCTTCACCCAAGAAATAAGCAGCTTTAAAATTATCAGTTGCATTCACTAATTCTGCATATGAAAATGTTCTTGCTTTATTCATTGATCCACCTTCTTCTGATGGTTTATTTTTCTGCACATTTTCATTGGAAATCGGTTGTTGAATAACATTTTGTGTATTTTCCTTCTTCATGTCTTTTGCTCGTTCGACTTTTATTGTATCTAAAATCATATAAACAAACAAATTTCAGTAAAATGAAATACATACAAATATCAAGAATCTATATTTTTGTGGAGAAGTACAGAAGAAGACACTTAAAGCACTAAAGGATAAAACTTCATCATCATGACTTTTGTGAAAGAAAAAAGGGGAACATGACAATTATTTATATTTCAAATGAAAACAAAAACCGAAAATAGAAAAAAATTTCCATGATTTTGGCGGTGTTTGGATGTGCGTTTGAAAGTGACTACATGAGTATTGAATAACTATAATTAAATAATAATCAATTGTAATAAAACGTTGTGCAGAAGATAGTGTTTGGACGTGTTTTCTATATTTACTAATCACTTTTGATCGTGTAGTGTTTGGCATATTGAAGTAAATTTTAGTATCAAGTTAATTATCTATGAAAAAAAACTACAAATTGATTAAATAATCACTTAAACACATATCCAAACAACCCCTTACTACCTGGCTATACTCTTCGGATTTAAAAAGCAAGGAATTCGAGGTTTTTAAATCATTAAGTATTTTTCATGTATAAATGGATATTGAATCTAAGGTTTTGATTAACAATTACCATTTGTTTGAGAGGTGTTTATGATAAACTATAAAAAATTGAACATTGATACAGCTCAAGATCAATAAAGTTAAAAAGCTTTAATCACTTGATGAGGTCACTGGTGACATATAAAAATTATTATTAAATTACACAAAAAAGTTACATCCAATAACCCCAAATTTAACATCATTAAACAACGATTGAACTAGCACGATCAACAATTCAAAATCAATAAATCATAATCCCCAAACTGAATTAAACACCATGCATGATTCAAAACAAAACCTAGCGTACAAAATACCCCCAAATTGCTTCACAATTTCGAATGATCGTTGATAAAAACCAAAATTATAATAAATAGAAATCAAATTAAACATGTTATACATACCAGAATCCTTTTTGATTGGTTGATCGTTGAGTTTGTTATCGATTCGTTTGTTCTTCGGTGATCGTTTAGAATCTCCCCCACCGCAAGGGAAACAACCCATGCCTATTTGTTTCTCTCTCTCTCTATATATACACGTAAATTATATAACTGTTGATCGTTGATTTATATCATAATAATAATAACTGAAATTGTTGTAAATAAATTACGAATTCCTCAAATTTCTTCTTCTTTTCTGGTACAGAAAACCCAGAATTCAAACCAATTAATTTGAAAAGAAGAGAGTTTATTATATAGAGAGAGAATGAGGGAAAACTTAAAAGGGACTATTATTTCATTGCTTATAATTTCATTCAACCCCTTTTAGTTTTAAGAAAAGTAATGAGCCACTTTAACTATTATAAGAGTTACAGTTTTACCCTCTTACTATTTTCTGTGGTCATTTTCTACCCATAAGAATCACAGCATCTTTTGAGGGTAAATGGAATTTGAAACAAAACGGTAACATACGGAGTGACACATTTTCTCGGGATTGAAAATTCTACTTTATAAAACTCAAGATCTACTTTCAAACTTTATAAATGATATATGCATATCTGTATAATATCAAAATACTCTAATACTTCCTCCGATTCAAAATAAGTGACACATGTTAAGTTTCACGATTTAAATCGAAGTTTTACAAATCGTGACTTTTTAATAAGATAGCAAAAAGAGATTTGTGCAAGTAATATTATTTGTTTTTTATTATATGAAAAATATTAAACTAAAAAGAATGTACGTGTGTGAAATAGTACTTTCAATTTGTAATACTACTATTATTTTTTATTTTCCATCTTATTAGGGGTGGAGTGAAAATCATGAAATGTCTACTATTTTATATTTTTTATTTTCAGATAAAGTAATTAAATAATCCCTCAAACAAAAGACCACATTCCATAAATATTAAATGAGAAATGATATTTAGTCCTACAATTTAGACCTACTCATAAGCCTACCCACTTAATAGGATGACATGTGTATTCCACTAATTCTCTCTCCTAATATTATCCCTTGATTTTGACACGTGTCTTCATCTAATATTATCCCTTGATTTTTACACGTGTCTTCATCTAATGAGTAGGCCTATGAGTAGGTCTAAATGGTAGGCTTAAATACCATTACTCATATTAAATTAATAAATCTTCATGTTATAGCAGCCATGTGAAGTGGTGTATGGCTGTATGCCTATACGGACATAATGGGAAGAAAACGGAATCCCGTTTGAAAGTAATGAACAGCAATATAAAATGGTGAATGTATATTATGTAAATGTGCTAGGTCATAACAACCATAGATAATAAAACTTGTACGAGCAATAATAAGAACTCAGACGAAAGATTTTTTTTGTGTCAGATAATTATATTCACACAGTATATATTCAAGTATAGTTGCAGAATTACAATACATATGACGTGGAATATTCGTAAATACAATTATATAAAGCATATGAAAACATACGGCCTACGTCTCTATTTATAACGGTACAAAGACCTCACAAAGTAACCGTAATTCTTTTCCTAGAATTTACCTGTGGAACTTTATTTATCCTTATCTTAAGGTAATCTTTTATTTTTGTCTCTTCAATCTCGTAGTGATATGTTCTCAATCCAACTACTTAGTATGGGCTGACTACTTAGTTTGAGTACCACCCTAGTTAAGTCTTCTGCTTTAATTATTCACTAAGTATAAACAACAAGACTAACTAGGTGATTCTTAAAAATAGACCAAGTAAGATCCAAAATTCTCAATATAGATTTCACTTTCAAATTTTCGAAAATACACAGTGAGACTGCGAGATCATGAGACCTCCACCCAGAAAATTGACAAGTGTCATCAAGTCGCACAAAAAATGTCATATTCACACCAAAAAAATCCAAATTCGCACAAAAAAAATCAAATCTCACGATACATTTGGGAAAAATCCAAATTATACAAGTCAATCTTGAAAAAAAATAAAATTATTTTTAGTATATTTTGGTAACTATCTCAACTAATTATTATTTTGTTCATCACATTTATCAATATAATATGAGCTTGACCAAAAATTGATATTAGTTGATGTATATAACATAAGATGGGATAACTCAAAACTTAATTAATCTCGAAACTTGGTGTAAGAGTGTCAAATCGATCAACGTAACAATTTGAATCTAAGGGCATTTACATCGAGGAACTCTAAGTAATTGCAAATGACTTGCAAAGTAAATATAAAATCCACATAGGAAAGAGGTTTTCTAATTAAGCAATTCAATTTGCAATTCATATATAGTATTAAAGTGATTTCTTTAACATTTTTTAATACAAATGATTATTAGTTGTATATTTCAGATATATTTTAAAAGTATAATTGAAAGGTAATGTGGCAATGGGGTCCACTTTTAAAAGTGTGTTATAATTGCAGTGATGTGAAAAGGAGTTGTAAAGCTGACGTGACACAATTAAAATCTGAATAATATTTCATGGATATGGATGACCTAACTTATGTTCAAAAGAATCTCTTGTTTTACTCCAAGAGTAATGGTATTTATGCCTACCATTTAGACCTACTCATATGCCAACTCATATGTCTATTCATTAGATGAAGATACATGTCAAAACCAAGGGATAATATTAGGAGAGAGAATTAGTGGAATAAACATGTCAACCTATCAAGTGGGTAGACATATGAGTAAGTTCTAAATGATAGGTTATAAATATCATTTCTCTTACTTCCAAATAGTCATCTTCTATAATCTATATTATATAATTTTTTCATAACATCCGTACAAAATCCTTGATATTCTTGAGCATGATTGTTATTCAAATGATGTCTAAGGTATTAGATTTGTGCCGATTTACTGCAAGAGCCGATGGTTCATGGATTTCTTTTGATATACTATCAACTCTAAGGTTAAAACTTTAAATTTTTGTATATTTTATCTATTTTGCTCATTCGATATTTTAGTATCTATTGTAATCCGTGGATTTTCTTTCCAGAAACCTACTTCAATTTTGAAAGTAAATCTCGTACTTAATAAATAAGATTATTAAGGTTTGGCTTTTTGTTTAAAAAGTATTGTTGTTGCCAAAGATAACTTTTTTTATATAACAACGAAAAACCATTCATATATTCATTCATAGTTCAAGAAGCTATATCATCCGTTCCTATACTGTAGGGGTACATCTTGACATAACTAGATAACTTAAAGTGGAAAATGTAACTTTTATCAGAGAAAAAAAAAATACCGAGTGGGATTTTCTGGTGTAATTCGGCAGAAAAAAATGTTTACAGGTAACCAACATTTAAATGCCACGTCACCAAATTTTAGAAATGTCGGTCAAATCGTTGACTCTTCTACCAAGCAGTACTCCACGTAGCGTGTTTGTTGAGAAAGACTTTTACCTATGAATTATGATGTGGCATGCATAATCTTTTCTTTTATATGTACACACCATCTTTAGCTAATATTTTTTTAGGTTTTGCTATTAATAAAATTTATATAAAACTTACATCCGTATCTTCTTTTTTACCATATAGTTAGGGCATGTTTAAAGTTTGCTTGAAAATTCAAGTTTATTAAGTTAATAACCGGATTAAAGTGGATTTGACCTGAGTTTTATTTAACATACGGTTTTTTGGAGGTTAAAATCGGATAAAAAACTGGATTTTTATCCAGTAAAATGGTTCTTTATCTTGTAAAAATCTGGTTGGGAATCAAGTTTCAAAAAAATCCAGCCTTCATATATATCCGTTTTTCTTAAAATCTGGTTTCAAATAATTGTTTCATAAAACTAAAAGTTCAGATTTTCTATGCACTTATGGATAAATAAACTTTAGAAAGTATTTCCTGCCATGATGGCAAGATATGGACCGTAAAACTTAACAGACACTTTTATCACCGTCCATTTTGTGCAAGTGTAGGGTCCATGTGTGATCTCAGGGTGTTAATAGAATGAATTGTTTTCTTCTATCTTTTTCTTTACATCAATTTATAAGTCTATCCCTACAAGGGCAAATACCAAAACAAAATGTGTCATTAGTGCAAGTGAGTACTGTATACAACTTATATGCGACAAAGTGTAAATAAGGGGCTGTGTATTAATATGTAGAAAAACTAAAGGGGTTAAAATTTAGAAATACGTTATTTATACTTTTGGTAACCCGGGTTTTACGACTTGTTTTGCGAGTCAACTAAAGGGGTTAAAATTTAGAAATACGTTATTTATACTTTTAGTAACCCGGGTTTTATGACTTGTTTTGCGAGTCAACTAAAGGGGTTAAGATTTAAAAATTCATTATTTTACCTTATGACTTATAAGTTATAAACAATTATAAATCATATAGTATAAGGTAATTTTTATAAGTTACAACAAACATCCCCTAAGTTGAAATTATATAGAAAAGAAGTATTTGTAGTTGGGTCATTATGATCGATGTTGCATGTACATTGACATGATGTCCGACAACATGGTACATCCAGATGATAGACATTGTCTAAAGTACCATGTATTAATCATTCCACGCATTACTCCATATAGACGGTAGACACTAACAAAATCACCTTTGTTTAAGTACCACATAAAATTGTATTTCCTCTAATTTAAAATATATGATACGATTTTTTTTTATGGTGATTCAAAATAAGTAATACAATTTGAAAAATTACCCTATTTGGCAAAAGATAAGATAAACTTCTTTTGCCAAAAAATAAGTGATACAATGGTGAGTTGTATTATTTTTTGCTAAATAAGATAATTTTTGAGAGTATATTACCTATTTTGAATCACTCAAAAGAAAAAAGTAAATCACGTATTTTGAATCCAAGAATGTATAATTTAGTTACGGTGTTAAAGTTTAAACAAGTCAGTTTAAGTCCTGTTGTGTTTTTCTGTTTTGTATTTGCGCTTGTCTTGCTTTTTGTTTTCTTTTGGTGTTTTGGTGGATCTGTTTTTGTACTATTCTCTTATTAGCTTCTTACTAGTTTTTTATATAATTATTTTCTTGAGCTCTGGTTAGGGGTAAAAGAGAAAAATATAATACTATTTGGATGATATGTTTGTCTGCACGTGTTAGAATTTGTGTTGAGCACGACATCGACCGACACTTTTGGGAATAGAAGAAGCTTTCTGACTATTTATAAAGGAGTTAAGAATTGGAAATAATAAAAAAACATAACCTGTATGTGAGTGGATAGTTGACTAGTGTTACAACCACTTACGTGTCAACAAATTGCTGATCTGCAAATTTATTTTATAATTTGATGTCACTTTAAACAATTTAACTATAACATGAATACTGGACTTATATGTAGATGTTTAATCAAACTGGTTTTTAACCTGGCCATATATGAGTTATCCTACAATTAAATATGAATTATCTTACAATTAAAAGGTTGTAATATGTGTTTTTTTTTTCTTTTTGAATGGATACTTAATTAACTTTTATTTATTTATATTAAGATTTGAACCTATAACTTATAATTTATTGATAATTCCTTACACCTATAACTTATATTACTAGGCTACAAGTCTTAGTTATATAAAGTATGTTACACATTTTTTTCTTTCTTTCTTCTTTATGTTTTATTATGTTACATGTTTTAATCTCTTTGTTAGATTTACTATTGGGCATGTTTAAGTAGTCACGTATATGCTGCTAGGTCGAATATATGTCTATTATTTCATTCTTTTTTACTTAAATGTTAATAGTTCTGTTAAAAAAAATGTTAATAGTTGTAGGCCCTACACATCTTATATCATACGGTGCGTGGTCATGCTAAAATCGTTTTTAAGTATTACAGATTAAAAAAAATTATTTTCAAACTGAATCACAAAAATATTTTACACATTTTTTGAAGTAAAAAAAGACTCGTACATTAATATTGAAAATTATTTCATTTATTTGGAAAAAAAAGTATTTTACTTATTAAACTTTAACTAGGTTAAAACCCGCGCGATACGGCGGGCTGCGAACTACATATTTCTGGCGATTAAAAGTCCATTGGTTACATATTTTTATAACGAATACAGTACATAAGCATGAAAACTGTGTATAAAATAGAGGAAAAAGTCAATAATTAACATTGGCGTTGAAATGTTATTCGATTACATGTTTTGATATATAGTAGGGTACCCGCCCAATGAGGCGGCGTGTACACTGATACATCTTTTCCGCGACGATGTTGATGGTGTTCGTTTACATGTTATTTTATAACGATTATTATACAAACAACTGATAGTTGGGAATGATATATGGATAAAGACTACATTGAAAACTTATCGGCGTTTAAAATTTGTTAAATTACATGTTTTGAAAAAAAAAGTTCAGACATGGCGATGAATTAACGTATATTATTCATCATGTAAGACCTCTCGATACACCAAAAAAACGGGTTAATTCCTTTTAAGCCTTATGTTTGCAGGGAAGTTATTGTGGAAATAATGAAGCATTAAAAGGGGTATCGATTTAAATTATGGTATTCATTTGAATTTGTTGTATATCAGGAAAATGAATTAAAATGCAATTCAATAAAAAAAGGAAATGAATTTCATTTAAATTAGTCAAAGTAAAGATTTGTAATCAATTATTTCGGTTATATAATTTGCTGTAGGATAGTCAAGAATTAAAACCGTAATTCCAAAAAAGGAAATGAATTCCTATTAAATTCATCCTTTTAAACAATTAAATTTTTTATCATTCGTGTAATTGATTGTAAACGGTTCTATGAAATTCTATTGATTTTGTTGATTGTTTTTACAGTATTAAAGTCAAACTGTTTTGATAACAAAAAATGTATATGCTTCAGATTTGACTTTTTAGTCGAATTTGACTTTCATATAGTTCTTATATATTTGGCGTTGTTGGTATATGTGAATCATTACAGAGTCAAATTTACAATTACTTTGACTTTTTCTTAAGAGTTAATGTTGACTAAATATGAGTCAAATTGTTATAGACTGTAAGTAGCTAAAATATTAATTAAAATCTTTAGCTATAATTGGTCATCTTGAACCACAAAATTTTAGAATTGTAATTCATTTTTAGGTATGAACACCATCTTATTGATAATATGGTTGCGTATGCTCTCAAGAATGATGGTGGTTACATATGGACGTGTAATAACCATGATGATGATGTACAAAGTCAGACCAAATTTTCTTTTAAGTAAAGATATATTAACCAAAAAAACTTTTCTGGGTCCATTTTTTAATGCATTCAATATGTTAAATATGATAACTAATAAAATGCTAAATCTTTTTGAGTAACTAAATCATTTAAAACAGAAAATAAAATGAAAAAAAAAACGTTAAACAAATTAAAACAATAAAAATTGTTGTTCACATAAAGCAGATATTGCTACAAGGAAGCAAATGGATAGCTGCGAAAACATCCAAGATCTCCCATAATTGTCCTAACAAGCTCGGTTTTTGTAGTGAACACTACTGTCCAATCGTTTTGAACGAAGTTGTAGTTTTCAAAACGTGGATAGTCTTTGGGTAGGTAGAAATCTATCTCGAAGCCCTTCAACGAAAACACACCACCTTGTAATTATAGTCCCTCATATAGAGTCCTTAAATTGTGGGGGATCATGGCCATGATTTTGTGTCCCTAACAAGAAAAGATTAATTGGTTAAATGATTGAGATAAATCAATGAATTTGTAATTGTGATTGTAGCTTTTACAGATCGGATCATTATTCATCATGTATATAGTGGTTTCCTATTTATGCATAAGAAATTGGTATATTAAAAAATCAACAAATAACCAGGATGAAGTCCATAAATTGTATTTAGAAATCAAAATATTACCCGGATAATATTTGAGTAAAGTTTTCTAATTTATTCTTAGTACTTGACAATTTATGTAGAACAAATTGGTATATATATTATTAAAGAAATGATATTTCTTCCTTTCGTTTCTTCCTACCCGGCTACTCATGTGTCTACTCAATTCTAAACTTAATATGTATTATCCATTAATTCTCATTTCTCATATCATCGATTGATTTTGACTCTTGTCATGATCAAATACGTAGAAATATGGGTAGGAAGAAATACTATTACTCATATTATTAATCAGTTGGTGTTTTGTTATTAACAATTTAAAAGAATTTTCATGGTGTTTGTATTAAAAATAAAATTCTATTCATGATAATTGATTAAAATTTTAAAATATCATTAAAAAGTATAAAAACTATTAAAAAATAGTAATTAAATTGTTGATTGTTAGCACTTAGGGTGATAGTTTATGTTTAGGTATAGTGATAGGATTAGTGTAATGCAAACTATAAAATTCAACAAATTGACTTCTGAATGTATTTGTAGCCAACGTAAAAAAGTACCATTAGTGCATAACAAATTGGCTATTCTAAAAATTTCGATTATAAATTGAAATACTATCGTCACAAAACATATAGTTAGAATTTTTAATTTTTAACTTTATTTTGACTTAAAAACTCAAGAAACTGACTTTAATTAAAAAGTAAATAGTCAAAAGTCAATATACATTATTACATATGTATATAACCCTTTAATATTTAAATTAACATAAACAAACTGACTTTAATTTTTTAATAATTAAAACCTAAACATAATAGATGTTTAAATAGTGTAGCAGCCCAAAAAACTGTAATATATATATATTGTAGTAATTTGAGTTAATAATTTAGGAATCGTTTAAAATAAACAAAGAACCTGAACAAATTTGTAATAGAGACAGAGCTAGCATATAGATAAATCAGTACATTGTTAATCTATAAATACATATACACAATTTGTGTTGTTAATAAACAGAGGCAGTCATGCTTTGGAATAATACTCTACATTGGATTTTTTTATTACTTTTGCTGAACTGATAACTCTAACAGCATATGTTATCAAAAATATAAACATATTGTGTTGTTTCATAAACAAAATATGCTGCTGTAATTGAGAAGATAATTAAAATAACAAATGGTTAGGCTGTTGCAATATAAAAATAGACTTTAGTAAAGATCACAACAATTTTTTTAACAATTAGAAAAAATTTTGCAGAAACACTAACACGCATATACGTAGAATTGAAACAATGACCTGATGTTATATGCTACATAAACAATAAAATTGAGAAAAAATATGGAAACACTAAAATCAGATTATAAAGGTTCCTGCATAAAAATATTAACATTAGAAACATTTGTTAGATACATAGTAATGGAGATTTTGGTTTCTATAAAAATAAGTGCATACAGAACTTATGAAAAACATCAAAAGATGATACCTCCAGGAAGTTTGAATGTTTGAATGATAGTATGTTTGTTAAAGAAAATGAAACCTTGATAACCATCTATATATATACACGGATTTTAAATTTTTTGTTTTTAAAAAAATTAACATAATTCCGTAATTTAAGCATATTTTTTTAATTAAAATTTAGAAAGTCATCTATATTTGATATAAATTAAATTTCTTAAACCTTTTTTTTTAAAATAAATTACATTGCCTAATATTAGTTGGTCCGATATTAATTATATAAATATTATAGCATTTATTTTAGGAATGACATTAACTCTTATATAAGTTATGACTTTTAAAATTCCGTTAGCAAATGACAGCTAGTAGTGGTATGTTAGGAAACATTGACACCAAAGTTGCTTATAGCTTAGTGGTAAGCTATCTGCCTGGGGAACCTGCCCACTTACTGTCCCGAATCTTGGTAGCAAGCATTTTAACATTTTAATTTTAACGTGGGTTTGGACATTTCTAAAAACGGAAGGGTTGAATTCAGACTTCCGTAATTAGAAATGTCTAATCTGCATTATATATTAGTATAGATAGGAAGGAATTAATACCAAGAAATCATTTAACCGATATAAGAAACTTGTTTATAAAAGGAAGGGATTAATTAGGTATAAGTTTTTATTTAATATAGTCAAACGCGTTTCGGGACAGTAAATATATTAAGTTTACGAAACATAGTCACCAAGTTGCTTATAGCCTAGTGGTAAGCTTCCTGCCTGGGGTACCTGCCCACCCGGGTTCGAATCTTGGCAGCAACAATTTTAATTTTAATTTTAACGTGGGTTTGGACATTGCTAAAAACGGAAGGGTTGAAATTCAGACCTTCATCTTTTAAAAATGTGCATTCTGCATTTTAAAGTAGTATAGATAATTGTTTTAGAATATCCTACTGCATATCCTACTGAGTTTCCAATATGACAACAATCTGGACAACGTTGAAGTAGAGCAACACTTTTTCACCGTAAATTATTTCAACATTTAAACACCACTTACCCTGGGTCCGAATGTGACGTGAAAATAATTTACGGAAGAATGAGTGTGTGACTAAGTGAACATATCATATGATTATCGTAAACAATAAATAATTTTAACGTTAATAAAGATTTAATAAAATTGATGCCACCAAAATTTAATTTAAACAAAGTAATTGAACTAAAACATAATTTTAAACTAAAATTTGGAGGTGAAATCTTAACAAGACGCCAACTTGACACCTAATACATGCGACTCAATGCTTAGCTTAGTTACCTGAAAACATGAATAAAAGTATTAACAAAATTAAAATAAAATTACTATTAACAAAAGTGATTGAAAATTTCTTATCGGAAGCTTGAATATTTATTAATACCTTCTAAACTAGAAGGCGTCGTTGATTAGATGGAAACCTAATCGAAAATTAGTCGCAATTTATTTGCCACGTGCGATCATTAACTAGCGATTAAAGAAACATTTCTATAAGGCGGGTGTAACGACCCGAATTTTGTGATGATTACGGTTGCAAGGATCTAAAAGTTGGAGATATTCCAAAGGCGGGAAGCAAGGATTCGTGTTGATAAACACGATATCGATTTAGCTATCGCTAAGGTGAGTACATGATACTTTTAAACTGGGTACATAGGAAAGAGTTATGAAAATACATATGATATTTTATGGGTGTTTATTAATAAATGTTTTGGTAAAGATAGTGACTGAAAGGATATGAAAGTAGGTATAATGCGATACTAGAATATGTCTAGTATAATTGATGATTTTGGAAGTAAATATGGTAAACCAAAGTAGTTATGGAAATACTTATTAATGAACCATAATAATAAAGTTATTGATTGAAAGAATGTATATTGAGTCTTTATTAATAAATATGTATTAGTAAAGCAAGTGACAATGATTTTATAGTAATGAGTAACAACTGATAAGATTTACTAATAAAAGTGAAGAACGAATATATATGAGAATGAATATGATGTGACTAGTAATAATTATGTATTATAGTTAACGAAGAGATAAAAGTATTATGATATCGATAGATATGAAATGTATCTTATGATTTAAGTAAGTATAGACCGCCTAGGGCTCGTAGTTTTAAATGTGGGTTGCTTATGATCGGGTCCACGAGACCATACATGTACGTTCACACTATGTTGAACTAGTTACATATAGTTATTATTAGATAACTAACTTGTTTGATGATTTATGTGATAGCCAAAGGCTTTCATTGAAATAACTGATGAGTTATGGTAAGAATGAGATGATGTGATGACGCGGGGATCCCCGGCCATGAGGTGTGGAGTGAGGGGCAGTTGGGTGGATTCCCATCGACTCATCCACGGTAGTAGTCTTGTTAACTGCAGGTGGAAAGAAAGACATATTGAAAAAAGACTGTTTCATGTTTTTCGAGGTTTGTTTGAAGATTATACTCTGTGTAAGAAGATCATCAAGGTTTGTTTGGTTGATCTTATTCTGCTTTGAGTGTGAGTGTTTCTGTAGTGAGATTTTAGTTGTAATTGTTTGCATAAACTCAGAAGATTTAATAAGAGAGTTTTTATTGTTTGAAGATATGATTCTTTTGGTTGATTAAATCTATGAGTTTATACATGGTATGAGAGCGTGTAGGTTCTCTGATCGTTGTTTTCTTCCCGATTTGATATTTGTCTTCTCGACTGATTCTCATAACGATTGTTAGGGTTCAGATCTGGTGTGGTTTGAAGAAACTGAAGACGTCGATCTCTCATCGGTATTTTGTTCTGAAGGTTAGGGTTTCATACTTCTCTTAATTTCTAGAAGATCTCTTCCTTCTCGATCTCGTGTAAAAAATTAGGGTTTCGCTTTGATCGAAACGATTGTTCATTTGAAGAAGTTATCAGATCTTAAGTTCCTGTGTAGATATGTGGTTTGTCGTGCTGTCATCGACTGAAATCTTCCTAGGTCACGAATTCCTTGGGAAAAAAAAAGGAAAGAATCCTTTTGATCAATTAAACAAATCTTGTTTAACATACTTGATCCTAGGGTTCTTCCTAGATTTCGAAAATTCTAGGGTTCTTAGAAACCTTTTGACCAATTAAACTAGGCTAGTTTAATATTCTTGGTCCTAGGGTTCTTACCATTTTCGAAAATTATGAAGGAGAATAAGAACTTGGAACAAAAAAGAAAGACTTGTAATTAAAATAAACAAACAAACTTTGTTAATCTAGTTTAGATTTCTAAACCAACGCTCTGATACCACTGAAGGGTTTCAAATAACCTGATCAACCCATAGGGCCGACCTTCAAGTGTGCTTGGTTCGAACTACACTGACCAATTAAGAACATGATGACCGGTTAAAACCAACTATGTAACACCGCAAAATTTAGAAAACTTTTTTTAAAAAGGTGTGCGGAAGCATAAAGATATTAAATAGTTTAGGTTTAGGTTTACTAACCGAACGTCCCAAATTAAACTCCAAAACAATAATAATATTTAAACGGTCACATAACGACATGGCTCATTATTCAAAACATATCCATTTGAGCTTGGTCACGCATTCCGTCCAAAGCCCCGATCAACCTGAAAAGAGTCAACGAAGGAGGGATTAGCACAAAACTAAGTGAATGAACATAATCTACAAACAAGCAAGCACCAACATCTCCACGATCGTTACTCCTCGTAACCACTTAACCACTGTTTCACTGAACCACTGTTCCACTGAACTAGTAACCACTAACTGTCTAATCACTAAGCACAGAAGTAATTCTACATCTCTGCCTACTAACCTCGGAAGTAATTCTACATCTCCGATTGCTAAATACAGAAGTATTACTACATCTCCGCGTTTGGTAATCACTATCTCTGAGGAACGGTGGCTTTGCGGGTCTTAAACCGTGGTTGGCCAAAACCACAGTAACCGTTGGCATGTACCCAACACCCCGGGTAAACCCCCTTAACCATGCAACAAATACATGTAAGGCTTGAATACCCTGTTAGTCGATACACTATGCCCAGCCGTTATCCATCCGACACTGACCTCGTCCCTATCCTCGATTGCCACTAACCGAGTTGTTGCTACCATTCAAGTAGAAACCCTTCATCTATGTGCACATATCCTATTTCACTCAACCCGATCAAACAGGTACCAAACAAGCAAGCTAGATACGAAGAATCGCGTCGAAAAACAAAACCAGTCAACCTCGTTTCGCGAAGGCTGAGTTCGCGTCGCGAACTAGTGCTTCGCACTCGCGAAGATTCTCGTGTTCACGAGTCCAATTTTCTGCCCAATAAACTCGTGTTCGCGAGTTTATACTCGTGTTCACGAGTCCAATTTTCTGCCCAATAAACTCGTGTTCGCGAGTTTTCCCTGCACAACCCTTTTCCTACATTTTTCCAACAAACGGTCTATTCCAAACCAATTGTAACCAAACACAAGTTGGAGATTAGATCCACTCACCGTAACCTTCAATCCCGTAACTCAGTGAGCTAATATCACTGAGTCTCCTTCTCGGTTCCTGTAACAAGTCACCGAATTAGTAACAAATTCACCGAATTGTCACAATCGTCAAACTTAACAATTAACAATACAAGACTCATAAAATACACATTTTATGACATATACAACTAGTCTAATGTTATCAACATTTCATTGGGTCATCTATGACCATCTATCAAATTATCACAACTAGTTGGCCCAAACGGGTCAAAACCCGAACATAACTATACACTTCCAAAACTCCACCATCTAGCACACATTCACTACAACTAACAAGTCATAATCATGTAACAATTCATCAAGATCATAACTACCAACAATCCAAGCATCTTACTTCCAAATTACTTGTTCAACAATTTTGACCCCAATCATCCAAACACTAGATAGATATTCCATCAAAACATATTATACTTGATTTCTCAACATCCATAACACACTAAACATGTTTTCTCAACCTAATGAACAATTCCAACCATTCAAACATCAAGAAATCCAAGGTTTGTCAAAACCCACCTTCAGCATCCACCATTAATGGAGGTTGATGGTGATTTTCACCAAACTTTGTCTCCTTTCAACAATTAACCATACATTACAAGTCAAACCTTGCATAAACACATAAAACAACATCCATAGGAAGAATCATCCATAAAACACTTGCAATCACAAACCCTAGTTCAAACCATAACTCAAGAACACCAAGAACATAAAGAGGAAGGAACCACTTACCACAAGTCTTCTTCTAACACAATAATCACACCCCAAAAATGAAATTTGAGCAAGGGTTCTTCAAGAAATAAGCAAGAACACCAAGAGGGTTTTGGATAAGATTTTAGAGAGAGGTGGGAGAGATGTTAGAGAGATGGAGAGAGGAGGACAAAATGAAATGGAAATGGTCCCTCCTCTCTTCTCAAAACCGTCCAAAACAAGGGGAGGGCCCCACACTTGCCCTTTTTCAGTTTTAAACAATGCGATAAGAAAAGTCCGTTCGTAGTTAATTTATTTAAAATACCAAACGAGCACTGCTCTCAAAGACGAATACATTTTCGGAAACGAAATTAAAAGGAGAATCCAAAAATATAGAAGTCATACAATCATTTAAACATTTCAGTAATCGGATATTTTAATCCCTTGGTTAAAATATCACAAAAGGACAAAAGACCAAACAATTCTATTATCATTTAATCAATTTATTCCAAATAAGGTCAAATAGATATTTATCAAATATCAATATATACATAAAACTACTAGGCCGGTTTTAGGATGTTACAAACTAGCTAATTTAATCCCTAAAAGCGGAAGTGGGATTAAAACTAATCCTTAAACCCTAAAGGATTGGGATGTTGGAAATCTAGATTAGATTAACAAGAAAGAAACCTTTTACGAAAAACTCGAACACACACACATACTTGTGTGTGTTCGTCGAACACTCACCAAGAACCCTAGGATTCTTGGTGTTCTCGTTCGATCGAACAAGAGGAGAGGAAGAAAGGGTGTTCCATGAGTCATACCTTGGTTAGTGCTTAAGATTAGTCCACTGATGATGAACATGATGAGCGATCTTCTAGTTGATCACTTGCAACGATCTTGTTCTTCAATACTTGAAGAACACGAAGAACGAACGAAGAACGAAGAACACAAACTTGTGTTCCAAGTTTCGGCCGATCGAGAGAGGGAACAAGGGGGAGGGATTTCGTGTATAGTGATGGTGTAACCTCATAAGTGATCCCTAAGCCTTCTATTTATAATAGAAGGACTTTCACTTAGGGCCCTTCTAGTTTAATTAAGATTAATCTCTTAATTAAACTTATCATTTTACACTTCCATCCCTTATAGTTTTACTAGTTATTATTGTTGCGCTTAACTATTAAATGTCTAGTATTAATACACTAATAATTAGGTACCCATATACACGAATTTTATATACTTGTATTTATACTTTTAATAATTAATTATATAATAACCTTTATATAATTTATACAACAATATTATCCAATTTCTATATGATTTAATAGCTTTAAATCATATTATGGATAATCTATAATTAACACATTGTATATTTACTCAACTAGTAAATGTACAAGTACTTGTATTAATTAGTTAGTTAAACTAATCTAGTAATAAGTTAAACTTAACTTAATACTTAACTGATTCATAATGACTATTATGAATCATTCCTCTTCGTAGTATCATTGCATATCTTGCTCGTATTACATGCACTCACCGGTGTGACCCTTAAGTGTTTCGTAGGCATGGATGTATCATCATAGGTTGACTAACTTTGCACATAAATCCTTCATGACCTACACCAGAGATGTCTTTAGTGTAAAGTTATTTCGGTTTGTGTTTTTTTGTCTATGTTTTTGTTCATATACTAACCATTTTCTTGTAGAAGAGAATGACCGGAGTTATCGCATGTCCAGGCTTCTTGAAAGTCTTTGGAATCTTGCCTCTGCTCAGCATTCCTTTTAGGTTGTATTTGTGTGTGATCTGTTTGATTTTTTAATATGCTTGTTCTGTTTTTTGTCAACTTGTTGTAGTTGATCCTTTTATTTGATTGTTTGTTTGGTGCATGTTTGCTTTATTTAGTGGAGATATGGGTGATCAAAATGAACTTACTCTTATAAATAAATTGGACTTTGGTGATGAATTGTATCTTCATGCTAGTGACACAACGAGAACTCCATTAATAAGTTTTAAACTAAAAGGAACTGAAAATTATAATATTTGGAGTAGATCTATGATGTTAGCCTTGGAAACAAAAAACAAAGTTGGTTTTATTGATGGAAATTGTGAAAAAAGTTTAACTAGTGAGGTTTTAGGGAAACAATGGGATAGGTGCAATTCAGTTGTGCTTTCATGGATTTTAAGTTCTATATCTGAGGAATTATATGTTGGACAAATTTTTAATCATAATGTAATTGTTGTGTGGAATGAGTTAAAGGAAACATATAATAAAGTTGATGGATCAATTGTCTTTAATCTGCACCATGTAATTAATAACTTGAAACAAAATGGAACTCCCATATCGAATTATTATCATAAACTTAACTCTCTTTGGAAACAACTTGATGCGTTACTTGAACTTCCTGTCTGTGTTTGTGAATGGGCTAATAAATTTCAGAATCATAATAAATACATGAAACTTATGCAATTCTTAATGGGTTTAGATGACATATATGAAGGTCTTAGGAGTAACATTTTAAGTAGAGAAACAATACCTGATGATAAGTCTGCCTATGCCATTATATCTAGAGAGGAGTCTCATAGAGGATTTTCTTCAGGAGGAAATTCTAAAACACCTAATTCAGCATTTATTGCTGTTACTGATAATAAAAAGAAAATTAATAAGAACTCCAATACTAGGTGTACTAATTGTGATATGATAGGGCACAATATAGAAAGATGTTATGAATTAATTGGATAACCTCCTGGTTATAAAAAGAAAACTAAATGGAACAATATGGTTAATAATTCTACATCTGAGAAATCTGTTACTTCTAATGTTGACCTGTCTTCGGTGTCTCTTACAAACAGTCAGTTATCTAAGCTCATGTCCATGTTAAGTGAAATTAATGAAGTATCCACCTCCACTGTTCATGCAAATATGGAAGGTAGTTTATGAACAATAGTAAAATCTTTAATACAAACTTTTGTTCATTTTTTAATGCTAATAATGTGTTAAATGAAAATAAGTGTTCTTCTAGTTGGATTGTTGATTCAGGAGCCAATCAACATATGTATTGGATCCCAGCTAGACTGGTTGCTCAGGGTTACAGGCAAGAAGAAGGCATTGACTATGATGAAACTTTTGCACCAGTTGCAAGAATTGAAGCTATTAGGCTGTATCTTGCATGTGCAGCTTTCAAGAACTTCAAAGTTTATCATATGGATGTCAAGAGTGCCTTCCTCAATGGAAAACTACAAGAGGAAGTTTATGTTAAACAATCACCAGGTTTTGTTGATCCTAAATTTTCTAATTATGTTTTCAAGCTTGATAAAGCTTTATATGGGCTCAAACAAGCTCCAAGAGCCTGGTATGATACCTTGTCTGAGTACTTAATTGAAAATAAATTTATAAGAGGTAAAATTGACAAAACATTATTTTCAAAAAGGAAAGGTTCTGACATCTTACTTATTCAAATATATGTAGATGATATTATCTTTGGCTCCACTGACAAGTCAATGTGTGACTGGTTTGCTAAGATAATGTCATCTCAGTATCAGATGAGTATGATGAGTGAACTTACTTACTTTCTTGGTTTACAAGTTGATCAAAAGCCTGATGACACTTTTATAAATAAAAGTAAGTATGTGCATGACATGCTAAAGAAATACAAATTTGAAAATTTATCTTCCATGCACACTCCTATGGGTACTCAGGATAAAATAAGTAAAGATGAAACTGGTAAACCAGTATGTCAATCCACATACCGAGGTATGATTGGTTCTTTACTTTACTTAACAGCTAGCAGGCCTGATATCATGTTTGCAACTTGTTTGTGTGCTCGGTATCAGGCTGATCATAAAGAATCACATATGAAAGCTGTTAAGCGCATTTTTAGATATCTTTCAGGTACTCCTAATATGGGTCTTTGGTATCCCAAAGACTCAAACTTTGACCTTGAAGGGTATACAAATGCATATTTTGCAGGTTGTAGGTTGGACAGGAAAAGTACAAGTGGAGGATGTCAATTCCTCGGTGGTAGACTAGTTGGTTGGTCATCCAAGAAGCAAAACTCAGTAGCAACTTCCACTGCAGAAGCCGAATATGTTACTGCAGGAAGTTGTTGTGCTCAACTCTTATGGATGCAGTATCAACTAATGGACTATGAGTTCAATTTCCAGAAAACTCCTATTCATTGTGATAACAAGAGTGCTATTGCTATCACTGAAAACCCAGTCCATCACTCCAGAACAAAGCACATTGATATCAGACACCACTTTATTCGAGATAATGTGGAAAAAGGTAAGGTTGAGGTAGATTTTGTTCCTACAGATGACCAATTGGCCGATGTGTTTACTAAACCTCTCTCTGAGGAAAGGTTTATGTACTTACTAGGACAATCGGGTATGCTGAATCCTTAATTTTCCTTAAAATTTTCTGATACTGACCTCTCAGTATTGGTTCCAATACTGACCCACTCAGTATCACTCGTCTGATTTATCAAATGTTAATAATTTTTATTTTTTAATAATTTATGGATTAAATTAAATGTTTTTATAATTTTTAATATTTTTTTTAATTTATTTTTTTTACTCGGTATTGAAGTCCTGGAGTGGTAAAACTGACTTTTAATCTTCATACTCCCCAACGGTAACCTTTCTTAATAAGAAAGTTACCGTTGGAACATGATAAGGCTGTCAAATCAGCCGGTTTTACTTCCCAATACCATAATTATCTCTAATTAAGTATAAATAACCGTTTCTTTTCTTTCTTTCAAATTTTTCTAACAGTTATTTCATACTTTCTCTTTCAATTCTCTCTGCGATTAACGATTCTACTTTCTCTTTGCAAGCAAATTTCTTAATCAAAATCGCAGATGGCAAATTACAGATTCTTTGCACCGGAGGCTGCACCGGCGACTCAATTTAGAAAGGACGAATTACCCAAGTTTGCGAGGAACAACATAACCGCTAATTTCAACATTCCTCGGGCGTGGGCTTGTCCTGAATTCACTCACATCGTAACTTACTTGAAGCATTGTCCTATCACTCGAGCCTTGAATCTATCTCCTCGAGCGATATATCCAGAGATGCTGTGTGAATTTTGGTACTCTGCAAAACTCGATTCTCCAGATATGATTACTGGTTGGATTATCCGAGATCAACATCGAGCTTTTGTCTCAACTGCTATTATTCGGGAAACACTGAGTCTTCCTGCTCACGATCAGTATGAGCCCTTTGTTGATCGAACAGAGGCTCGCTCAGTGTTACCATTTATTGGACGAAGAGGAACAACATGCATAATTAAAAGGAATGAGTTTGGTCCAATGTGGGCGTTTTAATTTATACTCTCATTCGGTGTATGACTCACAAGACATGAGCTTTGGATCAAATCAATGACTTCGGGATGCAGATTGTCCATGCCATGTACCATGGTCGGGACATTGATTATGCCAGACTCATATTTAATGAACTTGCTTCTCTGGTTCAAGCTCAAATCAGAGAAGTCAATGTTCCTTTTTATAGATTTTTATCTCTCATTTTTCAACATTCTATGCCTGCTCATGTATATGATGAATTCAACAGTCCAAGAGCAGATCTTCCTCCCTTACATGAGAAGATATATTTTTACAGGCCAAGGGAAGAAGAGCCTGTACTGAGTCACCCCATGTGGGCTATTGTACAGGCACACATTAACGATGAAGAACATTCTGATACTGGATCAGAAAATGATGATGATGATGATGATGATGATGATAGTGGTGGTGGTGGAAATGATGTTCAAGATGTTGAGATGGTGGATGCTCAACCAGAACCGGTACAAGAACCACCACACATTCCTCAAATTGAACAGGATCTTGATGCTCCTCATACGACATCAGATCCTGATACTGAGTCCTCAGAAGACACACGAGTTGTCCTGAGATGAAGAAGAAGAAACTTATCTCCCGTGATAATGGGGGGTTTATCATCAGAAGAGATGCCACCCACCAATGTTCCATCTTTGACTGCATCTCTTCAAGCACAGAGTCTTGTTGCAGCCACCGCTGACCTTCCAGGTCCTGAACCATAACCCATTGCTCAACAAATGGAGGAACCTCATGATCCTCTTGATGTGGAGATTCAGTTTGAGCAAAACATACTGGAAGGTGCACATGAACAAAGAGAAGAGGTTCCTGAAGGTGCTGGTGCCTCAAATCAACACACAGATGATCCAGCACCGACCTCTGCAGATGCTCGTAGGGAATCTGACAAGGTCTCAGGTATGAATTTCTAAAATGCTTTCAAACTTATATATATATATATATATATATATATATATATATATATATATATATATATATATATATATATATCTTTCCCAAATAGAGACTAAGTATTGGCCAGTACCAACTCAATACTGACCAAAGTCTCAACTGAACTTTCAAATATATCCAATTATGGCCAACATAGTTAGCCCACTGCTGCTATGCAAAATTCATACACTGAGCACTTAAATGATCATTGTCAGTCTACACCTGTCTCAACATTTTAAGAGACAATGGTGGTGATGTCATACTGACACCCACTAGTGCTGCTTGGATGATGTCCTACTTATTTTGAGTAGAGTCACATAATTCAAGGAATGATCACAAACCTTTTAAGCCACATAAGCCAAAATTTTCCATGGGTTTATGCCACATTTCTGTTATCAAAACCTTTTAGTAAATTTGACCTATCCTATACTGAGCTACTCAAATATTCACACTCACTTTTACTAAATACTTCTTACACATACTATGCACAAGTTCACAATATTTCATCATGAACCAATGAAATTCAGACTTATAAATTCTGTTTACATGATTATCGAATTTAACAACACCACAATTCTATTTGATAAACCTTTCATTCTAACCAGTTTACATTTTGTTTTCTTTAGCACCATCTGTGCAGGGTCAGAGATCACAAGCCACTCAGTCTCAGGAAGTCCAAGGGGGTCTCCAAACAATTCTCAACCAGATCCTGGCCATGCAGACTACTCAGAATCTGGCCAGGATGGATGTCATGAGTAATGAGATAGACTCATTAAAACAGTCAGTGGCACTCCTTCAACAACAACAACAGCCTCCACCACCTTCACAATCTCCACTTGGTGGTAACAATGATGAAGAAGGCCCTGATAATGAGCCCAGAAGATCACCCTCCCATGCCAATACTGAGGGTGCACATGATGCTGCTATTGAACCTATGCCCTCCCCAACACCTGATAATCAACAGGGGACATAGGTGGTGATACTGAACCTCTTCCCTCCCCCATCAAATGATAACAATAAGGGGGAGAAGAGACAAAGAGAAGAAGAGGTTGATCAACCTGATCCATCTGCTCAGGGGGAGAAAAGAAGAAAACTAGATGAAGATCAACCTCCACATCAACAACAACAACAACAACATCAGCAAACTCCTCATACTGAACCACTCAGGTTTCAGTATGAAAGAAGAAGACAAAGAGGAAGGTCAGTTTTGGAATTACTTGAAGATTTATCTGAGTCATCTGCTCAGGGGAGACTGAAACTGATAAACCACAGCAAGTTGATACTGAGCCTCCTGCTCAAGAACCAAACAACTTGCAGATTATAGTTTATAGGCCTTTTGTCTGTCCTATTGCTGATGATGATGATGAAGAACATCCAGTGCCATCTCAAAACTTTCTAAACTTTGCACTGGATGTGGC
This sequence comes from Calendula officinalis, assembly GCA_963853835.1. Lineage (NCBI taxonomy): Eukaryota > Viridiplantae > Streptophyta > Magnoliopsida > Asterales > Asteraceae > Calendula > Calendula officinalis. The sequence continues at coordinate 41,865,876 of OY970820.1, forward strand.
ACACAAAGAAAGCTCTTCATCATCATCCTCAGATGATGAAGAGCCTCCAAGAAAACTAATCTCTCCTCAAGCTGAAGGACCTTCTAGAGTTCCCAGAAGACCAATAACCAGAAGAATGTCAAAAGTGGTTATGTCCTCAGAATCAAGTGAAGAACCAGATCCAGCTCCTCTAACTTCCAGACCAAGAAGATCTGTTCAGTATACTGAGGAAAAGAGTGATGCCGAGGATGAGATTGAGGCTCAGAGATTCTTTCATGTTAAGGAAGAAGATCCTGACACTGAGTCTGATGCAGATGTTCCAAGGAAATCTCACATCATAAGAAGAACAGGAGATGAACTTCTTCAATAATACTGGAACATTGTTGCTCAAAGAGCAAGGTATAAGGAGACCAGAATGAGTATGCTGAGGAATAGGTTATTCCCAAATGTGAAGGAGATATGCTGGCTGAACTTATATGTCAACAAAATCAAAGTCAGATTAATTAAGGAGTTACCTTCAAGATCCTCAGAAGCCCAAGTAATGATGGATGAAATCTGGGTTGTCTCTGCTGTATGCTTTGAACAAGGCATCTTGTACCAAGCAGACTATAGGGCACTCAGTGTGATGAATGAGGCTGTAAAGAACAACAAGCTTGAGTGCCTTAATACTTTCGGGATCATTAACTCATACTCTGTTCCCCCTAATTTAATATTTCAGGATCAAAAGAGCACCATATATCCAACCTCTGGATATATGTATACTGACTCAGAAGATAGGGAATGCTTCATTACTGAAGCAGATCTTCCAAAGGCCTCTATTAGTCATTTGGTGGGCTTGAAATGGATGATAACCAAGAAAGAAGACTCTTGGTTTAGAAAGAAGATAGTTGCTGTGCTGAATAACAGGCAGGATGAACTGAAGAAAAGAGAAGAGTTCATCCACATAAAGAAAGAAGTCTTCTATGAGTTTGAATCAATCAACAAACAGTGAAAAAGGAGACTATGCTGCCTGAGTTTTTGTTTTGTATTATTCTCTTTGTAAATTGTTTTTTATAATTAGATAGGGGGAGATTGTTAAGGCAAAAAGCCTTACCCCTTAGGAATATTAGGATAACAAAACAACCTAGACTAGGTTAGTATAAATAGTAGATTTGAATAGCTAAGTTTAGGAGTGATACAGAGTTTGGCCAGTATTGGCCACTCAGTATCAACACTCAGTATTGGAAATCCAATATTGAGTAGAAGGACTGAGTTACAGTCAGTCTTGTAACGGACTAAGATCAAATCCCTTGATTTTAGTCATTTTCCTAGTTCAGTCCTTCGGTTACTCCTTTGCCCATTATGTAAGATCTCTATACCATTATAAATAGAGATCATCTAGCAAAGGAGTACTTACCAATTTACTTTACACGATAACATCTTTGTAATTGATCAGTGGTATTGCTTTTCCGCAGCATACCACACTTAGTGGAATTACACATTTGACTCTAATACTGTGATTATCACTTTAATTGTCTTAAGTATAATTATAACATCAATTATATAAGTAATCCAGGGTTGTTGTGACCTAACACTATTTCATACAAATCATCAAGTAACTCTAGTGGGACCTTAAACTTAGCACCAAATTCATGAGACACAAAAGAATAAGTAGAACCTGAATCAATCAATACATAAGTGGGTATGGAGTTTATGAATAAGGTACCTGAGACAACATCATGAGTCTCCTTGTCTTCTTCACGCGTGAGTTGGAAGGCACGCCCCTTGACTTTCATCGGCTCCGGTTTCTTGTGAGCGGTTGACACCAACGTTTCGGTTCCCTTCTTTGGGCAAACATTACTATAGTGCCCCTTTCTCATGACATGAGAAACACTCTACTTCATCAAGGCTCCTCACCTTGCAATCTTTAGCTTTGTGGCCAAACCGACCACACTTGAAACAACCGTTGGAGTCCGCCTTGCATTCACCCTTGTGGTCTCTGCCACACTTTCTACACCCACCAACACTACCTGGATTAGACCCGCTCGGGGAAAACTTGCTTTTCTTTGATGGTCCCGAATAACTCTCAAACTTTCTCTTCTCATTACCAACCGACCTCTCTTGTACCCGTCTCTTGCTAACTTTCTCAACACTTCGGGCGACATTGATCGCCTCATCAAGAGTGGTCGCCCTATTCACTTCGAGTTCATACTCCCATGGTAACCCATTAGCAAACCGAACCACACGACTTCGTTCGGTGGGGTAGGTACTTGACACAAACGGGAGGTATCCCGTGAACTTCTTGGTATACTCATCCAAGGTCAAATTGCCTTTCTTGAAGTGCATGAATTCTTCCAACAACTCTTCTAACTCCCTTTCGGGACAAAATTTCTCTTGGTGTCTCCTAGTGAACTCATCCCACGACATCTTGTAAACGGCTTTCTTTCCCAAAGTCTCATACACGGTGTCCCACCATGTAAGAGCATCATCTTTCAACAAACGTGAGGCATAAGTCACGATGTCTTCTTCCTTGCACTTGCTACTTTCAAGCACATGTTCCGTCTCTCGAATCCAACGAACCGTCACTTTCGGTTCCGTACTCCCGAAATAGGTGTCGGGTCGGCATGCAAGGAATGTTTTGTAGGAACATCCTTCACGTTCAATCTTTCTTTCTTCACCACTTTCCTCATTAGAGGACTTCTCGGTCGGGACACTAGCATCCGTTGACTTAGTCTTTGTGAGGGGTGGGGAATCTTCACTTTCCTCCCTCTCCTCCTCATCCCGACGTTCCTCTTCCTCCCTTTCATCATCATCACCCAAGTTCAACAGATCATTAATGATCCGGTTAACATCATGTTGCATCACATTTCTCATATTAGTGAGCATGGATTGAATCGCCTCCATTGTTACCAGAGTATGGTTATTCCCGGTACCCGAATTGGCCAATCCATTCCCATCTTGATTAACATTCGAAGCTTGTTCCCCATCCAACAATCGACCACTCCTCGTTCTAGCCATCTTACTATAATAAGATGTCAACCCAATTAGAATCCAATAAGTTGACTAAATAGTCAAAATAAAACATAAGAAAAGCTCGATTCAAAACAATTCCCTTTATGGTCAACCCTAACTCTTAAAGGTCAACCTAACTTCCTATAGAACATAATGTCCCAAAAGCAAAGTCTAAGTCTAGGGTGGGTAACCAACGTAATTCACTTAGACTAAAGCTCTGATACCAAGTTGTAACACACCGAATTTTTCAACCCAAATTAAAACTTTTAAATAAAAATATAAGTCTTTACAAACCGAGTATCTAAAAATATGGTTTAACTAAAACATTTGGAATAATTAGAAGGTACCGAAACCGGTGTTACAAATATATCAAAAACTATAGTCTAGGGAATTAAATAAGTACACCGAACTAATCACTTCCAAATGCTAACTACGGGCCGCCTAATATTTAGCTCCAGAACCTGAGTACATAGTCAAAATAAATGTAGTACGTGAGACAAGATTGTCTCGTGAGAAACATGGGTTTTAGACCCGGTTAGAAAAATATTTGGAATAAAATAATAATTAAATAATTATCAAATTGCACATAGTCAAACATACTCTAAGGATTTCCATAAGCCAATCACATACGTAACGGGCCTCCCCGAAACAAACTTCCCTGATATGGGTTATCTTGGTAAACTCCCCCGTTTCCGGGTTATCTATTTGCTCCCCCGATTTCCGGGTTATCTCAAACTCCCCCGCTTTCCGGGTTATCTATTTCTCGACGCACTACCCTTGCGCGGGGTGGTACCGCCCCAAGTAGGTGTCACTAACTCCCCAAACTTGTGTGGGTTATCTAGGATCCAGTTGATTAGCTACCACATAACAAATCATCAACTTGGGTCAAAGCCCCACATCACAACTCAATCATACTAGTGGTAACTAAACAAATCAATTTACAATTCAATTCAATTCAATTCAATTCGTACTCTATCAGTATTCATACTCCATCACTTTAATATTTTCTTTATTAAAAATATTTATCTAATATAGACTCTCAAATCATTTCAATTCATAAAACATGGTTTACTATGTACTCAGAAAGATCACATGTACACACCTTAGCAATGCTCTCCAATACTTGTGTAAATCAACACAATCTCTACTTCTCAACCAAAGTAGTACTTCCAATCTCAACTCCTTCTTGACCTATTATCAATATCATCACAAAATCTAGTTATAATCCATAAATAGCTACTAATTAATCCATCTTAACATTCCCAATCACCAAGTTCATACCACTTGGTGGAAATATCAAACCCTAGTTCAAGATTTCTATCCATAAAACCCAAATCTAGCTTGTACACATTGATTACAAGCTTACCATGAGTGTTTTACACTCATGATAGACCATTTTCCCCAAAGATGATGTGGTTGGTTCCCAAAACCACCATTGATACCCATGAAAAGCTTGAAACTAAGATAGGTAAGCAAGATAATCAAGAATCCTTACCTTTGATGTTAAAATCTCAAAGATTGATGAAGATTCAAGCCCAAGAACACCAAGAACGAGCTCTCTCTCTCTAAAAATGGCTGGTAGGGTTTTAGGGGTGTAGGTGTCTAAACCCTAGCCTCAAACCCGTTTTTATACAGAACCAACCAGTTCACGGTCGCGAACTCAAGTTCGCGGCGTGAACTTTGCGTGTCGTGAATATTTAGCGATCGGTAATGTGTCGTGAACTCCACTCGTCCAAAACCCCAAATCGCTGTTTGTTGTTCCCGATCGGGAACCTAAGTTCGCATCGTGAACTGTTCCAGGCAGCTAGGCTGCAACTTTTTGTTGACCGGATCAGCCCGGTTTCGACCTTAACCATATCAAACGGTGTCCAAATGACACGAAACCAATTCCTACGGCTCTGAAATGAATTATCAATAATTATCATATTTTTGTACAATTTATTTATTTACAAAAATTTCGGTCGTTACACTCGTCCCTACTGAAACACCTAAGGTAATTGTTTCAGCAGATGAGACAACAATGCAATCAACACTCATCTCTTCTGAAGGTCTCGGGGCTGAAGAACCCTCAACTGATCTTGTTAAGATTGTTGATTCATTTAAATCAGTTGAGGTCCCACAAGTCCAAACCCCGCAAATCCAAATCCCTCAGCCCACTGTACAGGTGAATTCTCAACCTGCTGAGGGGGAGCTAAGTCTTGCCGAGTTTAATGCAGGCCCCTAGATGAAGTCAGATCCTCTGCTAAGCTCGAAACTGTTATTTCTCTCCAAAGGAAAACTCAAGAAGAGCTGTTTCAAAAAGTTGAAGCAGAGAGAACTGAGAAGATTAGGTTGTTCAATAAGGTTCTCTATAAACGAAGGCAAGAACCAAAAATCACCAGCGTCAGAGGCCCCAAAACAACATCCAGCTCTCCACCTGAAGTCATCATATATAGAGCTGGAGGGGTTTTTTGTTCCTGAAAGGGTTCCTCTGAACAAGATTAGCACTCAATTCTATTACGATGAATGGAATGCGATGCTAGCAGCTGCCAAATCTGCAAGACCATCGCTTACTATAACAGATTTGGAAAATGAGATAAAATTCGCAACCATTTCCTTCAAGACTCTATGCGATAAGATCAGGAGACAATCTCCTGACTTGGCAAATCGCATACCAGCTGACTTGCGTGAATCTCAAGTTGTTGATGTCAGAGAACCTACTGGTGAAAGCTCCTTAGCAAGAGGGGAGAAACGACCAAGACTAAATATCACAAGAGCCATCCCCATGCGAGTCAATTTTGTCCCTGGGCTGATCGTCAAAGAACCCATGTATGGCTTTTGTTATTTGGAAAACAAGAAGGAGTACTTTCAACGAGATGATGAATTAGACTTATGCGATGTTCAACAACTTACGGTCTATCACAAGCTGCTGAGTTCCTCCACTGAAGAGGAAAGAGAAATGAAGAAATTAATCAACTCAGCCATCAACTCAATATATCAAAGTGTCGTTAGGGAAGCAATGCCTACAACATTGTAATTGTTTTTTTTTGTTTTGATTTTCCTTGTATTTTATCAGCTTCATATTAATAGAAAATCAAAATTTTGTAATATACTTGTAAAAATATTGTAAAAAGATATACATAGACAAAAGAACCCAAAGGGTCAAAGCACATAAGTATTCAGCTGATCCAAACAGCTGAATCATTACAGGTTCATACTCATACAGCTATTCGATTGCATCAAACAGGGGGAGATTGTTAGTCCACAGACTAAGTGAATAAGATTTGATGATCGATAGCTAAGAAGAATAAATCAGCTGAAGTATGTATCTCAGCTGAAGTACAAGTATATTCATAATCCTTCAGCTGAATACGTACTTAGCTCTAGAAACAAGTCAAATCAGCAGCTATAGAAGAGTGTTCTTTCGAAGTCTATGGCCAAAGGACAAAGACCAGAAGAAGACCATTCAGCTGATAGTGGAATCAGCTAATGGTATCTGCTACAGATAAAGACTTAGCGGAAAATGTTCTTGACACTTTGAACATTTTCCTTTCCTGCTCAAAGAAGCTGATAGTGTCATCAACGTTTGTCCCTCCAAGCATGTAAAGGGAAAGTCAACTACTTTTGTACTATCATAGTACACCTTTTCACTGTACGTCAGGAAAGGTAGCAAAAGGAGTTGACACAAAGTATAATTGGGACTATAACCTATGCAAGTGCATTAAATGTTTTCGTGGACAAGTCTGCATCGACGAATGATATGTTTACATGTCGATTAACTTGTGGACAAAGGAACATGGATCTTGGGCTATATATAGAGACGTAAATGCTTGCATTTACACACACCTTTTAGCATTCATAGCACAAGAACATTCTCTGAGAGTTTGTTATTGTCTGGTATTAACTCTTCCATAGTTATTACACAGGCATTCAATATCAGCTGTTAGTATCAGCTGATATAACTCTCCTTGCATAGTCTTCTAGTTTGAGCGAGCAAAAGTGTCACTTCAAGTATAAAGTTTTAGTTAGTGTGTACTATCTATTTCCGCAAACTTTGTACTGTATTAAGTTGTTTGAATAAACTCTTAATCATTGAAAACTTGTGTGTTCTTTATCTTATCATCTTTATTTGTCATAATGCAACACATTGACAACACCATCCTTATCCATCTTGTTTCTGAACACCCACTTAGTACCAATAATAGTTTTGCCAGCAGGAGGTGGTACTAAATTCCAAACTTTGTTTCTTTCAAACTCTGTCAGTTCTTCTTGCATAGCTTCTACCCAGTCTTCATATAATAAAGCTTCATCAGCTTTCTTTGGTTCCATGGTAGATAGAGAGCTTGAAAAGAAGCAAAAGTTTGCAGTTGCTTAGGGTTCAAACTTTCACTTTCTTCTTGTTTGGACACCTTGTTCATTGGGACCAATAATATTTGAATGAGGATGATCTATGTGTTCCCTTAGATTGTTACCCAAGGAAGCATTTGAAGCACGGTCAACAATATCTTGTTGGACTGATGTGTTGTCTGCCTGATACTGAGCTGAATTCTGGTCAGTATTAGACATTTCAGGTTGCTGTTCTTCTTGATTTTGCAGTTCTGAGGTGGATTCTTGAAAAGTACTAGAAGATTCTCCTTCTTCATAGGTAGAATTGTTCAGATCAATGATTGGGAACTTAGTATTGGGGTTCTCAGATATGGGAACCTCAGTATTTGATGCATTCGAGTTATACTAAGTTCTTTCTTGATCAGTGTCACTCATACCATGATCAACATAGTATGGGTGAAACTTGGGCTGTTCAGCAATTGAGTTTTCTGGATTGCATAGAATTTCTATGCCACTGATGTCTTCTTTTGCTGAGGTAGAATGCTCATTCTGATCTTCATCAAACGTGACATGAATGGATTCTACAATCATTTTAGTTGAGATGATATACACTCTGAAGGCTTTAGAGTGTGGAGAATAGCCCATGAACATACCTTTATTTGCTTTGGGAGCAAATTTGTTGAGATTTTGTTTAGTACTGAGTACAAAACATTTACTCCCAAAGATGTGGAAGAACTCCACATTAGGAACCTTGCCATTGTATAACTCATAAGGAGTCTTTTGATGTCTCTGGACTATTGTAGCTATGTTCTGAGTAAAATTTGCACAGTTGACAGCTTCTGCCCAGAAGCTCAGTGCCAGTCCAGCATGGCATAACAAAGTTCTTTCAGCTTCAATTAATGTTCTATTTTTTCTTTCTACAACACCATTTTGTTGTGGTGTGTATGCTGCAGAAAATTTTTGAACGATTCCTTTTTCTTCACAGAAATCTGCTAATACTGAGTTCTTAAACTCAGTACCATGGTCACTTCTTAGTTGCTTGACCTTGTTGCCTTTTGGTAGTTCTTCTCTTTTGATAAAGGCAATGATTTCTGTTGTGGCATCAGATTTAGTCTTGAGAAAGATGACCCAAGTATATCTTGAGTATTCATCAACCAAGACTAAGGTATAGATCTTTTTGGCCAATGATGGTGTGCTGATGGGGCCAAAAAGATCCATATGTATCATTGTAAGAGGTATATTAATGGAATGATTGACCTTTGATTTAAATGACCTCTTCTTCTGCTTGCCCATTTCACATGCTGAGCATAACTTATCTTTTGAATAAGTAATGGTGGGCAACCCTCTCACCAGTTTCTTCATACTGAGCTCATTTATATTTCTGAAATTTATATGAGAGAGCTTCTTGTGCCACAACTAGTTCAGTTCTGGTTTGACTTTAGAAAGCAGGCAAACTCGAATAGTGGGGTCAATTTCAGATAGGTTGACCACATAGGTTGACCACATAGATAATTTTGGGCCGAAGGCATCACAAGATCGAGAGGAGCCATCTTGATTCGGACTAGAGGAGGAAGGAACCTGAGCCCATAGTCCGCCTGCGGTGCGGTAATCCCAACATGATCTACTCGGTGAAGTCTGATTCAAGCACTCCAACCAACCCAACAAAAGAAGCAACGGGTACTACTGGAATGAAATCGGCATCTAATTTCATTTCCATATCCCAAACTTCTCGCTCCCATCGGCCGGCTGATGGAAATGGACTGACTACCGGGGATATTCGTGTTACTTCGTCTGCACTGGTTTGTACACGAATGCGTGAGTTAGATCCAGCCATTACTATCAAAGCGTCTTTCCCACTTGAGAAAAGGAGTGATTTGCGCTCGTCCGATTGACGATGAATTGCCCCTTTCTTTTGGAATAGTTGAAAGCCGATTATTTCTCCAAGATTGATTTGAGATCGGGTTACCATCAAGTTCGTGTTAAGGAAGGTGATACCGAAAAGACGGCCTTTAGAACTCGTTATGGTCATTATGAATTTTTGGTTATGCCATTCGGTTTGACGAATGCCCCGACTATTTTCATGGATCTCATGAATAGGGTTTGTAAACCATTCCTCGATAAATTTCTCATCGTGTTCATCGATGATATTCTTATTTTCTCCAAAACAGAAGAAGAACATGAAGAACATTTGAGGCAAACTTTGGAAGTCTTGAAACGAGAAAAATTGTATGCTAAACTCTCAAAGTGTGAATTTTGGTTGCGGGAAGTTGAATTTCTTGGTCATGTAGTATCCCGAAGCGGGATAAAAGTTGACTCGTCTAAGATTGAAGCGGTAGAGAATTGGGAAGCACCGAAGACTCCAACCGAAGTTAGAAGTTTTCTTGGGTTAGCCGGTTATTACCAAAGATTTATTGAAGATTTTTCCCGAGTGGCGGTTCCACTCACTAGACTAACGAGAAAAGATGTGAAGTTTTATTGGGGGAAAAAGCAAGAGGATGCCTTTGCCTTGTTGAAAGAGAAGTTGTGTAATGCACCGATCCTCACTTTACTCGATGGTATGGAAGATTTCGTGGTGTATAGTGACGCCTCGAATAAAGGTCTCGGTTGTGTCTTGATGCAAATAGGTAAAGTGATAGCTTATGCTTCAAGACAATAAAAGAATGCGGAAGAAATGTAGACAACACATGATTTAGAGTTGGCGGCGATTATTTTTGTCTTGACGATTTGGAGACATTACTTGTATGGAACAAGATGTATATTGTACACGGATCACAAAAGTCTCAAGTATGTGTTTACGCAAAAAGACTTGAATATGAGGCAAAGAAGATTGAGTTGATTAGTGACTACGACTGTGAAATCGTTTATCACGAGGGAAAGGCTAATGTAGTAGCCGACGCCTTGAGTAGAAAAGTTTATGAAAAGCCGGTTAAGGCTAAATTGATGCGGATTGATGTAGTATCTAGCTTTATTGAAAGTACAAAATCTGCACAAACCGAAGTGATGGGAAAAGACGAGTATAGACAAGAGAGATTGGGAAAGAACCAAGTATTTGAAGAAAATGTCCAAGGGTTGAAAACCATGAATGGTCGGATTTGTGTTCCGAAATTCGGTGGAAACTGAAAAGTGTTGTTGAATGATGCTCACAAGTACAAGTACTCGATTCATCCCGGGAGTACTAAGACTTATCAAGACTTGAAGAGAATGTATTGTTGGCCGGGAATGAAGTCGAGAGTAGTAAAGTAAATTTCAAAATGTCCCACGTGTGCACAAGTGATAGCCGAGCACCAAGTTCCTTATGGTGTTGCACAATCGTTGTAAGTGCCGGCCGGGAAATGAAATGACATCACATTGGATTTCATTGTTGGTCTCCCAAAGACTAGTAGAAATCATGACGCCATTTGGGTGATTGTTGATAGGTTAACGAAAAGTGCGTTATTTCTAGCTATTCGGGAAACTATGCCACTCGAGAAGTTGGCAAAGTTGTATGTTGATGAAGTTGTTCGATTGCATGGGGTACCAATGTTGATTGTGTCCGATCGAGATGCAAGGTTTACCTCGAGATTTTGGAGATCACTCCAAGAAGAGTTGGGAACTAAGCTGAGATTGAGCACGGCTTACCATCCACAAACCGATGGTCAAAGTGAAAGAACGATCCAAACGGTCGAAGATATGTTGAGATCGTGTGTTTTAGATTTTGGTGGTAAATGGGATGAGCATTTACCGTTAGTTGAGTTTTCATATAACAATAGTTATCACTCTACGATTAAGATGCCACCGTTTGAGGCATTGTATGAGAGGAAATGTAGGACGCCTTGTTGTTGGTTAGAGGTGGCTGGAACAAAACTCACGGGTCCCGAAATTGTGAAAATAACAAATGAGAAAATCGAGATAATTCAAAGGAATATGAAAGTCGCACAAGATCGCCAAAAGAGTTATTCGGGTTTGAAAAAACGACCTTATGATTTGAATGTCGGTGATATTGTGATGTTAAAGGTGTCGCCTTGGAAAGGCGTGATGAGATTTGGTAAGAAGGGCAAATTGAACCCAAGGTATGTTGGCCCATTTAAGATTTTGAAACGGGTCGGTTTACAAACATTTAAGTTAGAACTTCCACCCGAGTTGCAAGGTGTCCATGACACCTTCCATGTTAGTAATTTGAAGAAGTTCTTGGGTGAAGTGGAGAATATTATCCCACTACAAGATTTGCGGGTCGATGCACCCAACTGTTTAATTAAGGAGCCCGAGGCCATATTGGAGACCCAAACAAAGAAATTAGGGAACAAAGAGATCGAGTTGGTGTTGGTCAAGTGGAAGCAGTCCTTTGGGCCAAATTTGACTTGGGAAGTCAAAGATGAGATTAAGAAACGCTACCCGAACTTTGTAGATTATGATGCGATTCCGAGCCGTAGGAATTGGTTTCGTGTCATTTGGACACCGTTTGATATTGTTAAGGTCGAAACCGGGCTGGTCCGGTCAACAAAAAGTTGCAGCCTAGCTGCCTGGAACAGTTCGCGACGCGAACTTAGGTTTCCGATCAGGAACATCAAACAGCGATTTGGGGTTTTGAATGACTGGAGTTCACGACACATTACCGATCGCTAACTATTCACGACACGCAAAGTTCACGGTGCGAACATGAGTTCGCGATCGTGAACTGGTTGGTTATGTATAAAAACGGGTTTGAGGCTAGGGTTTAGACACCTACAACCCTAAAACCCTACCAGCCGTTTTCAGAGAGAGAGAGAGAGAGCTCGTTCTTGGTGTTCTTGGGCTTGAATCTTCATCAATCTTGGAGATTTTAACATCAAAGGTAAGGATTCATGATTATCTTGCTTACGTATCTTAATTTCAAGCTTTTCATGGGAATCAATGGTGGTTTTGGGAACCAACCACATCATCTTTGGGGAAGATGATCTATCATGAGTGTAAAACACTCATGGTAAGCTTGTAATCAATGTGTACAAGCTAGATTTGGGTTTTTATGGATAGAAATCTTGAACTAGGGTTTGAGATTTACACCAAGTGGCATGAACTTGGTGATTGGGAATGTTAAGATGGATTAATTAGTAGCTAGTTATTGATTATAATTAGATTTTGTGATGATATTGATAATAGGTCAAAAGGAGTTGAGATTGGAAGTACTACTTTGGTTGAGAAGTAGAGATTGTGTTGATTTACACAAGTATTGGATAGCATTGCTAAGGTGAGTACATGTGATCTTTCTGAGTACATAGTAAACCATGTTTTATGAATTGAAATGATTTGAGAGTCTTTATTAGATAAATATTTTTAATAAAGAAAAGATTAAAGTGATAGAGTATGAATACTGATAGAGTACGAATTGAATTGAATTGAATTGTAAATTGATTTGTTTAGTTACCACTAGTATGATTGAGTTGTGATGTGGGGCTTTGACCCAAGTTGATGATTTGTTATGTGGTAGCTAATCAATTGGATCCTAGATAATCCACACAAGTTTGGGGAGTTAGCGACACCTACTTGGGCCGGTACCACCCTGCGCATGGGTAGTGTGTCGGGAAATAGATAACCCGGAAAGCGGGGGAGTTTGAGATAACCCGGAAATCGGGGGAGCAAATAGATACCCGGAAACGGGGGAGTTTACCTAGATAACCCATATCGGGGGAGTTTGTTTCGGGGAGGCCCGTTACGTATGTGATTGGCTTATGGCAAGCCTTAGAGTATGTTTGACTATGTGCAATTTGATAATTATTTAATTATTATTTTATTGCAAATATTTTTCTAACCGGGTCTAAAACCCATGTTTCTCACGAGACAATCTTGTCTCACGTACTACGTTTATTTTGACTATGTACTCAGGTTCGGAAGCTAAAGATTAGGCGGCCCGTAGTTAGCATTTGGAAGTGACTAGCTCGGTGTACTTATTTAATTCCGTAGACTATAGTTTTTGATATATTTGTAACACCGGTTTCGGTACCTTCTAATTATTCCAAATGTTTTAGTTAAACCATATTTTTAGATACTCGGTTTGTAAAGACTTATATTTTTATTTAAAAGTTTTAATTTGGGTTGAAAAATCGGCGTGTTACAACGAGTCTTGTTATAATTGGAGTCTCGTCTATTTTTAGAACTTTCCTTATTTAGAAAGTTTCTATTTTTAGACATTTCTATATCTGGCATCCTAACACACAACAAATTTATATATTTTAACACCATACATTAGTGTTTGATTATTTTAGTCAACACAAAATTATTATTTTCTTATGGTGACACACATTGAGCTAAAACATTTCTAAAACGTTAACTTTCTCGGTTAAACAATAAACGAATTTAACTTAATAAAAACGTAACTCAAATGCGCGAACCATCTAAACCGACACAAAGGCTTGACCGACCACCAATGTAGCCGGCCTACCTTTCCTTTGCTCGACCCAATCTCGGCCGAAACACCCTAGGGGTGTTAGCCATGTACTTAAATTCTTTGATCATATCTTATTCCTTCAAGTTTTATCCATCTGGAGTTTTGAATGAGTCCTAGTTGCCATCAAACTCTCATTCCTAACCCTACATAACCCTCACTATATATACTTATCACTTGACAAACCGTAAACCCTATTGATCATCCCCTATTCGGCCGAGAGCATCATCCCACACCCCCACTTCATCTGTTTTCCGATCGCAAGCAATCCCAAGCATCCCATTCGTTTTCTCTTCATTCGATCCAAGGTATGACACCATACCCCTTTTTTTCATCGATTTCTCCTTGCTTGTTTACTGTTTTGAACCCGAGACCATGGCCCTAGGCCATATAGTCTCGGTTAGCTCACAAATCCGTAGCGTACATGCATGCGTGCGATGCGTGCGTATGCATGTGTGTGTTGTTTGTTTAAATCGTTAAACTCGCTAGATTTGTTGTTGATTCGTTGATCCATTTGTTGGAACCCTAGATCTAGTCGAACAACCCCCTTAGAACCCGATCTAGACTAATCTAGTCCCTATATTCGAACCTAGACCCGATCTAGTACCAGACCAAGCACAAACCCGAAGGGTTTCGTCCTAGCCGGCCAACCCTAGCCAAACCGAGCCCTAGTTGACCATGTATTGACTAGATTTGACTTTTGTTGACCGAAACCTATACTAGACTAAACCCTAGCCGAAATCTAGAACTTCAAACTTGACTTTCGTTGACTATTTCAACCTATGTTGACTTCTAGAATTGACCAATTTTGACCAATAAGTCAAACCGGGTCAAGGCCGTATCTTGACCCAACCGATCAACCCAAACCCGAATACCTATTCGGGCCAAGGCCCGTACTTGGCCCATATCGATCTACCTTAGTCTACCGGGCCCAAACTTTAGTTGGCCCATTAGTATCCAAGCCCATTCGGACCAAAGCCCAACCCTTTGGCCCATTATACCCAAACCGAACCTAATTGGGCCCAAGCCCATTCCATGGCCCAATCTAATCAGACTTAAGCCCAATAAGAGGCCCTAGTGGCCCATTAAGCCCATTAGGCCCAATAGGCCCAACCTAGGCCCATTAAGCCTAACCCAAGCCCATTTCATTTCATTTCATTTCATTTCATTTCGAAGCCCCATTTCATTTCATTTCATTTCGGGCCATTAAGGCCCAATGATCCAAGTTCATTAGATGTCACAAAACATAAAATATAATATTAATTGCATATCATTTATCTTATATTGTATCTAGAATCGCCTGTATTAGCTTAGTCTAATTAGTAAGTTATATCGTTTAGGAAGCTAGGAGTCTGTGAAGGAATCCTCTATCCTAATCTGTCGCTAAGCTTTGCCCAGGTGAGTCCACAGACCCCTTTACTACTTTTACTGTTTTTATAAACTTTGGGGTGGAAAACATAAACACAACTTCTACTGTTTTACTATGACTGTACAACATATACATTTTCATTATCGCGTTGGCATGACAAACAGTTATTATACCGGATTAAGGTTTGCCAGCAATCATTAACTAGTGGATCTAGACCATGGATATGCATATAGTACTATTGGGTGACACTCATCCTCCCAACATTATTTGATCACTTCTTGGTATATCCAAGACATCTTTCGGGAGTGTATATCCATAAAAGAACGATAACATACTGGAGTTGAAGTGTTGATTGTGGACTTAGGGGTTGGTATATTAACTCAATAGACTAGCTACCTGTTGGGGATAACAGTTCATGCGATGTCAAACATAACAATCTGTTCAACACTTTTTCATAAACAAAACGGGTAATTGTAGATCTTTTACAATTATACTTTACTTTCTATATCTATTTCTCGTATCATATGAGTGTTGAACTTTATACATTTTCAGCCATAAACTTATTTTCATAACAAACATTTTGGGTAGCAAAACACTTTACTTTTCATACAACATTAACCCTGTGGATTCACTCAACATTATTGTTGACCCTTTTATTATTTATGTTTTTCCAGGTGATTAGGTGCAGTGGAACTGGAGGAAATGAGCAGTGTGATTGTCGTGAGCCATGATTAAAACACTAAGTTTAGGAACAATCATTTCATTTCAAAACAATTTCTATTTTAGGAAACTTACTATTTTGGGAACTTTCTATTTTTGGAGAGTGAAAACAACTTTTATTTTTCGTTATTACGTGGTTGTTTGTTTACTTAATTTTTGCTATGTTGTCATGAACGTTACACCTTCGTTCTTCCGCAAAACATTTTAAATGAAGTAAAACTCATTTTTGGCGGGGTGTGATAGAGTGGTATCAGAGCTTAAGTTATAGTGAATTAGCAAGCCTAGTCTATAACTACAAAAGATTTTTGGGAAAAACAAACTTTTACAAAACAAAAATAATCATGGCACGCTGAGTCTCATATCCTGAAGTTTCATTGTTCTTAGCTTAGAACATTTGCCCTAGTTCGTATTGCCTTAGTGTGATAATTAGCATTCGTCAGAGAGCCCAAAAATTTTCATAATCTAATAATTTTATGCGTCGTGATTAGCAGAATGTCTCCTA